>JAJMAM010000017.1:0-206564 GCA_030572655.1 Ogataea allantospora
TGCTGCTGGTGCCGGTAAGGTCACCAAGGCTGCTCAAAAGGCTGCTAAGAAATAATCTTGCAGTCTATGAGGTATATATTCTTCCAATATATAAATCTTGAGTGTTCATTTTATTCTCTTCAATTTGATGTAATTAAAGTGCTGATAAGAAAAAAATAATTGTCGTAAATTTACCGTCATGAGCGTTGTTGAAAATCCGTTGGAAATTGTTGATATAAGTGATATTAACCAATCAACGGCCGAGAAGTTACTACATGCTGCGTCCTCACAAGGTTTCCTGATGATCGAAGGTCATGGGTTGACCCAAACCGAGGTTGATCAGCTGTTTGACTTGTCCAAGAACTTCTTCGACCTTCCTTTTGAGGAAAAACAAAAGTTCAAGATCGATGAGTCTAACCAAGGATACACCGGTGTTGGTGTCGAAAATCTTGAAGAAGACAGTCTTGATAAGCCTATTGGAGATCCTAAAGAGGCCTTTAACTTTGCCAAGGTTGATATGAGTAAGGGAGAATTAACTGCCGATGTTCCAGAGATTTTTCAGAAATCTGAAAATAAGGAAATCATCAAGACTACTTTGGTCAAGTTCAGAGAAACTTTGTTCAAGATGCTGCGATTGATGGCCATGGGGTTGCAAATCGAGGATTCGGAAGGTGGTGTCGAATGGTTTACCACCCGTCACGATCCAACCAAACATAGTGGTACCACTTTCCGGTTCCTTCATTATCCTTCCCCAGTAAAAGATGGGATGACCGAGGAGGAACTGGAAGCCTGTGGTGCAGTTAATGTGGCCGGTGCACACACTGACTATGGATGCGTGACATTGTTGTTGCAAAGACAAGACGAAGATGGATTGGAATTGTTGTCTCCTATTAGTCGCAAATGGGAGCCTGTTCCATTCGTTGGTGCTTCAGAAAAATTCCAAAAACTGGGCCAAGCTCCGCCATTGATTGTCAACATTGCAGATCAATTGTGTTATTGGACGAATGGTCTTTTGAGAAGCACAGTTCACAGAGTTCGGTTCCCTCGTAAATTGCTTTTGCAAGGAAAACCTCGCTATTCGATTGTTTTGTTTGTTCATCCCTCGGACGACACCTTACTTGAGCCTGTTCCTTCGAAGGCAGTTTCCAATATCACAGGACGTGGAGCTGCTTATCAATTGGCCAAACATGGAGTTTCTTTAACTGCTGGAGAACATTTGCAGAAGAGATTGGCTTCGACGTATGGTTGGAAATCCGAAAAGGTCAATTAAATTATATATGGGTTCTCAAATAAATTATTTTATTCACTTTTTCTTTGTTTTCAATGAATACCTATCATCAATTTGTTGACCCAACAACTTGTTTGAGTTCGACATATTGTAACTTTGTTTCTTCTAAAAGTCATAATTTGGCGATTTCCAAAGGAAATGTGCTTCAGATCTTTGAAATTGTCGAACTTGAGTTGCAGGACAGCGACTACGAAGAAACCGAAGATGAGATGAATCAAATGTTGGGTGGTTCTGAGTCTTTTCTTGGAGATGGGATGTTGACGAATCTAATTCGGGGACAACAATACAAATTGTCGTTAGTTGGAGAATACAGATTGAATGGACAGATAATAAATATTGACAAGTTCAGATCCAATGAGAACGAGATGGTGGATTATTTGATAGTTTCCACCAAACACGCAAAATTATCGTTAGTGAAATGGGATGTTCAACAAGATGCTATTTCTACTGTTAGTTTACATTTCTATGACTCTGCTCTGGAATCCTTGACTGTTGACAATCTCGACAAAACCACGATCCATCATCGTACAGATCCAAATGGATTATGTACTTGTTTACGAGTGAACGAGCTGTTTACATTTTTGCCGTTTTATAAAGAATTTTTGGATGAAGAGGAACAAAAGGAAGAAGTTGAAGATGTCAAAGACGTCAAGAAGAGAAAAAAGGTGTTCAATCAGAGTTTCATTCTCAACGCTTCGTCATTACATTCCGATGTTAAAAACATTGTTGATTACCAATTTTTACATTCCTATAGAGAGCCAGCTATTGCCATTCTATATGCACCGGAAATGGCATCCTGGGCAGGGCATTTGCTCAAAGCCAAAGACAATCTAAAGGTTATTGTTTTGTCATTGGATTTGGAAAATAAGAAAGCTTCCACCATTATGGAATTGACAAATCTCCCTTACGATCTGGATTATATTCAACCTTTATCTAGTCCCACCAATGGATTTTTGCTTGTGGGGTCGAACGAGATTATTCATGTGAATTCTTTAGGATCCGTCAGAGGAGTATACACCAATGAGTATTTCCCCGACACATCCAATTTGAAACTCAAGGATCAATCCTCGCTCAATTTGATGTTGGAAAATTCCAGAGTAGAGCTTGTGAAAGATGACCAGGTACTTGTGATCACCGAGAAAGGAACCTTCTATCAACTAAATTTCGAGAAAATTGGTGGAAATTCGACTTTGACAGGTCTTCAAAAAATCGATCCTCAAAATTACAAAGGAATTGATGCTAATCATCCAATCATGATCGCCAGAATTGCCCCTCTGGATTTGTTTTTCATCTGTTGTCAGGGAGGAGATTCGTTATTGGTTGGAATTGAAAGCAAAAGTGGAGTTCTTCCACCGGAGCAGAAAAAGACTAATGGAACTGAAAAAGAGCCTAAGGAATCCAAAGATGATGATGATTGGCTCTACGATGATGAAGACCTGAAAAACAATACCACTTCTTTGACAAACTCGCAGTTCAAGAAAATGGACAGTATATTGAATTGTGGTCCTCTTAATGATTTTACTCTGGCTAATGTTTCTACTGAGGCAAAGATCATGGGACTTCCAAATCCAAATTTCAACGAGGATGTGATTGTTGGATCATGCGGAATTGAATCCAATGGAAGCGTTTGTATCTATTCGCCAACAATTAAACCAATTGTGAAATCAACGTTGAAGTTTTCTAATGTTGACAAGATTTGGACTTTGGCTAATAAGAATGGTGAAACTGTCTATCTGATTACCACAGACTTCACCAATTTTAAGACTGATGTTTTCCAAGTTAGGAAGAACTATAAGAATCTATATTCCAAGGATTTCAACAACAAGCAGTATACTCTTCAATTTGGAACTCTTCCTTCAGAATCTGAAAATCTCATTGTTCAAGTGACTCCATATAGGGTGACAATTTTCTCGTTCAAATTTACCGAGATGGCTTCTTTGGAATATGATTTCGAGGTCAATTCGACCTTCATATATGAAAATTACATCGTGATGATTATGAAGAGTGGTGAATTGGATATTCTGGAGTATAAAGACCAAAAGCTCGAGAAATTGGATCTTCCAGCATTGTTGAACTATTTAATTTTCACCAACGGCTGGATATGTGAATCATCGTTATTAAATCATGTTGGCACAGGTGCTTCCAAGAGAGATCATGAGGGAGAGCCTGTTCTGGAAACGGAGAATTCGAAAACGGAAACGTTGTTCTGGCTTACTACTGCTGATAATAGATTATTGGTATTTGAGAAAGATCATAAGGAGAAAGTTTATGAATTTACGGATATCCATAAGTTCCCAGAATTCTTGAGTCTAAACAAGATGGATGTCAATTATGAAGCCGATGTGGATCCGATCATTAAACAAGTCATGTTTTGCAAGCTTGGAAATCAATACAACTCTCAAGATTATTTGGTTGCGTTGACTTTCGGTGGAGAAGTGTTAATTTACCAGACGTTTTTCGATGCGACCGAAAGAACATACAAATTGCATAAGATCAATGAAATGTGTCAGTTTCCAATTGTTGGAGCTCCAGATAATACTTACGCGCACGCAACAAAGATTGAGCGGTATTTGATTAGTATAGACAATTTCCAGGGCTATAGAGCGGTCTTAGTCACGGGAGCCAGTGCATTTGTGATTTTAAAGGAGCATAACAGCATTCCTAGATTGATTCAATTCACCACTAGATCTGCTCTTTATTTTGCCAATTACAATACTGATAGGTGTCCTAATGGGTTGATTTCTATTGATGAAACCAAAGCATGTCGTATTTGTCAATTGGATGAAAACTACAAATATTCCAACCGGCTACCAATTGCCAAATACAATATATGTGGAAAAACTATCAACAAAATTGATTATCAAGCCAGTTCGAACACTTTCGTTGTTTCTACGCTGGAAGAAGGACCATATAATGCTGTGGACGAAGATGGGGATCCATTAGCTGGATTGAGAGATGACCGAACTTTAAAGGGTACCACAGTCAAGGGAACAGTCCACCTAGTTTCTCCTTCCAATTGGTCCATTATAGACACTGTGGAATTGGAGGAGAACGAGATGGTGACCTCAATTCAGGCAACTGAACTCAAAGTCTCCGAAACCATTGCTACCAAGAAGGTGGTGGTCATTGGTACGGCTAGATACAGAAACGAAGATCTCTCAACCCATGGATCATGGAAAATCTTTGAAATCATCGATATTGTTCCTGAGCCGGGTAGACCAGAGGCGAAGAACAGATTAAAGCTGATGACCTCGGAAACTGCAAGAGGTCCTGTTTTGGCGATCAGTAATGTTAGTGGTCGGTTTGCGACTATACAGGGTCAAAGATTGTTGGTTCGAACGTTACAAAAAGATGACAATGTTGCACCAGTGGCTTTCACAGACACCTCAATCTATTCCAAGGAGGTGAAAACATTCAAGAATCTGGTTCTTGTTGGTGATTCGTATCAGAGTATTTCATTGCACGGTTTTGATGCTGCTCCGTACCGAATGATCCATTTGGGAAAAGATGAACGCAAAGTTGATCTCGTTGCTGCCGATTTCTTGGTCCATGATGGAAACCTACATATATTGGTGGCTGATGAAGATTCTGTGTTTCATGTTCTTCAATATGATCCCTACGATGGTAACTCTCTCAAAGGATTCAAATTGCTTCGTCGGTCAGTGTTTAGATCCAACGGTTATACGACCAAAATGGTTTGTGTTGCTCGAGATCGGTCGATTTTTTCCATGGTTAACACTTTTTCAAATGATTCAGATCTTGGATATGAGATCATTGGAAGCAATATCGACGGTTCTTTGTACAAAGTGATACCAGTTAACGAATATCAATATCGTCGACTGTATTCTGTTCAGAATTATCTCTACGATAAAGAATTACATTGGCTAGGACTTAATCCTAAGTCCAATGCCATTGGAGGCCTTTCTGAGTTGATGCCATCGATCAAACGACCATTTATTGAACTCAACATGTTCCGTCGGTTTACCAATCTTAATGACGATCGCAAGAAACAAATTATGCAAAGACTCGGCAAAAGCTCGTACATCGAGGTGTATAAGGATATAATTTCCATGCAATAGTTAATATATATTTTTTCGGGCTGTGCCAATTTTAGAATGTTTTATGGGGTTTATATTCTTTCGTAAGGGGGCAGCTAATGCGGTGTTTAAGATCAAAGACGACGATACAAACGTTGTAAGGGTCAGATTAGCAGGACAGGAATTTGATACGCTTGAGATTTTTGAATACATCAAGCGATTTAAGAAGATAGAGAGATGGATAGTTGACATGGAACTTGTCGAAATTTCCACGAAACAGTTTGATGAGATGGAAACAGAGGGACTGAAGTTGATGAGAGATGGCTATGGACTTCGGATGGAGAATTTATTGAATTTTCAAGTGCGAAATGAGATCAAAATCAATAAGCATATTATTGTCTATATTGGTTCTAAACGAGTTCTGGAATTGAAACCTAAATGGTTGGATTGCACAGGGCGAGTTTGTCGAAATTGTTCATTGATGAGATACAAAGGTGAACAATTTGTGAATTGTCCGTTACAATTATTGACAGAGACAGGAATACATAGATGGAGCGAAAGGGTGGAAAAAGAACTGATAAGATCAGGACAACCAAGTTTGGGAATTGAAGCTGCTTTGAAAGTCAATATTGACTTATTTAGAACGTTGAAAGAACTTCAAAAAGGTGTATCAAATGTTCACGAACATTTGATAAGTTTGACTCAAGAACCAGATGAACAAATTTGTGAGACAATGACGTTGCGCGACGTTAGTGTTTTTGTGGACTTAGATACCTGTCGAGCTGTTATTTGTGACCTGGACCGGAAAAGTAAGTCGAAATGGTCGAAATGGAAACAACAAGAAATCAGGTTGGATGAGTTTATGAAGTGATCAACGATGCGCTCAAACAAACATTTCCGTCAGCAGTGTTGATCCATAACTTGTGTTTGAATTCATCAACCTTCCTGGTACAAATCTGCAATTTCTCGTTGCAGAATGTTGGGTTTATGATTTTATATTTCACTTTGGAAATGTTTAAGTCTGGATACGTTTGATGCCAGAATTCCAACGCCATTTGAATCATCAAGGGTCCTGAAACAACTATCGAGGGGTAGTTTTCATATTTGGATGCATATATCGGATTGTAATGGATTAGATGAGAATTGAACATCAATGCACTCATTCTAAACACAGTTATATTGGACGGAACAACGTCAATTGAACGGTCTGGATCAGACTCCACCATTTGATATTGTTCAGGCATGTAGCCGGTCTGAATATAATACAACTTTCTTTTCTCAATAACCGACCAATTGTTGTTAGTTTGATAGTTCCGTTTGTAATCAACACCAATATATTCCATATTTTTAAATGCCTTCATCTTGTCAACAGTTTCGGTGTACTTAACCTCGTCACCAAACTTGAGCATGTTATCTTGGTTATATGTGAACTCTCCAGCAACCCACATTCGTCGATAGAACAGATCATGTTGTGCCGTGGCTGGAGCATGGTAGTTGTCAAAGCCGTCGAATCCAAGCTCGTTTTCGGCAGAAATCGGATTGCAATAGATTAACGAGTATCCATATGGAACATTGGCACCTTTACAAAATCTCTGGTCCAATTTGGAGCTCGTTTGTCCCATAAATCGTGCCGCGGGGTTGAACAGAGATTGGATAGTAACATGCAGTTGTTTGGCAGGATATGAAGATAAACAATCGTCAAATAGATTCCATTTGCAAGCCTTCAATGCTGTTTCAATGGAACGGTATTCTTCCAAGGAAGGACGAACTCTAGTTCGAGCTAATCTAGAAATTATCTGCGAGATCATACATCTGTCTATTTATTAATTTTTCAATTTTTCCAGCTCATACTCGGTCATAATTTTATCCTTGAAATGGATTCCGTTGCTAATCAACAAAGTCCGAGGTCCACTGAACTCGATCATGTAATCCGGACTGCCTGTAGTGAGTCTATTGAATGCCTTTCGTGGCATGATCATGGCTTTTGAATAGATATTGGCCACCATTGGATGGACATTTATTTTAGGAATTTGGATCTGTAGTCGGGTTTTCACGTAGCTTGACATTTTGCGGAAGATCTCAGTCATTCTAGTACCCAATCCAATTCCAGGGACTCCAAAATCAACGAGACTTTTGACTCCTTCTGGTTCCGAGCCAGTATATGCCACAACGCTGGACGGATTCACACTAACATTTTCCCCCTCTGCCAATGTCAATTGTAAAGTTTGTCCCGGAGAGCTCAAAACAAGCTTACCGGATCCACTCACATCGACAATCTTGTTCTTTCCAACCAAATTGAGATAGTTTCCGGTCCAAGCAACCAAATTATCGCGCTTCACAGTCCATTCAATCGTTTTGTCAGTCGTAAGAATGGAAAAATTGGCATTTTGTAGCTTATTGGCCATTAATATCGACATAGGTCCGGCCCCATTGAAACATCTCTGAAATATAAGTCCTCCTTCAATTTGACCCAATTCCACCACCAAATCGTTAACCTTGCCATTTAAAGCAACAACAGATTGGTTTTTATTGTTATAACGTAAGTTCAAAATCGAAGACTTGGGTAATTTGATGCTCAACATGCTGGAGGTTTTTCCCAAAACCTCAAAGTGTACAGGTTCAACAAAGGCACCTGCCCCAGTCGTCTGAGGAAGCTCCTTCAATGGCTGATTCACCTCCTCCGCACTGCGGATCTTCTTGAACGATGAAATAATCGATTGAAACGATATATATCTGCGCTGTTGGGATCTAAACATTAAACAAAGTGAAAAGATTTTGATTACATAATATTTATCTTCATCCTCGGGTTGGTGATCTCTTGACATAGATTAATCCCAAATATCCCAACAAAAGTATTATGCCGACGGAAAAATTGATTCTGAAGACATTCGAGTAACACTTGTTCCCCTTCATGCAAGCACGAATGACCTTGTCACCATCATAATGCAGGATAATACTTAGTCGATCGTATTCTCTGCCAAAATAATCACTAAGTAATAAAAATGCCACCACAGATCCGGTCCCCAACACTGACCATGTGGTTGCAAAACTCTTGGATCCAAATGTGTCTGCAACCACTGCAGGCATTGTGCCATAAATTGCTCCATAACTTGTTCCTATCAACATTGAGGATAATGAAAGAGCTTTGATACTGTTGAGAACAAGTAGGGACAAATAGGCGAGGATACTAAACACGACAGAAAACACCAAGACCCACAGTCTTTGCATCTTCAAATGACGATGAAGATAATCACTGGCAGGCCCAGAGATCAATCTTCCTAGAAAATTGCATATGGAAATGATGGAAACTTGTAGTGCTTGGTGCGCCGAGATGTGATCCGGAGAAAAATCCAAATCTTTGTTCAGTTGAGCTTTGATGATGTATCCGATGCTAAATATGTAGATCTGGCCAGTTCCACAATAAAGAGCATTCAAGATATAGTGCGCTATAAAGGTCCGATTGTGTATAAGTCCTCCAATATGGGATTTGTCGGTCTGTTTGGCCTTGAGTTTCTGTTTTTTAAAAGCGTCTATGACTGTGTCAAGTGGAGCGGTCTCTGAAATCTCGGATTGTGGTGTTTGTGGTGGAGACTGAGGTGATAAAAGGTCTGGTTGGATTAATGGAGTCTCCTCATCAACTAGAACCTCCTCCTTTACCGACTTTTTGGGAACGCTACCAAACCAGTTGAGAGTTCTTGGTGAATGGCTGACAGAAGAGGCGTTTCTATAAGAATTAGTCCGTGCGATTGATTGTTTGGTTTTGAATTCCAATGGAGAAGACGAAAGTGGAGAATAACTGTCTGGACGTGGGCTCGGCGAATTAGAACCGTGATTATAAATAATTGCAATAGGACGATTGGCGATCGTGGAATTTCCAGACGAACTTGAGGTCACAGACATTGTGGATACTTCTGATGTTGTAGAAAACAAACTGGAGCTTGAGCTTTTGCGGGCCAGATTCAATTGGGCGAACGAGCCTCGATGACCTTTCAAAAGATATTTGACTCCCACAGATTCCTCTTCTGGATCTTCATTTGAATCTTCGGACTCGTGTAAGTCAACAAAGAAGAATCCTAATCCAATTGCAGTTCCTGAGAAGATAGAAATGAATTTCAGCAATCCCTGAGTATTTCCAGCGAAAAACAGGGTCGAAATCGAAGCATACGCTAATGCTGCCAATCCATAAGCAGAAACAGGACAAGCATTAGCAGCTCCCTTATGTTTAGGAAAATTGATGGTGGCCACCTTCAAAGTTGAGAAATAAGGCATCACTGATCCCAAGCCCACATTTGCCATAGCAAAAATCAACATCCATAGTTTATGCAGTTGATATTTGTAATTGAAATACAGAATCATGAAGGCACCTGATTCAAGTATAGCGCCAACTAATATGGCATATTTCGGTCCAAATTTATCAATAAATAATCCTGCTCCTAATCCCCCAATCGATGATCCTATTGTAGATCCAAAAGTCAGGAAACTTGCGTCTTCGGCCGTAAATTGGCATCGAGCCATCATTTGAGGAGAATACATTCCAAAAAGATATGGTGTACCACTGGCCAAGGCCACTATACAGGAAAACACCAATGAAATGATCTTATTAGAGTTTTTCGATTCCAATCGGGGACCGGACCGTTGGTTGTCAATTGTATTAGACATGAAACTGCGGGGAGATAGTGATAAACAAAGAACTAATAAATCTGATAAAAAATTACTCTTTATTATATTATGGCTAAAAGAAGGAACAGTCTTGAAGATTATGAAGAAGATGATGATTATGAACAACCAGTTAGAAAAGCCAGACGGATGCAAACTGTAGATTCTGAGGTGTCAGAATCGAGTATGGAGTCAGAATCGGACGAGAATGACAATGACGCCAGAGTTGTTGTTTCTTCTAAACTATCTCTCAAACAACAACGAGTTGACAAATTGACCAAGGCATTTGTTCGTGCGATGATGGGGATGGAGAACAAATATCAAACACTGAACAAAACCATGGTGGCCAAGATAATGGAGGCCGAGAACGAGAAAGGTCATGGTATACAGTTCAAAAAGGATCTTCTTCCCAGGATCAGAAATACCTTTGAACATGTCTTTGGTTTAGAGTTGGTGGAATTGGCATCTAGACAAGATCCAAAAACTGCTTCTGATGATTACATTCTGGTCAATAAATTGTCTGGTACATTCAAAGATGAGATCTACAAATATTTTGAGACCCAATCAAAACCAATCTCCTCCATCAATGATCTGAAAGAAATTGCTTCTCCACATTCATCACTACTTCAAATAGGAGCTGGACTCCCTAAACCAGCAACCGAGTTGGTTTTACAGGGTGTTAAGATGCTTGTAATAGCAATTATTGTGATGAATGAAGATAATATCAATAAACAGGATCTGCTGGGGATTTTGAAAACCAGATTCCAATTGGACTTCAAGGACACAAAAATGGTGGGACTTTTGGGAATGACAATTCCAGAATTCCTGCTTCTTCTTGTCAAACAAGAATATCTCAATCAATTGGACGTTTCGCAAGCTAAATCAAACACCCAACGACGAGTCGCAGCATCGAGCAGAAACTCAGATGACCATCTGCTCATATACTCTATTGGAAGGAGAACAATGATCGAGCTTGATCAAGACAGTTTTATCGACATGTTAAAGAAAATATATCCTAATTGGAACGATGAGCTTGAGAAGAATGCCCTCTACACTCTCAATAGTGTCTGGAAACAGGATCAGGAAAAAGAACAAGAATCAGAACAGGTATAAATATTTGCTCATCATTCCATATCGTTTCCAAACATATTATTCAATGTCTTTTCCGTCAATGGATCGTCCATGACATCTTCGTCAGCTCCCTTCTTGCTACGGCGTTGTTGGGCACTTTCCACAAGCTTCTTACGGTCACGCATCTTTTGCTCATCAGAGTTCTCGCTTGCTCCATCGGCAGTCTCCACTAATTGCAACAAGCAGTTCCGTCTCTCACGTAACTTCTTGCAATTCATCAGCACCGTCTCAAATTGGTTCATTTCCTTGTTGCTGATCTGCAAACACTTTTGAAGAATCATTGCTGGATGTGAAGACTTGAACCTCAATCCCATGTACAAAATAGTCAACGTATAAGCTGCCTCGGGATGAGCATCCACATAAAACTTGTCCACCAAAACCTTGAGCAAGGTTTCAATCACATTTTCGGAAAGATATTCGTCGACAGCATCATTATTAAGAGCCATCAGATCTTGAACCATATGTTTCACAATCAAAATGGCATTGAAAGAACATCTGGTATCCTTAATGTTGATAATATGACATAATAAATTCATCAATGGAGCAAGGAGATTTAGATCTCTGAATATAATTTCTCTAGTCTTCAATTGTCTCTCGTTCAAACTAGCAGAATTCTGCTGGCCAACGAGATCGATCAACATACGATCAATCACTGCAGTCAATTGTCTCAACATATGTTCTTCCATCATCTCTTCGCTCAATTGTTCATCGCTCTCGTTTCCTTCCAATTGCAATCCCTTCTGGTACACAGTATCCCATTTTGCCATGAGCAAGGAATCAACAGTGCTGAGCACTTGTGGAAGAAGCTGTACCATGAACGAATCCAAATGTGATACAGGACAATTTTTTATCACATTTCTTATCACTAAATTTATCATGTGTCTCCAGGAATGAAGAGTTATTCCGATAGATTCACCAGTCAGGGCTTTCCACAACAAATTTGCACAGTCTGGAATTTCATATAAGGTCTCTTCCAATTCGGAAATGGAGCTGATTGTCAAATAAGCATATTCTCTTGTATATCTCACAATGTGGCCAACACTATCGGCAAAGTCTCTCAATGTATGCATAGCCTTCACACTTTCATCCATGAACGATTCCTTAGATTGAATGGAAACTCCTTGCTGCCAGAAACGTTCCATACAGCTGTATTTCACAAATGACTGAACTTCCGATGGCAAACCGTTCCAGTTTGCAGGATTGTGATATGCTTGGATTTGGTAAATGAGTTGTAAAATGTGAGGTAAAATTGGCTTGATGCGAGGCTTCCAAATCGCAAGCAGATCTTGATAAGTTCGTGATTGATGATCTAACTTCTCAATACTGTATTGAATGAAGATTCTAGTAGCTCGAATAGGAAAAACAGACGACCAATGGTCTTTTAATTCTATTTTCAAATTTCTGCCTCGTTCATCCATCTCAGCTTGTAATAAGTTTGTGTCTGCCGTGATACCTCTCGATTGAAAATAATCAGCAATTCTAACAATACCAAGTCTTTCCATAAACCAATGTAATTCCAACAAACCCTTCTCTGTCGCAGGATCGGACCATGCCACAAGTTCAGGATCAACAATGTTGCTGAATCTTTCAGCCTTATTTTCAATAGATGAACGTTGGGAAACAACCAATAAGAAAGACTTGAAAGCAACAGCTTCGTGATCACTCAATTTCTTGGAGCTCAAAATTGTTGCAATGGCAGACTCAAGTTCTGATAAAATGTTCTTTAGTGATTCTGGCATCAGATAGGCCAGACGATTCAGCTCAGTTCCACCACTGGTTCTCAAGTCCCTGATTAATTCCCGCTCATCGTCATTAGCCTCTTCTGGATACTCGAATGTACAAGATTCCATCACTTTCTCTAAAACCTTGAACATAGTGTCTGATGTATCTTTTAATAGAGGAGTGAATTGAACCAAAGTTTGGATCTGTTTTCTCAAAAGCATTGGATCTTTCACCGTCATCATCAACAACATTCGACATAATTCGTCAACTTGATTGATCAGATATGTCTTTTTAGTTTCCATGTCTTCATCCTGACACCAGATTAACCATCTGGAAATACCTCGAACACAAGCTTCAATGGTGACAAATTGTGCATAACCATAGATGAAAGGTTCTGAGTTCTTGCCCTTATAAATTAGTTTGGAGTCATTCAGAGATTGGGCTCCAATCGGTGACGAATAAAACTTATTGAGACGATTAGCAAGCCATTGCAGACCATCACTAGGTTTCTTGCAAATGATTATTCTTACTATGTCGTCGCTCAATTTTTTGTAATTGCCTAAGAAAGTGGTTGCTTCTGACTGACTCTCAAAATCGATATCAAGAATCTTTCGGACAACACATTCGTCATCATAGTCAGAGTAATTAATAAGTCTGTTGGCGGTTGTTTCCAATAAATCGGGCATGATCTGCTCAAAATCAGGCTTGTCACTAAGCTCATCTATTCTCAGCATGGAACACCAGAACTGTAGCGAGAGTCCAGATATCACCAATGAATCGTGTTTTGTGGTCTCCAAAACCAATTTGAAATAATTAAGAATGTCTGAGGATTTTGGAAGCTTTAATTTGCTGTTGGTCTCTGTCAATTGGAAATATTCACTTAATCCAACGATCATTTCCACAAGTTTCTTCAACAATGTGTATTTGTTCTCATCCACATCATCTGGATCCAATTCTATGCTCTTGAACACTTTGAAAAGCATTGCCAATCCTTCGGTCTGGAAAATTGAACCAATAACTTCATTGAAATCGGCCTCTTCAGAATAGGACCGAGTAAACAAAACCTGCAAACAATCGACTGTCAAGGTTTTCAGCTGAACATCGTTTATCTTTAACAAGTTGCTGAGTTTAGCAAGAACTCCTGCTGCACGGAAAGCTATTGGTAAAATCCAATATAAACTGGTTTTGAACACCTGCAAGATCTTGACTGCAAAATTGTAATGATTTCGATACGTGTCATCAGTTTCCGAACCAGAATGACTGAGCATGTAATTGATACACTCTTCCAGTAAATTTGACCATTTGATCAACCATCCCTCACTGGAAGCAGCAAAAATCCTAAGAGACTCGTTTGGCTCATACTTCAATAGTAATATTTGTTCGGATGTAACGACCTCAGGACAAAGCGAAGATAATACGCTGTTTCGTTGAGAAACCACAGGATCATCAAGAAGATAAATATCCTCAAACAAGGCTCTGAATATGATGAGAGACAATTCTCTAGTAATTATGCTGTGGTTCCATAGATCTGACAGATTGGAATCCATAGATGCCCAACTTTGCAGTTTCTCTTCTTCCGTGTATGTTTTGTCTTTGAGAGTAAGGTCATTTTCTTCCTTGGAAAGACATAAGCCCCAGCATCTTTTGGCGATTTCAACCCATAAGAACGCGACTTTTTCCTTCATATAATGCGGGTCAGAGGAAGAGACCTTTGTTGCCAGTTCAACCACCCAATTTTTCACCGCGACTTGTTTGTCCAAGTCCCAATGAATAAAATCTTTCACAATGGCGTTGGATAATAAATTGAGACCAAAATGTCTCACTATAAAGTTATGTTTGTTGTCGGGAAGTGCCAACATGTATCCCCAGAAAGGAGATTCCGGGATCTGTTTAATTGTCTCTAGGAACTCTTGGGCCGTGTGACGATTCTCATTGGTAGATTGAGGGTTGTATATGATTTCCAATGAGCCCACGATTTGGCCAATTCCTTTTTCATCCATGATTAAAATTGATGAGGGTATGGATCTTATTCTCGTCTGTGTTTGCAACAGATACGCCAATCAATTGAAGATCTCTTTTTGTTGACGGGCACCAATATCCGGGTTTGATGAATTGGATGACGCGGATTATAAAAGCAAAATCTGAGCACTGAACCGGTTCTTGGTCTCTTGAACTTACAAAGTTCCAATAATGAAAGATGAATTTGAGATAAATTTAATGACAAAGCGTTTGGGATTGATAAACAAAAGGTCAAATCACCAATCTAAATTTCTTTCAAAAAGCTTTTTGACAAAAAATATAGACCAAAAGTTTTAGACAGGGCCAAAACATGTTTTTAGGCAAATTTGGAGGTTATGGCAGAGTTTGTGTAACCAAACCTCGATTTGATGGATTTTTCATTCGGACTTTGGCTAGCAAGCCAGAATTTAGTTACAAGACTCGGAAAGTCAAGACCCCTGAGCAACTGAAGGCAGAGGCAGAGAAAAAACGGTATGAAGAGGCTGTGAATTCCGGCTCATGGATCCGCAAGTATGGAGCTATTGTCGATACCTTTGATTTCAATAGAAAGGCTACTAAATATTACTTTGCGTTGTATTTGGTGTTTTTTGTCTATGGTATTAGATATTTCCGCAAATTGTACGAGAGAGACGTTGAAAAGAAAGATTTGCTGAATAAAAGAGACCGTGGCGAGCCTTTAAGTGAATGGGAAAAGTTGAGACTTCGAGAGTTGAGTGGAGATTTGATCAGAACTTCGGATATGGCCAGATTGACTGCTTATCATTATTTGAGAGAGGAATGGAAGAAGACTCATGCTGACGAGTATTTCAATCCAGATCCAAAGGAAATTGAAGGAAAGGTTGATGATTCTTTCAAGGAGGCTATTTTGAGTCCGAAAGATTTGACCGAATTCTATGATGGAGTTGCTGGCAATTATGATAGTGATGTTTCCACTGAGGAATTGGTCTCGTTTATGGGATCAAAACGGAAATGGGTTATGCGTCATTGTAAAGGTGATGTTTTAGAGGTTGCTTCCGGTACGGGAAGAAACATTAAATATCTGGATCCTACACGAGTGGATTCTTATACTTTTCTGGATACCTCTTCCAATATGATGAGTGTTACTCATAAGAAGTTTGCTGAAAAATGGCCAGCTTTCAAGAAGGTCAAATTTGTTATTGGAAAGGCCGAGGATTTGCTTGATTTGAACGGCAGTAACCGAATGAAATATGATACCATCATTGAAACATTTGGTCTGTGTTCTCATCAAGATCCAGTTAAAGCTCTTCAAAATATGATGAAATTGCTAAAACCAGGAGGAAGAATTGTTCTTTTGGAACATGGAAGAGGTTCTTATGATTTCATCAATAACCAATTGGACAGAAGAGCCCATAAACATTCAGAATCTTGGGGATGTAGATGGAATCTAGATATTGGAGAATTAGTGGACCAATCAGGATTGGAAATCACCCAGGAAAAACGGGCCCATTTTGGAACCACATGGACCATTGTTGCTAAACGACCAGGAGATGTGCTGGAGTTCGAAGAGCTTGGTTTCTTCGAGAAATACTTCACCACCAACAAGACCAATTTCGACTCTTCACTGCCCGAAAAATAATTTATAGATGTGTATATATTTTAACGTGGAATTTACTGCGTGCTCTTGAAGATGGCTAAGAAAATCAAAAAAAGTGTTTCTTTTACAAAGGATCAGTCTTCGAGTTCGGGTTCGGTGCTGTCTTCCCCTGAAGATGTTTCTTTAACCGTGGAAAATGACCCGGAACTTCCCAAGTTATCCAGACCAAATTCGTCCTTGTATCTTTTGCCATACCAGAGTTTAGTGGCGATCTATTGTTTATTCTATCAATTTGATATCAATTCTGATGTGATTCAAGGTCTGAAATTGTCTCTCTATACTACATGTGCAACTCAATTGGCCTATGGAATCATATTATTACAATTGATCAAAAAGTCCAAAAAACGCAAACCTTTGGTTCCTACTGGTGGAGAATTCATGTACATGGTCATTTCAATTGTTCTATCTGTTTTAACGGCATTACCTATCTTTATTGTGTTGATTTTATTTGGTGCTCCAATTGGATCATTAACTCAAGAAACAATATATTTGTCTATCCATGTTGCATTGTTAGCTGTCTTTCCACTTCTACTCACCTACAAATTTACAGACAACGACTCTGGAAAGATTTGGCTCAATTTGATCACCTTCCAGGTGCCAGAGTTCTATAAAAATCAGATTTACATGTTGACGATTGGAACTATTGTTGGTTGTTGGGTGGGAGTAACACCAATTCCTTTGGATTGGGACAGGGATTGGCAACAGTGGCCAATTACATTACTTGTTGGATCGTTTCTTGGAGCATTTATAGGCAGTTTGATCGGCTACCTTGGCAGTTTTCTTTGAGCCAGTTCGCGAAGAAATTTAGGAAAAAAATAAAAACTCACTTGTTTATACACCAAATACATCATGTCTCAAAGTTCGGGACTCGATTCTCAAGAATCGCGTTTCTCCAAGTACAAATTGAAAGATGATATATATAAGGAACCAGATTGGTTGAATTTGGGTGGGATTGGAGCGCAAAATAATGGTTCCGGTTCTGTGTTGAAAAGACGTACTTTACCAACTACGTTGATCAAAAGAACGGGGAATTTGGCCGGAACTCCCAACGAGGACGAAGATAATTCTAACGCACCAGCATTACCATTTCAAACAAATGTTCAACGGAAACGATTGACTAATAATTCGAATATCACGGATCAAGAACTCACCATTGTTGATGAATTTCAAGATCTTCCCCCAAAAGTGTCATTATTTGATCATATGAACACAGATGAGAGTTCAAATAATGGTTTGATGATCAACAATCCAGGATTTGATAAATTCGAAACCAATCCTAATGAATACAAAAACATCTTTAACAGAGTCCAACGCAATAGAATGACTGTTGGATCGTCGGAAACTGGAAAATCAGATTTGCCTTTTGCCGTAATTAAGGGTGATGTGGTCAAGGACAAGGAACAGGAACCGGAATTGTCGATCAGAGAAACAGCAGTCATAGTTTATGGATATGACGATTCGCAATTTGTTTCTATTGTTGATCAATTTCTCAGATACGGAACAATATTGGAAGATTTCAGTCAACAGCAGTTTCCACGTAAAACGAAGAATTATCCTGTTTTTGTTGGATCTCAATGGGTGAAATTCACTTACGATAATTCTAGTTCTGCAGTTCGTGCTTTACGAGAAAATAACAAGGTCACAGATTTTGGAGCCCTGATAGGAGTTGTTCCGTATACAAAATCCTCTTTGGAGAAACTCCTGGAATCCCCTGTTCCTGCAAACCAGGATATCGGGTGTTCGATGTCTTTAGTGAAACTAGTGAGCGATCAAAAGCTTCCGGATATCGAACTTTCCAAGCTTTTCGTTACTGAAACTGGAGATCATGAAGAAAGACATGATGGTAGATTTAGATTACAAGATGGAACCAAATTGATTAACGTGCCCAAATCTACGAAAAAGGAAAAGGTTGGTCTTTTGGAACATGGTATGAAATTTGTGTTTGGGGCTGGACAAGTGTAGAAATATTTAATAAGTATAATAATTAATTTCTTATGATCTATCAACAGTTAGAAGAAATACAAACCCAATATAATGAATTGATGATGAAATATGTGGCTTCTCAGCCAATCAAAGATGATGTTTATGACCTAATAAAGCGATTTCAGGCTTTTTTGACTTTGGATTTGGAGCCTGAACGGATTAAAGGGTTGGGTACTAGATTATTAAATCTGTACGACGATTTGAAGACCAACAAAAATCAACTTCTGAGTATCAATGACAAGATGGCATGGATGTTATCAAAACAAACTGGTTATTATCCATTTGACGATGAAATTGGAGTATTTTTAGGTCCTTGTGAGACACAATCTATTGCATTAGCCAATATTGGTATTGAAGATTTATATCAGGATTCACTTTCCAATTGTTCTTTTGTTTCTTCAATGATCATTCTTTTTGCTCATGGATTTGATTTAAGACGGTTATTACATCCAAATCTTCGAAAAACTCAATTTGGAGTTGTACTCAATTTTGATGGAGCTCAACGAGTGGTGATTGTTGATAGTTCACTTCCCGAGGATGATTCGCGATATGTCAAAAGCAGTTCGAACAGAAATCTTCTTTGGCCTGCAATTATAGAAAAAGCGTACTTGAAAGTCCATGGAGTGTCTCATATGTCCAATTTGATTGGATCTAATATTGCTACAGATACTTTTGTGTTGACTGGCTATTTTCCGGAATATGTTATGATTGACGATTTGACCATTGCTCAGGCAGAAGAAATAGTGCGAGCATATCAATCTGGTGATATGGTAATGGGAATTGGAACTGGGAATTTGACTCCTCAGGAGTGTCTAAAATACGGTCTAGCACCCAATCATGATTACGCCATCCTGAGTGTTGAATCCGACGAACGAGCCCAATACAAATTCAATTTTCACATTAAGAATCCATGGCTTAGAGAGCCAAGAACAATGGTCTTTTCAGATCTATATCCGTTCAATATTTGGTATTTGAATTGGAAAGTCTCCAAATTTAATTGTCATGATATTTTACATTTCGTTTGCAAGACTGAGCCTTTTGGAGTGATCGATATGCCTCAATTGACTTTAGCTAATGGAGAACTAGAAAACACTGTATTTGTTCTTGTTGAAAGACATTTGAATCAATCGGAATCGTCGTTACATACAGAATGGTACGAAACTGAAGGAGAAAAATTATGGACAATCAAAAATCATCGTCGTGTCTATAAAAGTGCCAGCAACAAGTCACGGTTTGTGTTTTCCAAGTTGAAGTTGAATTCCGATCAGAAAGTGACCGGAATTCTGGTTACAAATCCTCCTTCAACTACAAATTATACAGTGCATATTTATTCAACTGAAGCATTGAAAGTTTCAAGACCAACCAATTTGTTCAAACATATTCATCAACATAACAATCAATGGACTCCGATGAGTTCTGGTGGAAGCTGGTTATATCCAAGCTATATTGATAATCCTCAATTGGAGATCATTGGAACCGGTGGACAAGTGCAGATAGGTCTGTTCAGTTTAAAGCCAGTGAATTTTTTGCTTTTTGAAACCAAGGATAAATTCATCACCGAATTCGACTCAAAATCCATGGTAGCTGGTCAAAAGTTGGAATATGAAGACTCGATGGTATTCAAGATGACTTTGGATCCTTCCAAACGATACATCGCTTTAATATCAACCGATCGTCCGTCCCAATTGGGATCCTTCAAAATGCTCTTCAATAGTGAATCTCGATTGAAAATTACCCAAATTTCGACAAATTTGGGACTATTTGTTAAAAAACAAGAATACAATCCAATTGATGATATTCAATACACTTTTTCGATTTCAAGAGAATCTCAAGTCATCATCAAGATAAGAACGTCTACTATATTTGATTATATCCTTTCCTCAGATCACACCTCGAAGGAGCTTCACCAAATTTCACGAAAATACGCTTTTTTCGATCAGAACCCAATTCTTCCTCCTGCAACCTACACGATCGTTGTCAAATTGTCACAACCAGATCGCTGTTCATTGGAAATTGGTAGCTCCAATAAATTACTCTAATATTTTGCCGGGCTGTGCATACATCAAAAATTTGAAACATTTCAATGAGTAAGAAGAAAGCAGGTCAAATTCGTTATCTTGCGCAATTTTTATCCAAGATGAACGAAAAGTCGTTGAATTTACAGAAATTAACAGAACTAACTACATTTGATGAAACCTTGGATGATCGAAGGGCTCAAGAACCGATTTCTCAGACTCTTGAGAGTCAATTGGAGGTGGAAGTGGACATATTGGAGATTTACCAAGATATTCTAAATGATAAGGTCAAATATCCAACATTGAATCGCAAACAACACTCCAAATACGTTGAGATGTTTCTTAGTCGTGAATTACCAGCTCCTTTTGTTGCATTAGATGCCTCTCATCCTTGGATTGTTTACTGGTTAATCAATTCGAGAGCATTGTTGGGCTCTCCAATCACTCCCGAATTGAGTCAACACGTCGGTGACACCATTTTAAAGTGCGTGGATTCTGAAACCGGGGCAATTGGAGGAGGATCCGGTCAGATACCTCATATGGCAGCTACATATGCCGGATTATGTGCTTTGACAGTAGCCGAAAGTCAAAAGGCCATCCAACAACTGGATAGAACCAAAATTCATGATTGGCTACTTTCGATGAAACAGCCAGATGGATCATTTATTATGCATCATAATGGAGAATCTGACACCAGGGCTGTGTATTGTGCTCTTTGCATAGCAAATTTATTGGATATTATGGACGACAAACTTACTTACAACACTTCCCGATGGCTAGCCAATTGTCAAACTTACGAAGGAGGTTTTTCTGGAGTTCCGGGAGATGAGGCACATGGAGGATATACGTTTTGTGCGGTTGCCGCATTATGTTTATTACAAGGACCTAGTCATTTAAAAGACTTGGTCGATTTGGATCAACTAGTCAATTGGACTGTTCAAAGACAATATTCGCTTGAAGGAGGATTGAGTGGACGTACCAATAAATTAGTTGATGGATGCTATAGTCATTGGGTTGGAGGGGTTCTTCCATTTTTGGAGATTGCGACTGGTGAGAAAGATCTGTTGAACCGAGTCCAATTGCAAAACTATATTCTGTGTTGTTGTCAAGATTCTCCTGCTGGATTGCGCGATAAACCAAGTGCACGGGCCGATTTTTACCATACTAATTATGTTCTTTGTGGTTTGAGCATGACACAACACTATACGAGATTTGAATCTGGCGAATATGTCAGTGAGCGAATCAAAGACTCTTCGATAGTTGAAGATGTTGAAACTAACCGGATTATGGCTTTGGATCCGATATTTGGTATTCCAAATGGACAGGCTACCAAAATGAAAGCATTATATAAATCATGACAAAAATAAATGTTGCGCGAAAAATTATTTCTTCGATTAATATGACCAGACTGGACAAGACACAGGTAAGTGGCCAATTAAAATCGGTCTAACGTTAGTTTTTGAAACAATTTGGAGAGATTTTAGAGAAGAATGGAGGTAAATCGATTTATATTACCCAAAAACGACTCTCATATTCCATAAACAAGGAAATTGAAGGAACCGATTCGAAAGAGTCGTATTCGGTGCTAATTAGAGTGACCGATGGAAATAAAGACAAATCGAAAAAGGTGAAGATCAGTACTGAGGTGACACCAAATCAGTTGGATTCGTTCTGGAATGAATACACCAACGTTCTCAAATCTGGTCTGAGTGGACTCAAAAAGAAAGATAAAAAGAAGTCTAAGAAACGGGCCAAAAAGACCTGATGCATTTATTACTTGTCTAATTCAATCACCAAATTGCCATTTGGAAATACTAATTGACAATCAGAAATTGCCAGCTCATCATCCATGGCCACCAACTCCCGAGGGAATACCGTATAAATTTGAAATTTATACTCATGTTCGTATCCAATAGGCCTCTCCAGAGTGTCTGAGTCGGAAATCTCGATGTTGTTCAAATGGCAGCATTCGACATAAGCATATATTTCTTCAATTTTAGCGCTCTTATCGAACTTGTGTTGAATTCGTTTACCATCTGGCAGTCGGATGGCTATCTTAGCTGTTGCTGAATGGGGTGGTTCTGCAAGTAGTGTTGATTTTCTCCATTTGAACCATTGATTCTGGAGTTGTTTGACTTGTTGAATGCGTTCCTTTTCAAGTCGCCGTAATCTGTCTCTTTTCAGCGAGTTTTCATAAGCTTGGTCTTGTAATTTGCGTGTTTGGCGATCATGATGTTGTCGTTCGAACTCTGCACGAAGAGTCTGTAATGTTGGATTGAACTTGGAATAGTTCTTCTTCAGTTTGGAAACCACCTTGGACACTGGCATAGGTCCTTGGATCTTACTTACTAATGAGAGTATCGGAGGGGATTGTTGAATACCCGAAGTTGTTGGTGTTTCGTTGACCGTCAAACATAAAAGTCCCAAAAAAGGTAATCGTGTTACTTTGAATTGATTGGCAACTTGGAATGCTTCGCTTTCTCTGATATCTCCACCCCAGATCAACATATCTTTCTCCTTGACGAAATCGAGAAATTCGGGGGCCATCAACACCTCGTTGATAAAATTCTTTGTGTCCTGATGATCTTCACTGTGAATGTAAAGTAATAACCATCTGGCTTCTTTCTTTGCAAAATGTAAGGCATGAGAATAAGCACATTCAAGAAAATCCGGACGTTGGATCTCCATCGAATTGGTTTCGCCAATCAAATCATTCGTTTCATCCATCTCGATCACACTTCGCTGTCGAT
This sequence comes from Ogataea allantospora, assembly GCA_030572655.1. Taxonomy (NCBI): domain Eukaryota; kingdom Fungi; phylum Ascomycota; class Pichiomycetes; order Pichiales; family Pichiaceae; genus Ogataea; species Ogataea allantospora. The sequence goes on from JAJMAM010000017.1 coordinate 23,196, forward strand.
TTCCAATCAAATCATCAAAATTTATAATGAACCGTCGAGCCATGTCTCCCGGATCAGATTGTTTTCTGACCACATGATACCGATTTGGATGTAACTTCATCAAAATTGGCCAAATCACTCCAACAACAGCCAATAAGACCATCCCCACCAACTTCAATATCACATAAACAGGAACAATAACAAATAGAACTAGACCGTCCATTGTATATTTTATCACATTGTTTGCCATCTGATGTAACTTGGACGGTTGTCGCTCCTCAATCACAGGATAACTCCCTGGAACCAAAGGGACATATTGTTCATTACGCTGGAATATATTCGCAAGCCATCCAGGACTTGTATTTGAATCTGACTCCGCCATTCCGTCTGTTTGCTCGCCTCTTTGTCTGCTCAGTTCTTGATTCGCCTGCAACGGATACAACTGTCGATATTCTATAAGAGCCAATTCCAAATTCCAATTGCACAATTCCAGTAACGCGATTTGCTCAGACTCAGGAATTCGAGAGTTGGAGATGTTTTGGAACTGTCGTAAGATTTCCTCCTGTTCAGAAAACATATAAAAAATTAGATAAGCAACTAATATATATAATATACATCTATTTGTTGATACAAGCACAGAGAGCTTTGAAAAGTGACATGGCCATTTTTTGGTTCTGAGGAGTGTTGAGTTGCGTAAACAGATTTTGGGTTTGTCCTTGGCCTTGTTGTTGTTGTCCTTGAGAGTACTGTTGGTACTGTTGGTACTGCTGCTGTTGTGGCTGGTATTGGGGTTGTTGTTGATATTGTGGCTGGTGTGTCTGCGTATTTGGATTTGCTCCAACGTGATCGTTATCGGGCACATTTTGATGTTCGTTCATTGCTCCAATTCCATTAGGATTGATGTTATTCCAAGAAGCTGGAATTTGGGCCCCTGTCAATTCAATAATCAAAACACCAGTGTTTTTAGGATTGATATAATTATTCAACCGGGCCTCATTACAAAGTTCTTCAACAGCAGGCTTTAATTTGGCAATTCCATTCTTCGAATGTAAGCCTTTACCAACAATACACTCTAATTTTGGTTCCCCTCGGTTGATTCCATTGATGATCCGTTGCTTCAAAATATATTCGGCCTCTCTAACATACAGGCCGTGCAGGTCAATATCGTTATTGTCAGAGTCCATGTTGTTTTCCTTGAAAACATACTCAGCAGCTTGTTGATTGTACATTTCTGCTTGTTGAGCAAATTGGGCGGCCTGCTCCGATAATTGTTTGGCCTCAGCTTTGTCTCCACGCTGATAAGCCTGTTGAGACTGACTGGATAACCGTTGTTTCTGCTGATAAGCCTGGTCTGCCTGTTCTCTCAATTGAGAGTATTGTTTATCTGTAGCATGGTTGTAATCTTTTTCTTGATTACTCAAGAAAGCTCCACGAGATAGAACCTCGGTCATATTCAAACAGTAATTCACACCAGTTCCTGGAATTTCATCAGGGGTAGTATAGAGGGCTTAAAACCCATACTAAAAGTCACGTGAATGAATTTCCAAAAAAAATTCGATCCTCCCTGTCTGGAAAAAAACTTTTCAAGTTTCCTGGAAAAACTCAACCAACTTATTCACAATGGCTGCTCCGTATGTTGATTCTTAAAGAGCAAGAATCTGGATGGTTCTTTGTGACAGGACGCGCGTGCTTGTCACACTGTCTAACGCACTGTAATCCTTAAATGGATACAGCAGACACCTCTTTTCATGTCTTAGGACGTGGTATTGTTGTATATCAACAGAAAAGGTCCGAGTGACTTGTTGATTACAATCAAAGCAATTCCAAAGAGAAGCTGGCTTTACCACTTCTCTCTGAAGACATTACATCTCAAGAATGCCGTTATAGGCAGTTCTTGACTGGGATTGTTATAGAGATTGCGTTATCACATGCAACCTCCAGACTCATGTTCTGGATTCCCTCTACTAACCTTTAGAATTGCTACCCCAGAGTCTCAAATCAAGAAGGCCAAGCAGGCTTCCAAGACCGCTGAACAAGTGGCTGCCGAGAGAAAGGCAAGAAAAGCCGTATGTATTGTTCCAAAATTCCTGGCATTCCCATCAGATGATGAAGACCTTCAATGTATCGGCTAGCTAAGGCAATGAAGCTTGTTAGTTAACCATCTTTCGGGACTGATTTGGGAAGCTTTGAAAAATTTTCTGTCTTACTAACTATTTTAGGCCAACAAGGAAAAGAGAGCCGCTATCTTCAAGAGAACCGAGGCTTACACCAAGGAATACGCTGATGCTGAGAAGGCTTTGATCCAAGCTAAGAGAGAGGCCAAGGCTTCTGGTTCTTACTACGTTGAGGCCGAGCCAAAGCTTGTCTTTGTCGTCAGAATCAAGGGTATTAACAAGATCGCTCCAAAGCCAAGAAAGGTCTTGCAATTGCTCAGATTGACTCAAATCAACGCTGGTGTGTTTGTTAAGGTCACCAAGGCCACTGCCGAGCTCATCAAGTTGGTCGAGCCTTACGTTGCTTACGGTTACCCATCTCTCTCTACCATCAGACAACTTGTCTACAAGAGAGGTTACGGTAAGGTCAACAAGCAAAGAATCGCTCTTTCTGAGAACTCTATCATTGAGGCTTCTCTTGGAAAGTACGGTATCGTCTCCATCGAGGACTTGATCCACGAGATCTACACTGTTGGACCAAACTTTAAGCAAGCCAACAACTTCTTGTGGCCATTCAAGCTCTCCAACCCATCCGGAGGCTGGGGTGTTAGAAGAAAGTTCCAACACTTCATCCAAGGTGGTTCTACTGGTAACAGAGAGAACTACATCAACGAGTTGGTGAAGAAGATGAACTAGATATAGCTTAATATGAACGAATTATAGTGTACTTATTTTTTACTGACCCAGTCGTTCAGTCCGTATCTGTTTCTAAGGATCTCGATGGCGTAGAATTGTAATCTCACCACAAAAATCGTTCCTTCCTGGTCGTATTCTTTAGAAGCGTCTGAACGTAGCAAAGTACCGAAGTTGTAGTCTTCCACTTTATCTTCGAATTTTTTAAGGAAATTCCGCCAACGGGCTTTTCCAGCAGCAGATTTCATATGTTCCTCATTGATAGTGGCCACACCGATCGGATATGCAAATTCTGGGAAATCTTTGAGCACTTCCTGAATAATTTCGTCGTCATACTTAGTCAATTTGAGCTTGGTTCCTGGAATAGCATGCAACAAATTCCAATAAGTTTCCATTTGTTGAACTGCCTTCACAGCAAATTGCTTTTCGATATCCTCGTGGTTGTCTGCGGTTTCCGCATCAAAAGTGTTCATCGACATGTTAAGAGAAGTGTATAGAATATTTCAATTTTTTAAACATTTTTTTAATCGTCTGTCAATCTAAAATCGTGTCTCGTTCAATAGAATCAGGACATATAATTAACAGAACACTGTAGTATTCTATATAAGAGAGCACCATACCAGACTAAAAGTCATCATGGTTGACATAGAAAAACGACTGAGTTTCAAAGAATTGGATAACAGTGATTTGTCTTCCAATAATCATGCTTCCATCCAAGAAAGTGGGTTGCAACCAAATGAGCAAGTCAGTTGGATAAAACGTAAGATCAACACTTTCAAACCAGCAGAACTCGACGGAAACAATATTCCTTTGAAACATCAGTTGGGTACTTTCCAAATGCAAATGATTTCTTTAGGAGGATCCATTGGTACGGGATTATTTTTAGGATCGGCCCAATCTTTGAAAGATGGAGGAGCAGGAGGTATTTTGATCTGTTATTCGTTAATTTCCATCATGGTATTTTGCATGGTTCATTCTTTAGCGGAAATGGCTTGTAATTTCCCTGTTCCAGGTGCCTTTTCCCATTATGCTACTACATTTATTGATCCCAGCTGGGGTTTTGCGATCAGTTGGAATTACGTTATGCAATGGTTGGTTCTTCTTCCTCTGGAACTTAGTGCAGCATCAATCACTTTCAAATTCTGGGACGGATTTCCAGTTGCGGATGGATATTTGATTACTGCTTTTTTCCTCATGATGATTCTCATCAATATGCTTCCAGTAAAAATCTACGGATTTACAGAGGTGATGTTTTCAGTCACAAAAATTGTGGCTATCATTGGTTTTCTCATCGTCGGATTCATCATTCTATTTGGTGGAGTCAAAGATCATGAAGCAATTCTTGACAAATATTGGAAAGATCCTGGTCCATTCACTCCTGCCGGATTTAAAGGTATTGTTTCAGTCTTCGTCACAGCTGCTTTCAGTTTCAGTGGAACAGAACTTTGTGGTTTGTGTGCAGCAGAGACACCAAACCCAATCAAATCCATCCCAAAAGCCTCCAAGCAGGTGTTTTGGAGAATTCTATTCTTCTATATCAGTTCGCTCACTCTTGTGGGTTTTTTAGTCCCATACAACGAACCTCGTCTCATGGGAAGAAGTGAATCCAACGCAAATAGTTCTCCATTTGTCATTGCCATCAGAAACGCAGGGATTCCTGTGCTACCATCCATGATGAACGTTGCTATCTTGATCTCTATTCTATCAGTTGGAAACTCGGCAATTTATGCCACCTCTAGAACTTTGGTCTCCTTGGCAAAGGCAGAAATGGCTCCCAAATGTTTTGGTTATGTAGATCAAGGAGGCAGGCCATTAGTGGCTATTTTGGTGACTCTAACCTTCGGTTGTCTAAGTTATGTTTCCTTGATTGGAAATGGAGCACATGTTTTGTTCACATGGCTATTGTCGTTATCTGGTCTCAGTTCTTTATTCACATGGTGTTCCATTGGACTCTCCATGATCAGATTCAGAAAAGGTCTTGAAGCACAGGGCCAAACTAAACACCATCTGAATTACGTCTCAACCACCGGTCTGGCCGGATCTTGGATCTGTTTCATCTTTGGAGTCATTGTTTTGTTTGCTCAACTCTGGATTGCAGTGTTTCCCTTAGAAGGAACTCCATCTGTCGAAAAATTCCTCAAGGTGTATCTTGGAGCGTTTGTGGTTGCACTTTTCTTCCTGGGCCATAAATGCTATCTCTATTTGAAAACAGGTCAAATAGAGTTTGGAATTGATCCAGCACGTATGGATATCTTCACAGGAAGATTGGTTGGAGATTTTGAAGACGAGGTTCCAAAAAAATCTTGGTATAGATGGAATTGATATTTCTTTTAATATAGAATCTAGTGCTTGACAAATTGAACAGAAACCGACTTCAAATTGTCACAGTTCAATTTAAGCTGGTTTTTCAAACTATCACCAATATGATTCATCTGATCTAAGGTCAATTGGTTCGAGAAATCCTTTTGATTGGACGATATATCAACAATCATATTGAGATTGGTTCCCGAAGGAAGCACAGCCAGCTTTTTCAGTTGAAGCGAGCCGTGTTCTCTTGATAATTGGGATTCAGCAACAGATTTTAAATTGATGTATCTTGGATCATGTGTAGGAAGCGCTTTATCTATGAGCTCTTTGAACGATTGGAAAAAGCCAGAAAGTCCCACCTTCATCACAAGGACCGAAACTAAAAGACCTCCAACAGAGTCTAACCAGTAGATGTTCAGGAAGTAGCCCGATGAAATGGTCACCATTGCCACAACCGAGGTCAAAGAATCAACTCTATGATGCCAAGCATTTGCTATCAATACTTTGGAGTTCAATTTGGTACCCACTTTACGGGTTGCACGGAATAACCATTCCTTAACGGCTATAGATGCCAAGGCCAACCAGGCAGCGTTAATGTCTGCCCCTTGAACAGCCTCGTGAACATGATCATGACCATCATGTACATGTGTATGTGTATGAGAATGAGAATGAACAGGCATGTAAGACAATATATCCATGACACTTTGAGGAACCACCGGAGTCATGATATCAATAAGAGATCCCCAGCCGATCTGGAACCCGGCATAAAGCAAGATTGCAGAAACAAAGAAAGAACCCAAAGTTTCGATCTTGCCGAATCCAAACGGATACAGATCATTTGGCTTCATGGTACTATATTTCACCGTGGAAAGAGTCAACACATCGGACACTAAATCACCAACAGCATGCATAGAATCTGCCACCAAAGCTTGAGAATGGAAATATACTCCTCCTGCAAACTTGGTGATAGCCATCGTGACGTTAACTCCCAATCCGATCCACGTTATCTTCACACCTTCATTGGCCCAATCTTTGGTGTCGTAAAGTTTTTTAGCATCTGGATCGTGCGAATGTGAATGGCCAGTAGAATGAGAGTGTGAATGGCCTCCAAGATGCGAAATCGGAAGATGAGGATTGAAAAAGTCTTTGACTTTGGACCAGCCAGATGGGGGTGGAACAGGGGGTGTCGAATGAGAATGGTCGTGGTTGTGACTTGAATTTTGGACTATCTGAGAGGTCGAATACAGTAGTCGACCCCAAATGGGTCTGTTCATCGAAAGATGAATCGGTTTTATATTAACGATTCTACCGTACATGGTTTGTCAAAGTCCGGGCATTTGCTATTTTTTTTCAGCTCGCCATTGGCTGGGGCTCGACGCGTCGATCGACCGCGATCATCAACTCGGCCACCTTTGCTCGTAAAACACGTCTATCTTCTTCAAAATTGACTCTACAGGCTTCCATTTTGCGCAGAGCAGATCGAATTCCTTCAAGATCGGTTTCCAGAATGTTGGAAATGCTCAGTTTGAACGTGTAGCAATTTCGCAGTATCCAAAGCATATTTTTGTATTCTGAAGGAAGCACGGTCAATTGGGAGTTGGACCAGTACACAAATTCCACCAATTGGGCCAAAGTTGGCTTTTTCTCGAGTCTCTCAAGATGGAACAGTGTGGATTTGAACTTGCGATCAATGTCACAGATCGGACACAAAAATCCGCTAATCTCCGATTCGTCTTTCTCGTCCAGTCCTAGACATCCAAAATGGAACCATTGTTCACATCCTTCACATTCGATCATGATTCCATTTTCGTGTTTGAGTCTACAAACACAATAGTTTGTATTTTGAGTCTCTTCTGCAAATATTTGTTCGTCAAATGATTGCCAATCTTCAAAAAATGATCGTAAATTCTTCACCTTGGTTAGACCAAAGTAAAGAACCAATTGTTCGTACCAAATATCAACTTGATGTTCATAAAACTGCAATGTCTGATATTCAGATGCAAGATGTGGATATTTGGACACCTTCTGTGCCATCTCACCCAACATGGGCTTGGTGATGGTAAAATTAGCATCATAATATCTCAAATTCGAGTCGATCATCTTCAACAATTCGTCTGTTTCCGAGATCTCTGCAAATCTCAATTGAACATTTTGTGCGATTTGTTCTAATTGGGAGTAAATTGAAGCATATTCATTCAATAACTCAACAGTTTGAGATCGTAATTGTTTTCGTATTGGTAATGTCTCATATTTTTCATACAGCACTTGTAATTGTTGAACATCTCCTAAATTGGCTTCAAGTTCATGATTTGCTTTAAGAGCCTGTTCATAAGCAATTTTCAAGTTATCCACAGCTTCTTGATCTTCTTGAGATCCGATCTCATAACTTTCCTGTAAAGATAGTTCGAGATCCGAAGTATCCATGGAATAGTAATCAATCTCCTTAATTTTCTTGAGCCATTTGTCGCGCTTGATGATTCGATCCAGTAGCAAGAAGGAATTCAATTTCAATCCGAAAGAACCTCCCAAAATGTGAAGATTTTCCAGCTCCTTTTCATCCGGATTCTTAAGTAATTGTTCCACCATTTCATTATACTTGATGATTTCATTAGAATATTCGATCAGTTGATCCATTTCGGGAGTAGAAATTGGTAATTGAGGTATCTCTTTAAGTAAAAGATCTAAATCCTCAATCTCATTCCAATTTTCTCTATCAGAATTGAAATCCACCTTTCGTTGTCTCATTCTGGTAGATATTTTGAATTGGAGAAACTTGGAAGCCTTCAATGCCCAATCTTCTGTTAATTTGTAAAACTTGCGAAGTTCATCGTAAACTTGATAAGCAGCAAGATCTTCAGAACTTAACTTTTCTGCGTTTTGAAATATCGATTCTCCTTCCATTAAAATAGGTCGAACAAGTTTGGTAGAGGGCTTATCATATCCAGAAATCAATTCGAAATATCTCTGTAGCCATTCTTTCCCGGTAATCAACTTAGTCTTGACCAATTTCTGAACATTTCTCAAGGCCTCATCAGACAATAGTGCCACCAATTCAATTTTGAAATCATGTTTTTTGGAATCAAACAGATCCAAAAAATGTGAAATTGACATATTCAACGTTTCTGAAGACTTTCGACGATCAATCAAATTAATATATGATGAAAAAGCTTCTTTCAAATCTGCCTCTGTAACAACGATAGATCCAGAATAGGTTTCTTTCAAATGAAATTCGCGTGCTTTTTCCCGCAGACTCAACTCTCGACCAATCATTTGTTCCAATATTGGGTCCAAAACACGTAATATGGAGCGATCATCACAATTGGTAGCAATATTGACCAAAAATTTAAACACCGAGAAATTTGGAATTATATGCTGTTGATTCATCCAATCAACACTCTCAATGACATTATCAAGCCATAAACAAGAGGCCAGATTCACAGATTCCGAAATTGTAGTTCCCATGGAAATTGAAAAGGAATATGTTTGTGGATATTTTACTATAACTTCTCCTGGAAATTGACATGTAGAAAAAACCTCAATTCCATGACTTTTCAATTCTTGCGGAGAAATGATTATATCGGGATCGAATCGAGAACCCTGTTTGATGAATTCTCTAAATGACTCATTTTTTAATTGACAACGTTCTGTGATTTTTCTCTCCAATAATTGTTCATATTTTGAACGATGTTTGGGAGCAATAAAATACCATATTTTCATGGCTCCTGAATGATGATAATCCACTTTTTGAAGGAAATGATCTTCCAAACTCCACGATTCACAACTATATGTCATTCCGAAATGTAATTTGGGGAGAAAAATCGAAGATTCCTCGTTCAAATATTGTAATAGTGACCCTTCACAAACACCCAGATATCCAAGACTCCAGTCCTTGGTATCATCAATATTTCCAATCTCAACTGCCATTTCTGTCTCAAATTGCGAACTCCAGAATCCAGATTCATCAGCATATCCAAACTTCTTACTTTTCAGATCAAATTCCTCTAAGTTGTAAGTGTGTTTCAACTCTGATTCGTCATCTTCAACCTCACAATTGGACCATCGATAAAAATCATAAAATGGATGGGTTTCCAAATCGGTAACACCTTGTTTTTGAATAGTCGATTTATCAAATTGCGGCTGAAATCCTAACTTGATCATCAGATCCCGTTTTCGAACAAACCTGTTGCCCGAATTTGAAATTCTCGTTGCTTTTTCATCAACGCTCTTTTTTTGAATCTTGGTGCGCAAATGACCAGTGAAATTTATACGTTGTTTTTTCTCGGGAGGAATCACCTTTATTGCTCCATATTTCTGTCCAATATCACGTAGCGATTCGATGTAGACTATTGGACTGGAAAATTCAGTTTTATTAGGTCGTAAAACCGGAATCATCTCGGCATATAGAGGTTGATGCGTAACATCAAACTCATCTTCTAAAAGGAAAGTTGTACCCTTTGGATCCTGAAATCGACTTGTTTTGGGAATACCAACACTTTCTGCCCGTCGAAACAAATTGTCAAACGGTCTAAATTCCTCTTGTTTCATACTACCCAATAATCTCTTTGTATCAGAATCGCCATCGTTCTCCGCGAACCGATTAAGTCCAGATCCCAAGAATGATCCATGATCTTCATCAAGAGAGGATCGAGATCCCAAAACATCTGAAATAGAATCAGTTAGTTCGGCCAACGGCGGAAGAGTGATCTTGGTTGGAAGAGAATCCAAAGTAGAGACTTGGTCAAGAGGAGGTAACGAGAAATCATCAACAAGTGATGATAACGATGGAAGCTTGATCTTTGGTAGAGTCTGTTGATCGATTTGAGCTCCTAATGGTACAGACTCCTCCAACATATTATACAAGTCTATTAAAAAAACCGATTTTCCAGCTTTTTTTTAGTATGAATGCGTCGATCGACGATAAACAAATGCATAGGTATATAATTAAACAGGAATTGGAAGGAAAGCATGGCTTCTAACAGGACGTAAACTGGCACTTCCCGGAATCGAAACTTCCTGAAAACTGGCTTGGTCCATCAAAACCTCTTGAAAACTGACCTGCTCCTTGATTCCTTCCTCAATAGATCTTTTGATCAAAGTGTCCCAATCGGTTTTCAACACGTAGAATAGTTCTGCAAGTGCCACCACTCCCAGTGCTAGCATCATTCCAATCCATAATCCGACAAGTCCCATTTGGAAGGTGAAACCACATAAAAAGGCCACAGGAAGAGCCAGAATGTAATAACTCACCAAATTCAACCATCCACTGATGTATTGGCGTCCCTGTCCACGCAAAACACCACCACAAACACATGCAATAGAATCACTAACTTGATATGACAGACCAATTATCAACACCTTACTGGCGAGATCAATGACATATGGGTCTTTGGAGAAGAAAGAGGCAACGGTTTTTCGAGTTAATAGTAAAACAAATGCATTGAAACAACCGATGACCAATGACAACCACATTGATGCATGTGAAGCCTTAATTGCAGCATCTTTGGACGCAGATCCAATAAACCAGGCCACTCTGGTCGACGCAGCCACCGAAATCGCAAGAGGAATTTGGTAAATGGTCGAGCAAATGGTCGTCATGATGGATTGTGCAGCAAGATCTCTCGTTCCAAACTTGGATGAGGCAAATGTGATGATTTCAAAGGCCAGCCATTCTGCCTCAATCATGATCACACCGGGGCCGGCCAGTCTAAGAGTCTTTCCCCAATTTCTAAACACATCAGATGAAACCCCACACCAACATTGATAGCCATTCACAAATGTCGCATAGCAAAGTAGCATTATTGCCATACACCAATTGGTGATGACCACGGCTGTAGGAGCTCCCAAAAACCCGATACCGTAGGTCTGGTTCCAAACCAGCTGGTAATTAAGGATAATGTTCAAAGGAGCACACAGAACCAACACCATTGTCGAGGCATGGAAAATCCCTTGAGCCTGGAGAAATTGTTTAAGAACCTCGAAAATAATATATCCTGGAACCCCGTAGATTAATCGTTTCAGGTATGAAGAGGCCAGCTCGCTCAATTGTTCATCTTCAATGATAGAAATCAACAAAGGTTTGGAACCCCAGTGCAAAAATGTAAACATCGGGATATAAAGAAGGAGAAGAAGCACCAAACACCGAAGACTGTGCATTCCCACTCCTCTATAATCCTTTCTACCGTAAGCCTGAGGACATAGAGTGGATAAGGATGAAGCTATTCCCTGAATTATCGAGTAAGCGGAAACATTACACAACAAATTCGAAAGTGAAACTGCCGCCAGTTCTTGAGATCCAAGATTTCCAACACTAAACACAGAAGCGACTGTGAGCGAGAATTGGAGTAAGAAGGTGATCACCAACGGTAGTGCACTAAATGACAATAAAGACGATTCTTTCCATACCGACGTCTCAACTTCCAAAATGAACCCATCTTCTGTAGTTTTGGTAGGAATCAAATTTAGAAGATTAAGCTGGGACATCGTAGATCTCATAGAGGCTCTTCTACTCTGGATATAGTTTTCCTCGGTGATGGACCCATATTGATGGAATGACTCATCAGCAAGCAATGAGATATCATCATCGTCGAGATAGGAACGTGTGGACGGACGTCTTGCAGCCCTGACGGAATTCATCAAACAATAAAAATTAGATGTTAGTATTTGGTTTGTTTTGTTTTCATTTATGAGGCAATTTTGAGATCTGGGACTGGGGGAATTGGGTTATGGATTTAGCGGGCAGAAATCGGAGATATTAAGGGCGTGTGGCGTAGTTGGTAGCGCGTCTGCCTTGCAAGCAGAAGGTCATCGGTTCGACTCCGGTCTCGTCCATTTTTTTTGCTGACCGGGGCCCGATCTCTGATTGGATCTCCCCCGCAGTTGGCCAGAAAAAGTTTGTCTCGAATATAATTCCGCTACATGATGTGGAGAGCTACAGTTCGTTCCCTACGAGCAAATCCAAACCGGTTTCGACCATTTTCTAGGTCCCTGTCGGTCGCCATAGCTCGTCGATCTACTAGATATTCCGGGACAGTTGTTTTCGGAGTCTTAGGCTCTTTCTTTATTTATTCTGGTTGGCCAGAATCTAAACTCCTGGTCAATGAGAGTCTACCAAAGCCGAAAGCTATCATCTCTGTGGACGAATTTGTCACACACAATCGAGCAGACGACTGCTGGGTGGCAATTCGTGGAAACGTTTATGATATGACGGAGTTTCTTAACCATCACCCTGGAGGTCGGAGTCCTATTATTCGGCATGCGGGACACGACGCAACCGAATTGTTCGAGCAGTTGCATCCAAAGGGAACCATTGAGAAATATTTGCCGAAGGAAAAGCATCTTGGGGCGCTGGACGGCGATGCTCCACCATTGGTTATGGAAGAAGATGAGGATGAAGAAATGAGGCTGGAGAATGTGGCTAGTAAGCCCCTAGTCAGTGAAGTGTTGAATTTGCATGATATGGAATATATTGCCAAAAAGACTCTTCCTCGTGGTGCATGGGCATATTATTCTTCCGGAGCAGATGATGAGATTACATTGCGGGAAAACCATTATGCATATCAACGGATATATTTCCGTCCCCGTGTTTTGGTTGATGTTAGCGAAATTGATACCAGTACAACATTATTGGGCACTCCGACCAGTGTTCCATTCTATGTGAGTGCCACAGCATTAGCCAAATTGGGACATCCAGATGGAGAATGCTCAATTGCTCGTGGAGCAGGGAAAGAAGGTGTGATTCAGATGATTTCGACTTTGGCTTCGTGCTCTTTAGAAGAGATTGCCGAGGCTCGTATTCCTGGAGCCACACAATGGTACCAATTGTATGTGAATGAAGATAGGAATGTTGCATTTGATATGGTCAAAAGGGCAGAAAAGCTGGGAATGAAGGCAATATTTGTCACTGTTGATGCCCCTAGTCTTGGTAATCGTGAGAAAGATGTTCGGGTTAAATATGAAGGAGAGTCCAACGTCCAGAAGGAATCGAGTGTCGATAGGAATAGTGGAGCTTCACGAGCCTTATCTGCATTTATTGATACCCGATTGACTTGGGAAGATGTGAAGAAGATCAAGAAAATGTCGAAGATTCCGGTCTTGATCAAAGGAGTTCAAAGGTTGGAAGATGTGATTCAAGCAGTTGACGGTGGTTTGGATGGTGTTGTTCTTTCCAACCATGGAGGACGGCAATTGGATACTGCTCCAACTCCGATCGAACTATTGGCTGAGATTGTTCCAGAGTTAAAAAAGCAGAACAAATTACGGCCGGACTTTGAGATCTTTGTAGATGGAGGAGTGCGTAGAGGAACTGACATTTTGAAAGCGTTGGCTATTGGTGGAAAAAACGTCAGGGTTGGAGTTGGACTTGGTCGTCCGTTTTTGTATGCCAATTCTGCATTTGGAGAGGATGGAGTGCGCAAGACAATTCAGATTCTCAAAGACGAACTTGAAATGGACATGAGGCTTTTGGGAGTCCGGAATCTTAGAGAATTAGATGAAACATTTGTGGACACTCGGAGATTGCTAGGAAGAAATGCTCCTGATGAGTTGTATGATCAATTGTACAGTCCATTGAAGACTGTACAATTCAAAAACGAATAGAGTTTAGATATTGACCTCGGTAGTCTCAAATTGTTGCAAAGCTTCGAGTAAATGTTGAGTTTTCAGCCAATAGAGTTGCTTTTCTTGACCACTAGATTTTAATTCGGAATCCAACGATTGACTGAGGTTTTGAAGTCTCTCATAATAAGTTTCCAATTGGACGAGATATTGGTCCAGCGACTCTTGTGGAATAGATTCGATATCAATGATTGTCTTTGTGTTGTATTGTTCTGCGAGTTTGGAATATGTAGAATGTATTTTGCGTTCTAATTTTGGATATTTTGCAGGCAACTGAGGTTGCTCTGGCGATTTATAGGACAAAATATCCAATTTGGTGGGGTCCTCAGACTCCATAATCGACTGAGAATGAGTGGTTTCGTGTAAAAGTAACTTCTCAACACTCGAGAATTGTTGCTCGCATCTCAAACATCCATAAGGGGCTTGAATATGGAGATTCAAATGGGACAACAAAGAGAACGAAGTATCAAATGATTTACCACATCTGATCCAACAACAAACATGGGTATTTGTACCATGTTCAATCAAATGAGTCTTGAAATTCGTTTGTTGTTCAAAAGAAGCGCTACAATTGCGCCAATGACAAAAATATAAGGCAGTCTCCGAGCTGGTCATTAAATCTAATTAAATCTAATTATTTCTGGGTAGTCGGAAAGAAAAATTTGTCGAATTATATATTCATTAATATTGTTATTATGTCGTCTCTCCAGCTTCTAATTTTACAAACGCTGGACAAGAAGCAAGAAATTGCAGACACATCGGAAGAGTTTCATGATGTTGATACGGCAACTGTTCAGGCTTGTTTGACGTCTTTGGCCGCCAAAAACATGGTGGAATTTAAGACAAAGGAAACCGACAAATGGACCTTGACCGAAGAGGCTTTAGATATTGTTGCCAATGGATCGCACGAATACAGACTATTACAAAAGGTGATGGAGTCCTTGGAAGGTTTGAAGATCTCCGAGGTTGACAGTGTGATGGGAAGTAACGGTAAAGTTGCCCAAGGTAGAGCCTTTAAAAACGGATGGATCGGTAAAGATGGAGATAAATTGGTTGTCAAGTTGGCCAAGGACTCTAATGTTGAAGATAGTACTGCCGAACAACTTAAGACTATTCAGAAGACCGATGGATTAGATAATAAGAAGGATCTAGCCGAGTTGAAGAAGAGAAAATTGATCTTGCAATCCAAAGTTTTCACTTTCAGTGTGAGCAAGGGGCCCGAATTTGCTGTGGAAATTAAGCAACTGGAAACCGATATCACCAGCGATATGGTTTTAACTGGCTCGTGGGCCAAGTCCGAATTCAAGTCATATAATTTTGACTCGCAAGGTGTGATGCCTTCTTCCGGAGCTCTTCATCCTTTGAACAAAGTTAGAGAGGAATTTAGACAGATTTTCTTCAGTATGGGATTCTCTGAGATGCCTTCAAATCAATACGTGGAGAGTGGGTTCTGGAACTTCGATACCTTGTTCGTTCCTCAACAGCATCCGGCCAGAGATCTCCAAGATACCTTCTATTTGAAAGACCCAGCAACTGCAAAGAGACCAGAAGACAAAGAATATTGGGAAAACGTCAAAACTGTGCATCAAGAAGGAGCTTACGGATCCATTGGATACCGGTATCCATGGAAAGAAGAAGAGTCTTTGCGGACGGTGTTGAGAACACATACCACTGCCATTTCTTCGCAGATGTTGAAGAAGTTGGCTGCAGACCCTAAGCCAACCAGATTGTTCTCCATTGACAGAGTTTTCCGTAATGAGGCTGTTGATGCTACACATTTGGCCGAGTTCCACCAGGTGGAAGGAGTCTTTGCCGATTACAACCTGACGTTGGGAGATCTGATTGGTTTCATGCAACAGTTCTTTGACAAGATGGGAGTCCATGATCTGAGATTCAAGCCCACTTACAACCCATACACCGAGCCATCTCTTGAAATTTATGCTTGGCACAATGGCTTGGGTAAATGGGTTGAGATCGGAAACTCAGGTATGTTCAGACCAGAGATGTTGGAGGCCCAAGGTCTTCCTAAAGACATGAGAGTTTTGGGATGGGGATTGTCTTTGGAAAGACCAACCATGATCAAATATGCTGTCAGCAATATCAGAGAGCTTTTGGGTCACAAGGTCGACTTGGACTTCATTGAGAGCAATCCTGCTGCCAGATTGGATGAGGATATTTTCTAGATATGAAGAAAGTTTTTATTGGCTGTGCACAAGATTTAGATAAATGAGATTTAATTTCAAGTAAGTTTAGGTCCATGTCTGTTTTTTGTTCTCTTGGGATGTTCATCCTTGATGAGATCCACTTTACAGATGGGCGTGTTTTGTATGATGTTCTTGGAGGTGGGGGTACCTATGCTATGGTGGGGTCTAGGATGGTGCTAGGTCGTGAAAATAGTAAACTATGTGGAGGCATCATTGATATTGGCAATGATTGTCCTCCGAGCATTTTGGAGGAGTTGAAAAAATGGGATTTGGGTGCCATTTTTAGATATGATGAAACCAGAAAATGTACCCGGGGCTGGAATCAATACGGTGCTAATGATTTTCGTGATTTCAAATATATGACTCCTAAGAAACGATTAACAGTTGGAGATTTGGCAGCGTACAAAGATTTGATCCAGTGTAAGTCGATACATTTGTTGAATTCTCCAGAACGAGCATTGGAGATCATTGAGGAATTTTCTGAATATCGGTCTGACCTTCCATTGATAGTTTATGAAGCCAATCCTGAATTATGTGGACCTGAATATTGGAACGAGTTGCAAAAGGTGCTGAAGAAAGTTGATGTTTTTTCACCCAATGCTGCAGAGGCTGCTGTTTTTGTTGGCGAAGAGGAACCTTTGGATAAGCTAAATTGTGAAAGAATAGCGGCCATGTTTGATTGTAAGACTGTGGTGTTACGATGTGGATCGATGGGATGTTTATTAAGGACTAAGAACACCAATAAATGGTTCCGTGCATATTATGAGGTGGATGATGAAGATTATAGAGTTGTGGATCCAACAGGTTGCGGAAATTCATTCGTTGGGGCTTTTGCTACCAAATTGGCCTTGACTGGAGACCTTGAAGAGGCGTGCATTTATGGAACCGTGGCTAGTGGAGCATCGATAGAAAAACATGGTGCCCCCAAATTGGGAGAAGAAGATTCGTGGAATGGTACCAGGTTTGACAAACGAGTCAATTATTATAGATTAACGAAATTAAATACTTAAGCATATTTCTTGACCAAGTCATCAAAGGCACCAACAATTATGTTGACCATCAAGTCACAGTGCTCCTTGGTGAAGGTGAAAGCAGGGCCAACAGTAAGGTGGTCTCCAATTGGAATAACAGTACCGTCCTCAAGAACCTCGTTTTTGATAGTTCCAGACATACCCATAGAGGTCATACCTCTCTCGAAGCAGAAAGCACCAAGAGCAGGGCCAACCTTCTCCTTAGGGTCAAATGGCTCCTTGGTGGCCTTGTCCTTGACAGCCTCGATGGAGATGAAGTTACCGGCACCACGGATATCACCAGCGTATGGGTTGTCGGCCAACTTGAGCTTGAGTTGCTCCTTCAAGTAAGCACCGTTGATTCTGACATTCTCGATCAAGTTGTCTCTGTAGATCTTCTTTTGAACGGCCAATCCAACTCTACAGTTGAAGTCGTGGGAGTGGTAAGTTTGAGCTCCCATAATGGCACCAGAACCATTGGCAATGGTCTCCTTGACCTTTGGTGAGATCAAGATACCAGCCAAGGTCACGAAACCGGAACCAATGGTCTTACCAACGGAACAGAGATCTGGTCCTCCAGAGGAAAGACCAAAGTCTGGGTCCTTGTAAGTGAATGGGTATCCACATCTTCCAAGACCACACATGACCTCGTCCAACATGAACAAAGCACCGTATTTGTGAGCAATGGCTCTGCATCCGTCAAGGTAACCCTTGGTTGGTGGAGAGGTACCGAAAGTAGAACCACCAACAGTCTCCATGATAACACCAGCAATGGTGGATGGGTCGTTGTCAATGAAGCATTGTTCGAACTCTTCCAACAACTTTTGGGTGTATTGCTCCTCGGTCACACCCTCGCCAACGTTTCTGTATGGGTAGCATGGAGAAACCTTTGGAGTCTTAGATGGGTCCAACAAGATGTCGTTGAAAGCATATTTCCTGGATCCGTCACCAATAGAGAGAGCAGCAACGGTGTATCCGTGGTAAGATTGGTGTCTAGAGATAAATTTAGATCTCTTGAAGTCACCCAACTCGTTGTGGTATTGCTTCATGACCTTCAAAGCGTTCTCGTTAGCCTCAGATCCGGAACCAGTCCAGAGAGCAGAAGTAAAGTCCCCGCCGGAGTTCTTGCAAACAAACTCACCAAGCTCCTCAGCGGCATAGTTGGCGTAGAAAGCGCCGTAAGTGTACACACTCTCCTTGGCAAACTTGCACATCAAGTCAGTGATCTCGGAATCACCGTGACCAAGAGAGCACACTGCCGCACCCGAGATACCATCAAAGACAACCTTTTGTTCTTTGGTCTTTGGGTCCTCAAGGATGAGGTACATACCATCACCTTTGGTACCGACACAGAGCAGACCCTTGTCGTGGATTTGCTTTTGGAAAACGTAAGAGGTTTCTTTGGATTCGACAGTCATTTAGATAGATACTGGAAATCAGGGATATCTGTGGACTTTATATATCTATATTCGGTTTTGGCTTTCCGCAGATAAGTCGCATGTTTCCCGATAAGGAATAAGAGAAGTCGAGAGCCGCGCGGCCAACGAGGACAAAAAAAGTTGGTCGGTTTTAGGGTGTTGGCTATCGGCGGGTATCAAAAAAATATGGACGAGTTGGGAGTCGAACCCAAGACCTTTCGCATGCTAAGCGAACGCGCTACCAACTACGCCACACGCCCAAATCTATCCAAGGATGGTGTACTGTTTTACTCATTTCGATTTTCTTTTACTGTTGCCATAGTGAGATTAGAATTAAATTACCCTGGTAATTAAATGGGGGCATATTAATATTCTGATGTGGAGAAATTATTGATCCAACCCTACACATCTAAATTCTCGCGTATCTAATAAGAAGATACCTCACTGAACATACCTAGTACTTCCAATACTCGTTTTCAGGCACCTTTAAACTTGTTTTCATCAAACTGAATCAGCCAATCACAATGACTTTCATTATAAGCATGCTCAATTTTAGTAAATTTCAGACCACCTGGACACCAATTTGATTTGTGCTCCGCGTAAACTTTGGCCCACGCGCGAAAAATCTTTAATTGAAAATTTTTTTTCTATATTACAAAACACTCTACAAAGACCAAGAACTCTGTGGTTTCTAGTTCGCTTTGGCACCAATTGTCCAATCAGAGTCCATTCTAAGGAGTTCACATAATGAGTCAAAAAAATACACGTATTGCCATTGTGTCAGACGACAAGTGTAAGCCCAAAAAGTGCAGACAAGAGTGTCGAAAAGGGTGTCCTGTGGTCAAGACCGGAAAACTTTGTATTGAAGTCACTCCAACTTCCAAGATCGCATTCATCTCTGAAAACTTGTGCATAGGTTGCGGTATTTGTGTCAAGAAATGTCCATTTAGTGCAATCAACATCATCAACCTGCCTACAAACCTTGAAAAAGAGGTTACTCACAGATATTCGGCTAATTCGTTCAAATTGCATAGACTCCCGACTCCAAGACCAGGACAGGTCCTTGGATTGGTGGGTACCAACGGTATTGGAAAGAGTACTGCATTGAAGATTCTCGCTGGTAAGGAAAAGCCAAATCTCGGAAGATATGACGATCCACCAGATTGGGAGGAAATCCTTAAGTATTTCAGAGGTTCTGAGCTTCAGAACTACCTTACTAAGGTGCTGGAAGATAATATCAAGGCCATTATCAAGCCTCAATATGTTGATAATATCCCACGTGCGATCAAGGGACCAATGAATAAAGTTGGAGAATTGATCAAGGCCAAGCTGGAGAGAACAGATGCTGCTAAAACGGTAGTGGATACATTGGAATTGAAGGGGATTTTGAAAAGAGAAGTTTCCAAGCTTTCTGGTGGAGAGTTGCAAAGATTTGCAATTGGAATGACCTGTGTTCAAGATGCGCAAGTTTACATGTTTGACGAGCCTTCGTCATATTTGGATGTCAAACAACGTCTGAATGCCGCCTTCATTATCAGAACGCTTTTGCAACCAACTGTTTACGTCATTGTTGTGGAGCACGATTTGTCTGTTTTGGATTATCTTTCGGACTTTGTCTGCATTTTGTATGGTGTTCCGTCGGTGTACGGAGTGGTGACCCTTCCAGCATCTGTGAGAGAAGGTATCAATATTTTCTTGGATGGTCATATTCCAACAGAGAACTTGAGATTCAGAACTGAATCGTTGCAATTCAAATTGGCAGATGCCTCCGATAAACAGATCATTGATCAAACTAGAGGATTTGAATACCCAACCATGACCAAGACCCAAGGAGACTTCAAGTTGACGGTGGAGGCTGGTGATTTCTCGGACAGTGAAATCATTGTGATGATGGGTGAGAATGGGACTGGAAAAACCACCCTCTGTAAACTTCTTGCTGGAGCTATCGCTCCAGATGAAGGAAGCACAGCTCCTAAATTGAACGTTTCGATGAAGCCGCAGAAGATCGCTCCAAAGTTCACCGGAACCGTTCGTCAATTGTTCTTGAAGAAGATCAGAGCATCATTTTTACATCCTCAATTCAACACCGATGTGGTGAAACCATTAAGAATAGAAGACATCATCGACCAAGAAGTGCAACATCTTTCTGGTGGTGAGTTACAAAGAGTGGCCATTGTTCTTGCTCTTGGTATGGACGCGGACATTTATCTGATTGATGAACCTTCTGCTTACTTGGACTCGGAACAGCGTATTATCTGTTCCAAGGTGATCAGAAGATTTATTATTCACTCGAAAAAGACCGCATTTATTGTTGAGCACGACTTCATTATGGCCACATATATGGCCGATAAGGTGATGGTGTTTGAAGGAGTTCCTTCCAAGAATGCTGTTGCCAAGAAAGCCGAGTCTTTGTTGACCGGTTGCAACCGTTTCTTGAAGAACTTGAATGTCACATTTAGAAGAGATCCAAACTCGTTCCGTCCAAGAATCAATAAGTTGGACTCGCAGATGGATAAGGAACAGAAGTTGAGTGGCAACTACTTTTTCCTGGAGAACAGTGAGTTGTAGGTTCGGATTATTTATTGGCTTAATAGAGAGATGGAAAAACTCGAAATTATATGAAAAAGCTCGTAACCATCAAATTTCTTTGATTTTTCTTTAAATGAGTCTTGAAGAGAAAGTTGAACAAATGAAGCTGGAGTCCCAGCCAGTTGCCCAATCAGAATCTCAAGAGGTGGTCCTCGGTCCTGATGGTCAACCTTTGTCGAAGAAGGCGTTGAAGAAGCTTGAAAAGGAGCGGGAAAAGGAGAGAAAAAAGGCAGAGACGGCGGCCAGAATTGCTCAAGAACAAGCTGCCAAGGCTGCTGCCGATGCTGCTAACGACACAGCCAAGGATAATTACGGCAAGCTTCCTTTGATGCAATCGAATTCCAAGACCGGTATCCCTCGGATCTTGTTCAAGACTTTGTCCCCTCAAGATGAAGGAAAGGAGGTGGTTTTCAGAGCCAGAGTCCACAATTCCAGACAACAAGGAGCCACCATGTGTTTCTTTTCGTTCAGACAGCAAGATGAGTTAATTCAAGGTTTGATCAAGGCCAACAACGGATCTGTTTCCAAACAGATGGTCAAATGGTCTGCTTCTTTGAACATGGAGTCCATTGTTCTTGTTCATGGAGTTGTGGCCAAGGTTGATGAATTGGTTAAGAGTGCTACTGTTCAGGATGTTGAGATCATGATTACCAAGATTTTTGTGATTTCTGAGACTCCTGCACAACTTCCATTGTTGATTGAAGATGCTTCTCGTTCTGATGCTGAAGCTGAGGCTTCTGGACTTCCAGTTGTGAATCTTGACACCAGATTGGATGCCAGAGTCATTGATCTGAGAACTGTGACCAACCAAGCCATTTTCAGACTTCAATCTGGAATTTGTCAACTGTTCAAAGAATTTTTGGTTGAAAGAAACTTTGTTGAGACCCACACTCCAAAGATGATCGCTGCTGCTTCTGAAGGAGGAGCCAATGTTTTCAAGATTGATTACTTTAAAGGATCTGCGTTCCTGGCACAATCTCCTCAATTTTACAAGCAACAACTGATGGCTGCCGATTTCGAAAGAGTGTTTGAGATTGCTCCAGTTTTCAGAGCAGAAAACTCCAACACCCATCGTCACATGACAGAATTTGTTGGTTTAGACTTGGAAATGGCTATTGAAGAGGATTATCACGAGGCTGTGGACTTGTTGGCCGACTTATTCGTGTTTATCTTTGGCCAACTTCAGACAAGATATGCTAAGGAGATTGCCACTGTTAGAAAACAATTCCCAGTGGAAGAATTTAAGATTCCTAAGGATGGAAAGATGGTCAAATTGCATTTCAAGGAGGGTATTCAAATGTTAAGAGAAGCTGGAAAAGATGTTGATGATTACGACGATCTCAGCACCGAAAATGAAAAGCTTCTTGGAAAGCTTGTGAGAGAAAAATACGACACCGACTTCTACATCTTGGATAAGTTCCCATTGGCAGTGAGACCATTCTACACCATGCCAGATCCTGAAGATAGCAATTACTCCAACTCTTACGACTTCTTTATGCGTGGAGAAGAGATTTTGTCGGGAGCCCAACGTATTCATGACCCTGTTCTCTTGGCCGAGAGAATGAAAGCTCACGAGGTTGATCCAACCACTCCTGGTCTTTCCGATTACATCCAGGCGTTCACTTACGGATGTGTTCCGCATGCAGGTGGAGGAATTGGTTTGGAGAGAGTCCTGATGTTTTTCTTGGATTTGAAGAACATCAGAAGAGCAAGTTTGTTCCCAAGAGATCCTCGGAGATTGAGACCTTAATTAATAAAAACATCAGTACACCAGATAAAAAGTATAAAATCTCTAGTATTCAAGTAGGATGAGTCAACCTGTTGATATTCCAAGATCGGGTTACAGTGACGCTGGTATACTATCTGACAGTGAAGATATTAGTCCTGGAGCTGAATTTGGAGTTGTTACAGAACTGCAAAGCGCTCATTATTCGTATACAGAGGACAAGTTATTGAAGGACCAAGATGCCAAAATTCGAGCATTAAACTCGATAGCCACGTCTCCCAAGGCTTCCAGGTCTTCATCTGTTACAGAAGGCATATTTTTGGGTCCTGGAGGTAAACTGGTTGCGGAGATGTCGTCTTCCCACAAGTTTTCATACAACTCTATCACTCATGAGATGACACCTAAGACAATATCTGATCATCAATTATTGGCTGCCAAGGCTCGAATGGGTAGTTTATTGGCCAATGATCATAATTCTGTGAGAGAGACGCCATCCAAGGAATTGTTGGAGATTTACAAGAACATTGAGAAGTGTATTCAAATTCGAGACAAGTATCAAAAGATTTCGGTTCAGCGTCCTCAAGACAATCCGAAAAACAAGCCTGATTGGAAGATTTATCCTTCTCCACCTGCTCCATTTTGGAAGAGAGGTGATAAATACAGTTTGGATAGAAATCCTGAGCAAGGAGATCAATTGGCAAGTAATTTTGACATGAATAAGGTGGAGATTCCTGGATTGGATCCTGAATTGGACTTTATTTTGGATACCGAAGATGTTTTTCAAGTTGTTGATAAAAACACCAAGGAGAAGATTGTTCAGATTCCTACTATTCGCGATTATTATGTTGATTTGGAACAGATCACTTCCATTGCATCCGATGGACCAACCAAATCGTTTGCGTTTAAACGTTTGGAATATTTGGAAGCCAAATGGAATTTGTATTATCTGTTGAATGAACATGATGAAACTTCAGAAAGCAAGAGAAATCCTCATCGTGATTTCTACAACGTGAGAAAAGTGGATACTCACGTTCATCATTCTGCTTGTATGAATCAGAAACACCTGTTACGGTTTATCAAACATAAGATTAGGAAATGCCCAGATGAAAAGGTGATTATCAGAGATGGTCATGTTTTATCGTTGAGAGAGGTGTTTGAATCGTTGAATTTGACTGCTTATGATTTGAGTATCGATACTTTGGATATGCATGCTCATAGAGATACTTTCCATCGATTTGACAAATTCAACTTGAAATATAATCCGATCGGAGAATCGAGACTTCGAGAGATCTTTTTAAAGACCGATAATTATATTAATGGTCGATATCTAGCCGAATTGACCAGAGAAGTGTTTGATGATTTGGAAGCTTCCAAATATCAAATGGCCGAATATCGAATTTCTATCTACGGAAGATCTCTATTCGAATGGGATCGTCTAGCTGAATGGGTGGTGGATAACAAATTGTTTTCTCATAATGTCAGATGGTTGATCCAAATCCCAAGATTGTACGATTTGTACAAAAAAGGATCCATAGTGCACAATTTCCAAGATATTGTTCGCAACATCTTTCAACCATTATTTGAGGTCACTAGAGATCCTTCTTCGCATCCAAAATTGTATGTGTTTCTTCAAAGAGTGATTGGATTTGATTCTGTGGACGATGAAAGCAAGACTGACAGACGATTCCACCGCAAATTCCCATTACCTAGAAATTGGGACTCCCAGTACAATCCACCATACTCATATTACATCTATTCATTATTTGCCAACATTGCTTCGCTCAATCAATGGAGAGTCAGACGTGGATTCAATACGTTTGTTTTGAGACCCCATTCAGGAGAAGCAGGAGACCCTGAACATTTGATTTCTGCATATTTAACAGCAGAAGGAATTTCACATGGAATATTGCTACGGAAATTGCCCTATATCCAATATTTGTACTATCTGTGTCAAATAGGAGTCGCCATGTCACCATTATCCAATAATGCTCTATTTTTGACCTACGACAAGAACCCGTTCCCTAGCTATTTTAGAAGAGGCTTGAATGTCTCACTTTCTACAGACGATCCGTTACAATTTTCATACACTAGAGAACCATTAATTGAAGAATATTCAGTTGCTGCTCAAATCTATAAGCTTTCCAATGTGGACATGTCTGAATTGGCAAGAAATTCGGTGTTTATGAGTGGTTTCGAATACCAGCTGAAACGTCATTGGTTGGGAACAGCATTTGATAGTCCAGGTAGCCAGGGAAACGATATCGAGAAGACCAATGTGCCCGATATTCGATCTGCATATCGTCAAGAAACCTTGTCTATTGAACGAGATCTCATCAGTGGATATGCCAAGATGGCCGAGTAAGTCATCCAAGTGTCACCGGTTCGACGGCTACGGATCCAAAAGTAAAGCCTTTGTTTTGGTCGATTTGATCAGTCACCCAAGTTCTAAATTCTGGACTAAATTGATCTTCCTCTTCCTTCATGATTGCTTCAATGCTATCCATTTGGTATTCTTGCAACCAGTCCCATACATTTAGAACTGCCCCCTTATTAAATGGGTAGACATCTTCTGGAATCGGGAGCACAATCCTGAGGTCTGTAATTGTGGGATGTTGGACGTTGACGTATCGTTGTGTTTCTTGAAGATGAGACTCGATTTGGTGTCTGTTCATTTTAGATGGTGCGATGTAATCTCTAAGAGTTCGTTTATTTCGCAATCTTCGTCTGAATATTTTGGCTCTATTGAGTTGTAGAAAGTCAATGCTTGTTTCATTGTATCTAAAGATTTGCATGATTGAATCTGTCAATGTGAGCAACAATATCGTTGATAGTTCATTTCCAATAAGCATCAAAATAATTGCAGGATGAAGTTCTTTATTTGGGCCAAAATAATATGATCCAGTAGATACTGTAGATAACAAGATGTAAATTACCAACATCTCAAAACATCCCACAAACATGAAGAACCAAATGAAGTTTTTCTTAGCAATGACAGTACCGATGTAGAGACAATAATGGTCGAATTTGGGAATGCAATGGTTGAACTTAGTTGAATGATGTGAACGAAGAGCTTTGACGGATTGACAATGACTACACCAAAATGGAAGACCTTGAGAATTGCACAGAAACATAGGAGGTGGTGGAATGCAATTTGTACTTGTTTTGGGCTCTGATTCCATATTTCTGCCTGCATTATAGTATATTTCCAGATCATATGGAGGAACCGATATTTTGGTGAATCCGGGACCTGCAACAAAGATCATCAACCAATAACCAAAAATCATCGAAACAAGAACTACCTCTCCAACGATCAATCCAATAGCAAGCGAATGTTGTCCAGAATCGTATATATTCTGTTTGCAAACAACATAGCAATAAGTGTATTGGGTATAGAGTAGCCAAACAACCACAGATGGTGGAACCACTGTTCTTACGAACTTACGGACGTCTTTCATAGATTTTTCAACTGGGTGTTTGTAGCCAAGGTCCGAGAAAGTTTTGAAATGTCTTGGTCTTTGATTTTGAAGAGTTGTTCAATTTTTGAGAGGTCGGCGAATTTCTGGAGATTTGAGTCGGATATCTCCAATGGTTCGCCTTGCACCAGACCTTCAAGCTTGTTGAATATAGTTTGCGGGTCTTCTTCGTTCGAGATCACTTTAATTACCATCAACTGTTTTGAATCAGTTATACCAAAGGTCTTCAAACACTCCAGAATGTTCTTGAGTGGTGAGATATTGTAGATGATCTCTGTGTTTAAAGATTTGGACTTCTTGCGGTCAAATTGGTCGTCAAGTAAAGATTTGTACACTGCAGACAGAACCTGTTCTTGAGAAATGAGATAATCACCGTTAAGAAAAGTGTAATTGTATTCAGGATCTTGGGAAAGAAGATGTGACCGAATGGAGTCTTGGTTCGAAACGTTAGTGAAATATGCAGCAAACGCCTGGTGGGGGAACTGAGCAAAGTTATAGGTGTGGAACATGAAGAAAAAAAGTTATGGATTTTGCAGAAAATCCTTGGGTGGAATCGAACTCGAATGTGGACCTAAGTTTGCCTGCTGATTCCTCTCAAACGGACTCAGTCAGTTGGGAACAACCCACTAATAGGGAATCGGATGTGTCTGAACCGGAATCTGATGAATTCGACTCCTTTGAGGAATTCGAGCAAGTGCCGTCTTTGGACACTCCTAATATAAATTATGACGTTCTTAAAGCGACAAATGACTTTGTCGATACAGAAGATCTACAGTTCAGTGGAGGTTGGACGGATAAATACTTGATATTGGTTTCATCTCATCGACAATGGCAACAACATAACAGGAAAACATATCGTATGCGAGCGGCCTATTTGAACACGGAAATCCATCGAAAAGTGCGAACGACGGCCGAATCGTGGACCAGTGTGGAAAAACGTGTTGCTGTGGAAACGGGAGTGACAAATTTATTTAGTTGGTCGAGCACCAAAGAGACCACCAAGCCAGTAAAGAAAACACAACAAATCAATGGAAAATTGTTACGAATTGCTGCCACTAAAAGCAGAATGATCATAGACCATCGACTCGAAGTTGAACGATGGAGACAACAGAAATTGGAGCAGGAACGTCGTCAAAGAGAGCAACGGATCCAGGAAGAGCGAGCCCGAAAAGAACGAGAGGCACTCAAGTACAGGGTGGTTGATGTTCCCAAGAAGAAGGAGAAGACCTTATTTGGACGCATTTTTGGAGAAAAAAGTAAAATCGCAGCAGATCATCTGTCCCATGATAAGGTTGTCCAGAAAGTGGAGGATGAGACCACCGATGTGATCAATGCAATGAAGGAGAAGTTGAATACCAGAGAGGACAGTGATGATGAGGAACAGGATCGTGAATATGGAGAGATTGGAGAGGATGGAGAGTGGGAATTTCAAGGTGACGAGGACGAAGAGCAAGAATCCCACGAATCAACACAGCCAAAAGAGCCCGAATTTGGAGACTTTTATTCAACACCACCAACAGGCCCCACTCCCGAGCCGGAGAAACCGGAAGATCCCGAGCTCGAATTCGATGAGTTTCAAACGCCTCCTCCGGCTAATCAGCCATCATCTAGCAGCAATCTTATTGATCTATGACACCGCGCCGTCCTTCCCCAGATTGCGGAATCTTTCCTGATTTGGTAACTTGCCGCAAGAAAAATTTATAGATTTCTAATCATTTACAAACTTTTAAACTCTCCCCCTTTACTCTTGAGAACCTTAATGAACGAGACAGAACTTGCGGAGCTCGAAGAGTTTGGACAGAATACCGGGGCTACAAATTTGCCCAAGACCACGGTCCATCGGCGAGTTTCCACCTCTGGCCATAATGCCAGTATTGCTCCGTTGTCAGATTCTAACAATATTTTACCTCTGGTTCCGGAATCGTTACCTACCACTCCTGGTTATGAATTGGGTAATAACTCTTATTTTGGAGGCCCCACCACAGATTCATATTTCGATTTGGCTTCCACCAAAGGTCTTCTTCCAGCAACTGTTCCGGATGTTCCTCCTTTACAAACAACCACTCCACCATCAGGTCGCAATCACAGAGTGGAGGGTGGAATGACTCTATCCAATCCTTCCAGAAATACCTGGAGACTTTTCAGTTCAATTGGATGGGCATTTGCTTCTGGATTGTCAGATGCTGCTCCTGGTGCTTTATTACCAACCATGGAAAAATACTACGATATTAGTTATGCTGTGGTTTCGTTAATCTGGCTGGCCAATGCAATCGGTTTTATCATCATTGCAGTCGTTTGTCCCCAGATGGAGCCGATTTTAGGAAGACGCAAAATGACTTCTGGTGGTTGTCTGGCTCTGGTGGTGATGTATGCTCTGGTTAGTCCTGGATGGAAATATCCATTGGTGGTGACTGGATTTTTCTTTGGTGGTTTGGGATTGGCTACCTGTCTTTCGCAGCAGAACGTATTTCTATCCAAGTTTGAAAGATCCTCTCAGTATTTGGGCTACTTCCATGGAGCTTACGGTTTAGGGGCCTGCGTGGGACCTCTGATAGCTACCGGAATGATCGATGCGGGAGTCAAATGGCATTATTTCTATTTGATTCTGTTGGGGTTTGCCGTTTTCAATTTCTGGAATCTGTGGTTCTCGTTTAAAAACGCCGATGAGGATCTCAAACCGTGGGATAATTGGGAGCCAGCTCCACACTCGGGAGTCTCCGGATCAAACACAGACACCGATAATCAACTCACGATGCTGGAAGAAACTTTGGCTTTCACAGAGACTCTTCGTCATCAAGAACCAACTTCAGCTCTAGAATCCAAAGAGGAGAGTCTATTGATGACATCGCTCAAAAACTCACGTACTTGGTTGTTGGCCTTTTTTGTTCTTTTCTACCAGGGAGGTGAGGTCTCGATGGGGGGTTGGGTGGTTACGTTCCTTGAGGTTTACCGTAAAGGAAGTGTTTCCAGTACCGGTTATGTTTCGTCCGGATTCTGGGGAGGCCTCACCATTGGTCGACTGTTTCTCACCACCAATATTCATAAATATCTGGGGGCCAAACGTGGAGTCACTATCATGATTGTGGGGGCCATTGTCACCACCTTATTGGCCTGGGTGATTCCTATTCTCGTCGTGGAGGCTGTTTTCGTTGCATTTGCAGGTATTTTCATCGGCCCAATCTATCCGCTCATGATCACCATTGCCGTGCGTATCCTTCCTAGAAAAATCCAGGTTATATCTCTCACAATCATGACAGCTTTCGGCTCCTCCGGTGGAGCCCTATTCCCATTCTTGGTGGGACTCGTGTCACAATTTGTCGGAGCCTATGTGTGCATGCCGTTCATCATCGCACTGATCGCA
The DNA here is from genome assembly GCA_030572655.1 of Ogataea allantospora. Classification (NCBI taxonomy): domain Eukaryota; kingdom Fungi; phylum Ascomycota; class Pichiomycetes; order Pichiales; family Pichiaceae; genus Ogataea; species Ogataea allantospora. The sequence continues at coordinate 52,722 of JAJMAM010000017.1, forward strand.
TGCACATTGATCCTCTGGTTCTTCCTACCTAATCCGGACAGACCTTACGTTAATAACCTGCTTCACAAAGTTTGGTGATATATATTCGATAACTATTTACACGTTCCGGGGAACATAATCATAAAACCATCCAGTTCTACTTGGATAATCGGTTGGCACTCGAAGTTCAATTGGGAACCGTTTGCCAAACTCCAATTCATTAGCTGCTTCAAATAACTTTGTGCTCACTCCTTTCAAGTCCTCGTTGGCTTCCTTAATCAATTCATATTGGTTTTTCAGCTGCAAATCGTTCTGTTTCTTCTTATCGCTTTGTAAAGTGTTCCAAGCTCTCATCACCGTCACATGCTTAACATAATCTTCATGACATAATTTGAGCATCTTTGGCATTTTTCTGGTGGCAGAAACCACCGAAAGTTGCGTCACAACTCTCTGCATTTGAGGATCCAGACCAGCACGAAGCCTCTTAGTCCGCACAAACTGCAAATTCACTCCTGTCTTCTGCGCCGTTCTGCCTGCTCCAAACATTGAAAAATTTGAGAACGAAAAAAAGTTGCTTATGTAAGTTGGATGATAAAAATTTATCGGTGCAAAGATGCTTTGACAAATTCCATGTCTAACAATCCATTTCTACATGCCTTGAATGTACCCGAGATCCATGTTGAGGAAGTCGAGCGGCCCCAAATGCCGCCTCCCTTACCTCTAAGTCCTCGTCCGACAAGTTCTTCGACGAGTTCGCTTGGATCCGAAGAAGAAATCATAGCCAGTCTTCCACCTTCGCCTAAATATACAGAATTGCCCTCTCCAGGTGAGATTAGCATCCCAAACAACCAGGCGATTGATCCTCTTTCAATCAACGACACTCGACCATCCACAGATCCACCTCAGTACACAGAAATGTCTGGCAATGCTGCCCCAATAATTAACAGGCCTCCATTTGCGGATCAAGACATTCCTCCCCCAACTCCACAGAGACCCCCAGTACGTCCTCCACGTCCATCGGGAAATAGAATATCTGGAGAATATTCCAGACCACCGGCTCCTTCACCTGTGCATCCAATACACGCACCTGCTCCGACGACTTACCTGAGCACAAGTCCACGATTACCCCCACGACCTGCTTCGCCTGCTCTACCTCCACGGAATTACTAGCACATGTATTCTAATCATACACCAAAGTCATGTGAATTATCCGATATAGTGTAACGGCTATCATGGTCCGCTTTCACCGGGCAGACCCGGGTTCGACTCCCGGTATCGGAATATTTTTTTGCTGGTTATATTGAGATGGTAGCCATTACAGAGCTCAACGGGACTACGAACTTGACGCAATATTAGAGCAAGCCGCTAGTGTAGTTATAATATAGATAGATGAAGATCGACATATTGTATTCTCCGTCCCAATCGTCTTCCGTACCTAAAGCTACATGATAAACCAACCATTTGCTGATATACAAAATACACCATAATCGGCTTATTCTTGGGCGTGTGGCGTAGTTGGTAGCGCGTTCGCTTAGCATGCGAAAGGTCTTGGGTTCGACTCCCAACTCGTCCATTTGTTTTTTCCCTGCAATATGCATTACACGTAAGGTGAGGTGCATACGAAAAAAAAATTTGAGATCTGTTTCTATCAAAAAATGGATCTAAAAGCTGGGGAAAACCCCCAATTGGCTCACAACATGGTCATATAGCTTGCTACAGGAAGTCCGTCGACGTTCTGCTTCTTTTTTCCTCCTCAATAGCCCCAATTAGCCATCCATCTTCCTCATCGTCACTTCTCTCTCACACGACCTATTTCTTTTTCCTGAAAATTTTTTTTAATATTTATTTTGCATAGGCCCTTGTTTTTTCCCTTCTTCTTCTTCTCCTTCTCATAGACAAAAGACCTTCTTTCAGCTCCTTTCAAATTCAAATAGAATTCTGATAGTTGCCATTACCATTTCATCATCTTATTGGCTACTGAGCTTGAAAAGGGACTTAAAGTACGTGCGAGTTTAGGAGAGGACGTTTTGTAGTTCTTTCTCCCCCTTGTTTTAAAATATTAACCTCTTGTTAGAAAATAATTTTGGCCATGTCTGTGAAGTTTTCCAACCCAATCTCTCCTCCAATGGAGAGTACTGGAGACACTCTGATAACCCTAGAAACCCAGGATGGTGTTGTTTTACAAGGATATTCGTTCGGTGCTGAGAAAGCTGCTGCTGGTGAGCTTGTTTTCCAGACCGGTATGGTTGGATATCCAGAGTCTATCACCGATCCTTCGTACCAGGGCCAAATTCTGGTCATCACGTATCCTCTGGTGGGTAATTATGGTGTTCCAGACCGTAAATTGATGGACGATGTGGTTAACAAATTGCCTAAATATTTCGAGTCCAACAAGATTCATGTTGCTGGTTTGGTTGTTGCTCACTACACCGAGGAGTACTCCCATTTCCTTGCCACCTCTTCTTTAGGTCAATGGTTGAAATCCGAGGGAATTCCAGCCGTGTACGGTGTCGACACTAGAGCCTTGACTAAGAAACTTAGAGAGGATGGTTCAACTCTTGGTAGATTGTGTTTGCAAAAGAAGAATTCCAATGCTACTGAATGCTTGAACGTGAACACCTGGAAATCAAACTTCGAGATCCCAGAATGGGTTGATCCAAACACTCAAAACCTCGTTGCTCAAGTTTCCACCAAAGAACCTGTCGTCTACGACCCACCTAAAGAACTTGCCAAACTTGGTCCGGATGGCAAGGTCATCAGAATTGTGGCTCTGGATGTTGGTATCAAATACAATCAAATTAGATGTTTTGTTAACCGTGGAGTTTCTCTGAAAGTGGTTCCGTGGGATTACGATTTCACTAAAGAAGAATATGATGGTTTGTTCATCTCCAATGGTCCTGGAGATCCAGCCGTTATGACTGATGTTGTTGCAAAGTTGCAACAAAGTCTTGAGGAAGCTAGAACTCCTATCTTCGGTATCTGTCTTGGTCACCAGTTACTCGCAAGAGCTTCGGGAGCTTCTACCTTGAAATTGAAATTCGGTAACAGAGGTCACAACATCCCTTGTACCTCTTCAGTTTCTGGAAGATGTTACATCACCTCTCAAAATCACGGTTTTGCTGTTGATGTCGACACTTTGACTCCAGGATGGAAGGAATTGTTCGTCAACGCTAATGATGGTTCTAACGAGGGTATCTATCACACTGAGAAGCCATTCTTCTCGGTGCAGTTCCACCCTGAATCCACTCCAGGTCCAAGAGACACTGAGTTCTTGTTCGATACCTTTATTCAATCTGTGGTCGAGTTTAAGACAACCAAACAACTCAAGGCTGTCGAATTTCCTGGTGGCAAAATTGAAGATAACAGAGCTTTACATCCACGCGTGGACACCAAGAAAGTGCTGGTTCTTGGTTCCGGTGGATTGTCCATTGGACAAGCTGGAGAATTCGATTATTCCGGATCCCAGGCTATTAAAGCCTTGAAGGAGGAAGGAATTTACACCATTTTAATTAACCCAAACATCGCCACCATCCAGACTTCTAAAGGTTTGGCTGACAAGGTGTATTTCCTGCCTGTTACTCCTGAATTTGTCAGGAAAGTTATCAAACACGAGCGTCCTGATGCAATCTACTGTACCTTTGGTGGTCAAACTGCTTTGAACGTTGGTATCCAACTGAAGGACGAATTCGAGTCTTTGGGCGTCAAGGTTCTTGGTACTCCAATCGACACTGTCATTACAACTGAGGACAGAGAATTGTTTGCAAGAGCCATGGATGAAATTAATGAAAAATGCGCCAAGTCCCAAACCGCCTCTTCCATGGAGGAAGCTTTGGAGGCCGTCAAAGAAATTGGATTCCCAGTCATTGTCAGAGCTGCCTATGCTTTGGGTGGTCTTGGATCCGGATTTGCTGATAACGAACAAGAATTGATTCAGCTTTGTCAAAAGGCCTTTGCTGCCTCCCCACAAGTTTTGGTCGAAAGATCCATGAAAGGTTGGAAAGAAGTTGAATATGAGGTTGTTCGTGATGCTTTCGACAACTGTATTACTGTCTGTAACATGGAGAACTTCGATCCGTTGGGAATCCATACTGGTGACTCGATTGTCGTTGCTCCTTCCCAGACCCTTTCAGACGAGGATTACAACATGCTGAGAACCACTGCTGTCAATGTGATTAGACATTTGGGTGTTGTCGGTGAATGTAACATTCAATACGCTTTGAACCCATATTCCAAGGAATACTGCATTATTGAAGTCAATGCCAGACTTTCTAGATCGTCCGCTTTGGCTTCCAAGGCCACTGGATACCCTCTTGCATACACAGCTGCCAAACTTGGTCTGAATATTCCTTTGAACGAGATCAAGAACTCTGTCACTAAGGTCACATGTGCTTGTTTCGAGCCTTCGTTGGATTACTGTGTGGTCAAGATCCCAAGATGGGACTTGAAGAAGTTCACCAGAGTTTCTACCTTATTGTCCTCTTCCATGAAATCTGTTGGAGAGGTCATGAGTATTGGTAGAACTTTCGAGGAGGCCATTCAAAAGGCTATCAGATCTACAGACTATCACAACATCGGTTTCAACAATACTGAGGCTTTGATGTCGATTGATATCGATGCTGAGCTTCAAACTCCATCAGATCAACGTTTGTTTGCCATTGCCAACGCCATGACTGAAGGATATTCTGTTGAAAAGATCCATAAGCTCACCAACATTGACAGATGGTTCTTGAACAAGCTTGAAGGTTTGATCAAATTTGGTAACAAGATTGCTTCGTTTGGTACGAAGGAGAAATTGCCATACACCATTCTTAAACAGGCTAAGCAACTTGGTTTCGAAGACAGACAGATTGCCATGTTCCTCAACTCTAACGAAGTTGCCATCAGAAGACTCAGAAAGGAGCAAGGCATTCTTCCATTCGTTAAGCAAATTGATACTGTTGCTGCCGAGTTCCCTGCATACACCAATTACTTGTACATCACCTATAATGCAGACTCTAGTGATGTTGATTTCAATGACAATGGTGTTATGGTTTTGGGATCTGGTGTTTATAGAATTGGTTCCTCTGTGGAATTCGATTGGTGTGCTGTGAGAGCCATTAGAACTTTGAGAGAACAAGGTCAAAAGACAATCATGGTTAACTACAACCCAGAAACCGTTTCCACCGATTATGACGAGGCTGACAGATTATACTTCGAAACCATCAACTTAGAAAGAGTCTTGGACATTTACGAGCTCGAGAAATCATCTGGTATCATTATTTCTATGGGTGGTCAAACTTCGAACAATATTGCTCTCCCATTGCATAGACAAAACGTTAAGATCTTGGGTACCTCTCCCGAGATGATCGACTCTGCTGAGAACAGATACAAATTCTCCAGAATGCTTGACAAGATCGGCGTTGATCAGCCTGCTTGGAAGGAATTAACTTCCATTCAAGAAGCAGAAGAGTTTGCTGAGAAGGTTTCTTACCCTGTTTTGGTCAGACCTTCTTACGTTCTTTCAGGTGCTGCCATGAATACTGTCTATTCTAAGGCAGATTTGGCTTCTTATCTTTCGCAAGCCGTTGAAGTCTCTCCTGATTATCCAGTTGTTCTCACCAAGTACATTGAGAATGCAAAGGAAATCGAGATGGATGCCGTTGCTAAGGACGGAAAACTAATCATGCACGTTGTTGCTGAACACGTCGAGAATGCTGGTGTTCACTCTGGTGATGCCACTTTGATTGTTCCTCCTCAGGATCTTGACAAGGAGACTGTTAGAAGAATTGTGGAAGCCACTTCCAAGATTGGTAAAGCTTTGGATGTTACCGGACCATTCAACATCCAATTTATTGCCAAGAACAATGAGATCAAGGTGATTGAGTGTAACGTTAGAGCTTCCAGATCTTTCCCATTCAACTCCAAGGTTGTTGGTACTGACATGATTGAGATGGCCACTAAAGCTATCATGGACCTTCCAGTGACTCCATACCCTGGTGAAAAGCTTCCAGATGATTACTGTGCCATTAAGGTTCCACAGTTCTCGTTCTCAAGACTTTCTGGTGCTGATCCAGTTCTTGGTGTTGAGATGGCCTCTACTGGTGAGGTTGCCTGTTTCGGACACAACAAGTACGAAGCATACTTGAAATCCTTGATTTCTACTGGGTTCCAATTGCCAAAGAAGAACATTCTGTTGTCCATTGGTTCTTTCAAGGAGAAACAAGAATTGCTTCCATCCATCCAAAAATTGCATGAACTTGGATACTCTCTCTTTGCTACTGCTGGTACTGCCGATTTCATCCAGGAACATGGCATTCCAGTGAAGTACTTAGAGTTGCTCAGTGACAGAGAGGATGACAAGCAGAAAGCTGAATATTCCTTGACCCAGCACTTGGCTAATAACTTGATCGACTTGTACATCAACTTGCCATCTTCGAACAGATTTAGAAGACCAGCTTCTTACATGTCCAAGGGTTACAGAACCAGAAGAATGGCTGTTGATTATGCTGTTCCATTGGTTACCAACGTCAAATGTGCCAAGCTGTTGATTGAAGCTATATCAAGAAACATCAGTCTTGAAGCTTCCAACATTGATTCTCAAACCTCGCACAACACCATCGAAATGCCAGGTTTGGTGTCTATCTCCACATATATTCCATCTTTGGAGACCCAATCAGCTTTGGAAGTTGAAGCTGTCACCAAAGCTGCCCTTGCAGCAGGTTTCACCTTCTCTTCCATCTCCCCAGTTACAGAGACTGGTTCATTTATTGTTGATGCAAGAACTCTGACCAGAGCCCACGAAGTTACTCAAAGTTCTACTTATACCGATTTCTCGTTCGGTGTGGCTGCAACTGAGGAGAACCCAACTCATATTCAACACGTTTCTTCATTGACCTCCTTCTTGTTTGTTCGTTCGCAAGAATTCTCCAAGAACAAGATTGCCTCTACATCTGCCCACTTTGGTGTTTGGCCAGAAAACAAACCTATTGTTAGTGATGCCAAGACCACTGATTTGGCTTCTGTTCTCTTGTTGGCATCGTTGTACAACAGACAGATTCACGTCACTGGTGTTACCAGTAAGGACGACTTGGCTATAATCAGCATGTCTAAGGATAAGGGATTGCAAGTCACATGTGATGTTTCTGTTTACTCCTTGTTTGTTTCACAAGCTGAGTATCCAGGCGCTGAATTCTTACCCTCAAAAGAAGATCAAAAAGCTCTTTGGGACAACATGGAATCCATTGACTGTTTCTCTATCGGTCAAATTCCATCATTGCTCGCTGAGTTTGTTGGTGAGAAAGTCGTTGCAGGTGTTGGTATTGCTGACACTCTTCCACTTTTGTTCTCTGCTGTTGCTGAGAAGAAATTAACCTTTGATGATATTGTTGCTAAGTTGCACGATAACCCTATCAAGATCTTCAATTTGAGAGACAATGAATCTATGATTGAGGTGGATGTTGACAGATTGGCATCTTCTCTCAAGAACTCGAAGAAATTATGGACTCCATTCAGTTCCAAGAACTTGAAGGGAGCTGTTGAAAGAGTTCACATGAACGATCAAACTGTTTGCTTAGAGGGAGAGTTTGTTGTTTCTGAGGCTCTCGGAAAGGAGAATGCTTTCACTGTGCAACACCCATCTTCTTTGAGCGGAACTCCTGCTCCTCACGAGATCCAGCTGGCTCCATCTCCAATCAGTGCTAGAAGAACTTCTAGATTCTCCTTTGACGGGGCTAGAAGAGCTACTTTGATTGACTCTTTGAGAGACAGCGCTATTTCGGATTCTGTTGAGACTCCTACTGGTGCAGACTTGGTTTCTTCTAAACCTCCAAGGGAGTTATCTCTCCCAAACGCAATTATCTCTTATATCAAGGGAGACAATCCGTTCTTGAGAAAGTCCATCTTGTCGGTTAACCAAGTTTCCAGATACCACTTGCATGCTCTCTTTGCTGTTGCACAGGAGATGAGACTTGCTGTGGAGAGAGAGGGAGTTTTGGATGTTTTGAAGGGCCGCGTTTTGACCACTGCTTTCTTCGAGCCATCCACCAGAACTATGTCTTCTTTCAATGCTGCTATGCAAAGATTGGGAGGACGTGTGGTTTCGATTACTGAACAAGGCTCCTCAGTTAAAAAGGGAGAAACCTTGCAGGACACTATTAGAACCATGGCATGTTACTCAGATGCTGTTGTTTTGAGACATCCATCTGAAGAGAGTGCCGACATTGCTGCCAAGTACTCTCCAGTTCCTATCATCAACGGTGGAAACGGAACCAGAGAGCATCCTACTCAGGCATTCTTGGATCTCTTCACCATCAGAGAGGAATTGGGTACTGTTAACGGTATCACTGTTACCTTCATGGGAGATCTGAAATACGGAAGACCAGTTCATTCTTTGTGCAAATTGCTACAACATTACCAGGTCAGAATCCAGCTTGTTTCTCCACCAGAACTCAGATTGCCAGAAAATCTGAGAAAACAACTGGCTGACTCAGGAATGCTTGTTGGCGAGTCTATCGAGCTCACCAAGGAGATTATTGCCAAGTCTGACGTTTTGTACTGCACTAGAGTCCAACAGGAGAGATTTGCCGACAAGGACCAATATGAGAGATTGAAGGACTCTTATATTGTCGACAACAGAATTCTGTCCCACGCCAAACAGCACATGTGCGTGATGCATCCTCTTCCAAGAGTCAATGAGATCAAGGAAGAGGTGGACTTTGACCAAAGAGCAGCCTACTTTAGACAAATGCGTTACGGACTGTTTGTCAGAATGGCTTTGTTAGCCATGGTGATTGGTATTGATTTTTAAAAGTAAACTAATAGATGATAGAGCATTTTAATGATATAATGATTGAACTATATGGATGATTTATTTTATTTTCTCTGGAGATCGGTTTGGGATTAAAAAAAAACATTGCCTCCTACCGGAATTGAACCGGTGATCTTCGCATTACGAGTGCGACGCCTTACCACTTGGCCAAAGAGGCAATATACGAGTAATTTTGAGGGGTAGTTAAAGAAATCTGCTATGTCATCGCGAATACACATTTACGCGGGGCACAGAGAAAGCACATGATTGTTCAACAATTCGATTTGATATGAGTACACATATATTTGTCTATCCTATTTAGTCTTTTTCTGGTCATCACGTGTAGCGTAAATCTTGGCAGTGAAAGGTTCTTCCAACAACTCAACCAATTGATACATGGCGTAAACCAGTCCGGAAATGAACACACCAGAGGCTTTACCATACCAAAGAGCAGTTCCCAAGAAACACAAGGTCGATCCGTCATACATTGGGTTGTCTAAAACACTGAAAGGAAAATCGGTGATTCTTTCGTCCTTAAGGAATCCAAAGTGATCTCCCAAGTAGGTTCCCACGATTCCGAGCTTGTACATGGAGCTGGAAACGAAAATCGAACCACATGCAAAACACAAAACACCCAGAGCTTTCACAAGAGCAGTGTCAAGCAATGGTGAAGTTGGTTGATCCTGAATGGCATCTCTGTACACATGATCTCTGATCAAACCAAGACTGAAGACAGACAAGGAGAAAAGATACACAGCGAGCTTTTTGTTTCCAAAAGCCAGTTTCGAAAGAAGTTTGGTGTTGTACTCAAGTCTGGCTCCAAAGTTCCAATACAAAGGATTGAAAACAACAAAGAAGATGGTTGTTTGAATCTTCTTAGAGTTGAAATCAATGTCCTTGGCAAGGTCCCAGTAGGTTTCCATAAATTTATCGACAGCTTCCATTTGTAGTAAAGGTCTTGTGACTAAGACAATTCAGGACACAAGACCCATATTTATAAATATGTTTGATTCAAAATGTTGGATCCCTTTTCACATGCACTCACCTGTTCCGAAGGGATAGGTATAAATACCACACAATTCCCCCTGCAAATTGCCCATTTCGATACCAACAATATGTCACCCGATTTTCTTTCACATGCGATTCGCGGCTACGCAAAAAAATATCCCCTTCCTTGTTGGGCCGAATCTACTACCTAATCTCATTGTTCATTTACTTATATATTGTCTAATCCTCAAACCGCTCGGCAGCCAATCTCTTTTCGATCTCAGCCAATTCACGTTCCCGGGCTTCAATCTCCTCCTTCTTTTGGATCAAGTCTCTCTGAACCCGTTCCTCAAAAGCACGCAATCTCTCCTCCTCCAACCGAATCTGTTCCTCCTTGTCTTTGGTAAGACCACCATCCGCAGTCTTCGCATATATCTCACTTCCATCCTCAATACTTGTCATTCCGGTAGTCATCGAGGACACCCTTGCACCACTCATATCACTAACCCCGTCCTCTTCTGCAAGGGTCTTGGACCGATAATTCTCGTATAGAACCTCGTGGGTGTAGTCTTTGAAATCGTTCAGATGAGTGATCAACAGAGTGTTTTTCAACGACATAAAGTCACTTATCTCGTTATCGAAGATATCTATCTTACCCCATGGATACACTCTTACACGTTGAATTTCGTCGGTTTCTGGGTCTTTGAGAGTTTGATTTGAGCCCATCACGGCAAAAGGTACAGTCTTGGCAAGATATTTGTTGAGCTCAATGGTCTCGTCATCAGTTCCTTCGTCCATGTTGAAATATTCTTCATTGAAGTCGAAAATTGGCAATTCGTAACGAACAATGTCTTCCATGATCAATTTCTTGTTTAGTTTCAATTCTGGCACTGTTAACGAATCTGATTTAGCAATAACAGGTATAACGTTGACTAATTCGCCCACAGTCTTGATAAATTCAACATCTTGTTCTCTTAATCCATGACCAGTAGCGTTGATAAAGTATAAACAAGCATGGACCCTTCCATCCTTGAATCGAGGATTTCTTCTTAATTTGGATTCTTCAATCAAAATCTCGTCAAATTGGTGTTTAAGATAATCTTTGACCACTTGGAATGACACCGTGTTATCCAGGCTGGTTCCAAAACCAGGAGTATCGATCAGATTCAAACTTATCCGGACTCCTTCCCCATCTTCAAGGTCCACAATGCTCTTTCTGAGTTGCATCTCCCGATCTGGGTATGAAAGTTCCTCTGGAGAGTATTGTGCCAAAGTGGCCGATGGCTCGACAATCAGTTGATCACAGAGGGAGTTGATGAAGGTGGAACGTCCAGAACCACTTTCGCCAACCACCATAACCGTGAAATTGAGTGATTTCTTCAGAGTCTTGCGCTTACGAAGTGCAGCTGAGCTTCCAATAACAGAGACCATGTTGTTAACGCGAAAAATAAATTCGCGTAGCAATATATAATAATAAATATTTGTCCATCTACTTGCACAGCCTTGAGTTTATCATTTGCAACTGGTTGTGACGTAATTCCCAATTAAAATGCCAATCTGGATTAGTCCAGATATCACAGAATTGGGCACATAGAATACTCACGTTTCGCACATAAACTGCTAAATTCTGTTCACTCACTAGCTTGAAATGACTAGCACTGAATATTCCAGGAATTCCTGCCTTTCGATACAGTTTGACTCTGTAGAACTCTGAATTCTCGTACGGAATAATCACCACACCCATGAAATTGAATTGTGATGCAATTCGATTCAAGGAAAACTCGGTTCCCGATTCGTCCCAGTAGATATTCACAAAATCGTTACCTGTATGACGTTTTTTGTCCATTCCATTCTCAGTCCCTTGAGGCATCAACGTGGTAACATGAAAACAAACTTGGCTGACCAAAGAGTTGTAGACAATGGTGTATTTTCCGTCCAAATCGTTCACAGTATCCAATCCTCCCACATAATACTCTTTGCAACCGTTGAGCCGCACCAGATTTCCAAGCCGCAACAGGAATTTTTCGTACTTTGTGGAGCCGTACTGGTTGCACAAAATTTGTGCTTCTGTAGTTTGTCCTGGAGCAATGTAGACAACTCCAATCTTCTGAAAATTGACCACCGGAACTCTATCCATCACAGCAATCGATCTCTGTGTTTGGTCGTCCATTCTCAGTAAGGTTGGTTCTGATTGTCCTAGATTAAACATCTGGGATTTGAGATATTCGGGACCTATTTTTTCGTGACTGACAAGATTAACTTCAAACTGGTCATTGGACGTGGCTTTCCGGATCGAAACTTGAGCTCTTCCATAATTGACATGGGTGGACACAGTCAAAAGGGAATCTGAATATATCCAGTTCTTGGTCTCATAGTCCTTATTGTCCTGGAATGATTCCATTGTCAGTATTGGTGTGACGTTGGAGTAGGTAAATCGTTTTATTGCATCGTGATAAACCTTATTTTTGGAGTTCTCCAGACCCAGAAATGTGAGTTTTTTTGTAATAAACTCAACCATCTCTTTTCGTTGATCAAACGACAACTTGAGAAACCAACCGCAGATCAAACGATAAGACATGGTTGTGAGAAATTTGAGCAATTGGCGACTAACTTCAAAGGATTGAGTGGATGGTAATTTATCCAGAGAGGAGTCCATATAATTGATGTCAGATTCTTTTCTATTTTGAACAGTGTCTTCGAAATACTCAATGTATTTGAAAGCAATTGCCATGATTTGTTTGTATTCTTCGATTGTAAGATTGGTATGTAATGATGGCATTTCAGAAAGACTGAATAGAAGATCCAAGACCGGTGCAGAAGTCGACAAGATCGAGAGACGAGTCTGCAAAACGGTCAACAATGGACTTAAAAACCGTTTGATTGAAGCTGGAAACTCATAGCATGCGAGATCCAGGAAATGCATACTAGGGATTCCTGTTTTGTCCCATGATTGAAGAGCAGACATGACCGAACCGATCAGTAAGTCTTCTTCTGACTTGGAAAGTTGGTGTTTATAAGCAGGTATAGCTGAGAGTGTTCGAATCAAGGCGACTTGGACGTCTGCCTTCGAAATGGAGACCGGACAGAAAGAAACAGGAAATTTAAGTTGCAGTTGCTGGCACAGAATTTGAATGAGTCTGGAGATTTGACTTTGCGATGGAAACAGAACTGACGAAGCCAACTGAGGACAAAAATGACCTAGAATAAAAGAATAAACCTCCCAATCAACAAAGGTTTCAAAAACTCGAATGACTAGATCCATCCATCTGGTCAGATCTGTCATTTTCAAACATCTTTTATTACAACTAGCCATCAAATTGGATGGTAGCCACCATAATTCCTCGGGATATTTCCATTTGGATGTAGCTGAGATTTCGGATCCGGTGTTTGTGTTTCTTCCAAGATTGTCACATAGTCCGTCCACATCATTGACCTTGACGAAGTAGACATATTCGTTAGTTGGTCTTACACTGATCAATAATCTGGAAACCACCAAGAACGCGTCAATATCGGAATCTAGAACCTGTTCCGCAGTATCAAGTAAATAATCCATCAGAATTTTGGTCTTTACTCCATTTCTTGAGCTCTGACATAGAACGAGAAGAATGTAGATGATGTTCTGGACAAATTGACAATCTTGGGGAAACTCTGCTACCACTGATTGAAACAATTGATCTTCTATCGAAAGCAGAATCTTGGACATTATTATGTGGAACGTATCTAGCTCCCAAAATCCTGGTTGCAACATCAAAGAGATGTAATGCTTGAGTTCAGATGAATCGATCAGGGCAGAAGACTCGTAGAAAGCAGATTCCAAGACTTCCAGAACACCTTTAGTGGTTCCAAAAGTTTCCACCAATGAGTTAGAATTAGCTTTCCAATCATGGTTTATTGCAACACATCGTAATTCTTTTTTATAATTGTCCATAATGAAATCCAATTGCGATTGCGAAAGAATGCTTCTATTTTTTTCAAAAAGGAGGATCACCTGGTCCAACCATAAGGGTTGAACTTGAGCTTGTAGAAGATCAAGAATAGTCTCTAGATTTTGTCCTTCAACAGCCATTAAGAATTTCCAGAATTTGGCAGTGGATAAATGTCTTTCTGAAATTAATCCAGATTTTAGTATAGAGACCAACAACGAATTTAATTCCGGAACAGGAACCAAATCCATCAACGTATTCAGAACCAGCGAATTGGCAGTGTTGAGAACATCAGTGACCAATTTTCCTGTTTTGGACGACGATTGATAATGGTCCATGTACATTTGAAAAATATGGATGCTTCCAAGAACTGCGGATGGAGATTTGATCACTTGACAAGTATCGGTCAAGGTGATCAATGAATAATTAGCGGTGCTCAACAGATGGATTAAAATGCCATTGACTGTGTGATTGATTTGAATGTTGTTTAGCGAGCGAGATACAGCCAATAGATGGACTATTTCATGTAAAAGTGAGGTTGGAATAGAACCTAAAGAAACGTAGATTTCCACCAGTTTCAAGTCTGCCGTCAAGATATCCAGATTGGTAGTTTTGGAGGCAGAAGAAAGAGTTTTTGTGAGAATTCTGGACAAATCTTTGGAATCAAATAGATTGAAATTGAATTTCAAACAATCTGCAAGAAATGAAATCCATTCTGTATTGACTTCATCATTTGCATCCAATTTTTGTACTTTTTCCAAAATGAATCGGGACAATGGTTTGGCTTGATAAATCAACAATGGATATATCTCTCGTCCATCTTGCGTCAATACTCGTAAACTTTGGAGAGTGTATTCTGAATCCGAATCCAAATATTCAATGACATCTCTATAATATGCCATTTTGGTGGGGACAGCATTATCACTGGATTGAATACAAATGAGAAACAAGTTAAAGGTTTCTTTGCGCAAAGAAACATCATTTGAAGATCGGAGATTTTCTTTGGCCAGAAACCAAAGTTCTGGAATAGATGAGATAGAGATGGTCTGGATAGATACCACTAATCGGTTAATAGTCTCCAATTTCTCAGAAATTGATCCATTTTTCAACTTTGACAACACTTCTTTCTGATTCAATAATTCAGTTCCCACCACCAAAGGTTGTGGTGCTACGGGCTTTGACCGAAAACTCTTGGAAATCGATTTGAACATGGCATGAAGATTTTATTGAAGATTTTATCAATTTTCTGACATATAATTTTTTGATCTGTCAAAATCCTTTGTTTATTCTTCAATCATTCAAAATGTATATAAATACGTGAAAAGACCTGGTGGAAAGGTCAATGCTTTCCTTTCAAACATTATTGAATCGTGTTTCCGGACCTCTTCGTCAAGTCACCACTAACCCCACTGTTCAGTCTTTGTCATTGGGGTTTAGTGCTGCCGTGATAGGCATTCTTACTACAATGGTGACCAGCACCAAAGAACAAGTTCATGGTATGAATCTTTTGCAAGAATTGATGGACATTGAAAACGCAAACAAGACCCAGACTGTTGAGAATTTGAAAACAGAAGAGATCTCTGATCTATTTGGATTGGTTCTTGTTGGAGTAGCCATTGGGTTTGTGGTGACCACAGCAGCAGTGACGATTTTGATTTATCAATTTCATCGTTATCGGGTTCATATAAATTCACAATTGGTTGAGTATGAATATACAATGAACCAATTTATGGCCAAGGAAGAGGATCTGTTCTATAACATTTCTGTCAGATTACATCAAGAGAGTGAGGTTGTCAATTCAAATTTGGGAGCAATTGTTGATAAGGTGATTTTAAATATTAATGAGATGGTGGATGGTTTTCAAAAGAAGGTCAAATCTAGTCGACAGAACATCAAGAATGATTTATCCAAAATTAAAGAGTTGACGGAGCACGTTGATCTATCGGGAATTAAGTTGAATGAGCTAGTTTCACAGGCTCATGGATATGAGTCCAAGTATGAGGAGCTCAATAAGAATCTGGAATTGCTCAAGTGTAGCATGGATCGTTATATTGCGGATGTGCATTTGAAATCTGAGCAGATGGACACACAGTACGAACTGACCAAAATTCAACTTTGCAAGAGCAATTTGTTACTGGAGACAGTAACAGGAAAGATGAAATCAGATGAATTCAATTTGAGCAGTGTACTTCGAGATTTGGATGAAATTACTGTGCAACCAGATGAATATTTCAAATCTTATTGTGAGGCCACCGATATGACTCTAGTGAGCATCAACAAAAGCATGGATGCCGTGCAAAGCAAAGTGTCGGAGTTGAGTTTGTGCATTGAGCAGACAAAAAAGGCTGTATATGACGACATCAAAGAATTCAAATCATCCAATGAACAATGGCTATACAATTGGATCTCTGTTCTCTATGGGTTGTTCACCTCGGATGTGGCTCAATTGCAATTGTCACTTCTGGGAATCGATGATCTTGACAGTTTGAAGAAGTTTGAAGAGACTGGAGCGTATCTTAAAGACGAATGTTCCTGTATTCAAAACTTTATCTTTGAATGCAAAAAACAATGTTTTGGGTTGCTTCGAGAGATCAGTCTATTACTTTTTGAATTCTATTTGCTGAAAACAGAATATCTTAGTCAGACTCAGATTCTTAATGAGTGTAACACACGCATTGATCATACTGTTACTGATCTTTTTACACAATTCCAGAAAACTTTGCAGCAAACATCCTTATCAGACCAAGATTCCAAGAATCTAGCCAAAATTGTGAACAGCTTTCAAGAGAAATTGATTTCTGACTTGAACCTTACATGTTCCAACTTTAACATCATCTTTAAACAGAATCTGGAGGATTTCTTTGTCATTTTCAAGACTCTCAAACACATGGACGATCAACTTCCAATGACCGATGAAGAATCGTCTGTCCTTCACAATTCCAGCTCATTTTCTGACTCAGATACTTCCGCCTCATCTGAAAACTCCGATTGGCGATTCGAAGATACAGATGCTACCACCTACAAACCTTTAAAGTTGGTGGAGAAGAGAACCGTCTCGTAGACCGTCGATCGACGCACGACTAAACAGATTTTCAATTTACATGACATTTAATTTTTACTCTATTGGATATACATGGTTCGAATAATACTGCTTAAAAACAAGACTGTTCCCAAAGACCCATATCACGATTTGTTTACAGAAAAGAGTTATGAACCTGTGTTTTTGCCGCTTCTCAAACACTCGGCTATCAATGAAATCGAGGTGAAAAACTTTTTGAAATCGGATCTATTTCTGAACTCTTATCAAGCTCTTGTTGTGACCTCTCAGAGGTGTATAGAGACTCTAGATACATTAATTAACCAATTAAAGACCGAAAAGTTTGACAAGTTGGCTCAAATTCTAGATAAACCCTCATATACGGTTGGTCCTACAACTTACCAGATTTTGAAAAATTTAGGGTTCACAGATGTTAGAGGAGGACACAACGCTGGAAATGGAAGCATTTTATCCGACATCATTATAGAAGATCCTTTATTTGGGATCAAGCCTTGCAAAATTTTGTTTCTGACAGGAGAAATCCGTAAAGACATTATTCCTCGAAAACTTAAGGAGGCCAAGTTTGACGTTCTTGAAATGGTTTCATATCGCACCGAACCGTTACATGACATCAAACAAAGATACACCAAAGCTGTGAACATGGTTGCAGAGCAACCTTGGTTAGTATTCTTCTCTCCTCAAGGAACAGTGGAAATAGTGGACATTCTTAAGCAGACCGATCATGGGTTCCAAATTGCATCCATTGGACCAACAACCGAGGAATATCTCATTAGTCATGGAATTCAACCCTCTGTGGTGTCTTCCAAACCAGATGCACAATCATTATTAGAATGTATTGAACAATTCGAATCAAAATGAATATGTCACTTTATTGAGCTCTGAAACAACCAACAATCTCTCCGAACTGTTTTTATAATCCAGTTCCATTTGCATTTGGAAATTGGATTGATTTTTGATCTCCACACGGGGAAGTTCTAATTTTCCAGTACGCAATGGGGTGAGAACCAGATCGAAGACATAGTTGGCTTTTGTACCCTTTGATAGATCCAATTGTAGCTCGAAATTCTTGAGACCGGAGATCAACCAGCTGTTTTCGTTCTCCTTCAGTTCCAGCTTCAAGTTGACATCATCAGGGATTTCTGGTTCGTTTTGGAACCTGACTTTCTTGGTTTCATTTTGTTCAAATTTAAATAGCATTAGATTCAACGATAATCGCACCGATATTGGCTCACAGACCAAATATTGTAGTTGTTTTGTGAACTCAAACTCGACAATATTGATGATATTAATGACTGGAACCGACACTTGAATATTTATTTGTTTGCGAGTCTGTTCAAGAACAGATTGATGTAATGCTTTAGAGTATTCCAATTTACCGGAAAGAAATCCTTGCAGTTTCATCAAAAGCGTCTTGCGATCTTTGGAGTCAATTAATTGAATCTCAGAACTTGGTATTTCAAGAGATTCGACTTTGATGCGATTGGTAATCGAATAATGATTGAGTTTCAAACGTAATGTTTCAAATATTTGTCGTAGCAGGAGTGAATATTTGACCAATTCTGAACACTCTTTTTGTAATTGGGTGAAAAAGAGACTCTCCAGAATACAAACTATCTCTTCCTTGATATCGTTATAATCAACGACCAGGTTCAAACTTTCATCATCCAAGCTTTCGATTCTATAGAAGAACGTAGTTCCTTGATCATTGAAAGCGATGATGTTGAATTGCTGTTGCCAGGTTTTAACAATCGAGTTTTGGGAAACAAGATCAACTTTTTGGATCCTAATTGGTCTACCCAAAATTGGGGAATTGATCGAGTAGTTGGAAAACAATTTGGATGATTTAAAAATGTCTTGGACTGAGACTGCAATTTGTAGTTGAGTGTCAAGTTTCTTGGTACAAAGTTTTGAATATGGTCCAAAGTTGAGTCCAAAAGAAACAGAAACAAACGTGTCTGACACTTCTGGTGGGAAGAAATATGGAATCCTGACTGAAAGAGTGGATTTAGCCCGTATGGTTTGAGTTCCTCTGAATACAAGTTTCTCATCGTTTGATTCAAGCTCGAACTCAATAGGAGATCCATCACACTCCATGACGTATTCGGAAGGTGTGACCAACCGGTCCACATCCGTTTTGTACAAGATAAACTCGTAATTGTCAATCTCTTTGGACCCAATTGTGGCCATCAGTTGTATTTCGTCCTTATTCAACATTCTGATATCGGGAACACAACAATCTAGTACAGTGTTTTGTAATAGTTGATTGTTTTTCAAAAATTGGTCAATTTGATATGAAAACACTTTGAAGTCGACTGGTTTTCGAATCTCAAGATTTCGGGATCTAAGAACAAGGTCTTGAGAACTCAACGTTCCACAAATTAAATTGGTAGCTGTTAGTTTAAAACTGTTGAAGCGTTGCAATTTTGAGTTCTTCAATGAGAACTGAACACCATTGAAATTCACCACCAATTCATCAAACGCCATCTCTATCTTGCTTGTGATATTAATACCTATCTCATAAACATCAACATCGTGAGCCTCGATGCAAGAATCGAGTTGTACTTCAAAGAGATCTGTAGATTCAAATATCACCTTTTCGTGGAGATTAGTCAGAATGGTATCCAATTTATCCTTCTCAAACGGTTCATCTTTCCCCACAAGCTCCAAATAAGACATCAAAAGCATTGGAAGGCTATCTGGATTGGTCTTGGATAACTTTTCGAGGTTTGAGATGAAAATCTTGAGGATTCCCAAGGTGATGTATTTCCAGTCCGAGTTTTTGAAGTATGCGAATGAATCGTTGAGAATTTCCAATGAGGTTTCCAATTGGTCCATGTTATGAAAATACATCAATGCCAATTCTGTAGAAAGAGTGTCTATTGTTCTTGGACGACTTTGAGACTTGGAATAATCGTTGATGATTATTTTCGTTTGGTCAATGATTGATTGATGGAATGATTCTTCAGATGTCAAAATGGATTCGATAGATTTGTTACTAAGTTGAAAAGATTCCGAAGACAATGGGATATCTACCAAATATCCTGTAATTGAGTAAGATTTTGAATATGCTAACTTGATAAGTTCGTTCCTCTTTAGCAATTTGAGTTCGGCCAAGTTGACGTATAATTCTGCCAGATTTCGTTTAGATCGGCTCAAAATCTGTTTGAGGTGACTGTTTTCAAGATAATTGTCTATCAAAGTGACAGAAAACTCGTTTTTCTTATAGTTATTGTCAAATGAATGAATATATTTAAGCAATTGCTGAATCCATTTGATTTGATTTCGAATAGCCAACGCTTCAGAAACACTTGATTTTTGAAGAATTAGAACCTGCTGCTGGTAAAAATATGACTTGAGAGCGTATTTTGACGAGAAATCAAGCTCAATTCGGGTCTGGGTCAATGGATATTGTTGTCCAATTTCAGAATCCGAGTCCAGTTGTGTCGCTTTACCGAACAACTCTTCATAAAATTTCAAAGCGTCTTCAAATTGACCAATATCCAAATACAATTGTGCTGCATGATTGAGACTTTCTAATGAACTCGAGGATTGGAAATAGATCAATCTGTTGCTGATTGATTCGACCAAACCTAATTTGATGGAATTGAATAAAGCCTGCCAATTTTCTCTCTTCTCGGCTGAGGATGGATATTTCGATTTGATCTTGAAGATGTTATCAAAAGTCAATTGATAATCTGCAAAATCGGTCCTCACTTTGGTTAATAAGCTTGTTTTCAACAATTTATCCGTTCTTGAAACATGATTGTTTTCATAAAGAATAATAAAATAGATACATGGAGGTTTCAAAGCTCTGATGTTATTGAGCCATTGTTCAACAACCGGACGAACCTTTGCTCGATACTCATCCACAGAACTTGCGCTGATCAATAACACGTTCAAATAATGACTTTCGGAAGAAGCCAAATAGTTTAGTTTGACATTCTTGATGGTTCGAACCGAGGCGAGCGAATTTGGTTTCCAATGGAGCGAATCAAAGCTGGAAAATGTCTTGAGATCATTCTCAACAGATGGATATACCGAAAATGGATCGAAGTAGCCGATATCCAGCTGGATAGGACGATTTGATTGATCCATTTGATTCGTGGTGATTATGGAAAATAAAAATATAGGAGACGATCGACGCGGGCTTCGCGTTCTCAACAGTTGATATTTTTTTTATTATTATTCTATTCATAATGGGTTCAAAACGAAAAGGCAAAACGGTGGTTACGTATCCGGATCTAAATCCATTTTTGAGCGAGGCAGTGGCCAAATTATATAGGAACAATCCATCTGTGGAGGTGCGGTTGGAAGAACCGCCTGCTGAAACTTCTGCTGAGTATTGGAAGACCTTAGCTCAACGAGCTAACATTCACATTGATGATCCTGAGCCGGAAATTGGAAAGACTTATGACCCAAAATTAAACACAGGTACGATAAATACTGGAATAGAAAAGCTGGAGACTCCAATTGTGAATGATGTGGACCCTAAGAATAGGACAGACGACTTTGGATGGTTTCGGGAGTCGAAGAAACGGTATGCGCAATATTTACAATCGTCTGCTCGGGAGGAACGGCAATTGTACGAGGAGATTCAACGAGATTATCGTTTGGAACGGGAGAGTCTTCGACGGATTGAGGAGGACGAGAAACGAATGGCCAAACTGAGTGAATTCCTGCGAGAGCTAGGTGTGGTCAAGCGAGTGGAGGAGGAGAAGATTGAGACTCAAGAGCATAGTGGAAAAAGTGCAGAGAAAGAAGAGGACGCGAAGGAAAACGAGGAAGAGGAAGAGGAGGAAGAGGAAGAACCCGAGAATCAGCTTGAAGATGCTGCAGAAGATTCAGATTCAATTGAGGTGATAGAACTTCAGTCAGAGAGCGAAGAAGAGGAAGAGGAGGAAGAGGAAGAACATGTGGTTGAAGATTTTGGCAGGTATGCTGGCAAATCTCTCCCCTGTCTTAACGATTACATGATGAATCGAAATCAGCAATTCGAGGCCGAAGAAGAGGACGAATTTTCCGACCACCTCTCAAACAACTCTTCTCAAAACATCTCCGATGCCATGTCTGACGAGCAGAATTCGTCCTCAGATCAAGAGTCTAGCGAGTCCACGCATGAATCAGAAGAAGAACTCGAACAAGAATATGAAAACGAGCCTCTTGAAGAAAATATCGATTTCCAATTCCAGGAAATGGACCGGATGATATCCCAGGCTGACCAGATCATGGAAGAAGCGCCTGTCAACGAAAGTATTTATTATTCCTATCATGAGAATTCACATGCTCCAGACTGGTCACAGATTGCCATGCTTGCACAGGAGGCTGCCAACCAGGGTGAACAGACAATCTATGAGGATGAGGTAAACGATACAACACACATTGTGGTGAGAGCTGAGCCAGAATCTACCGAACAGGACATAACTACGCTAGATCCTGAATTGTTTCAGACTGTCGATGAGGTTGTCGACAAAGCAGAACCAGCGGTGAAACAAGTGGAATCTGAAGATCCTACCCCACCAGTTCCCCAGCAGGTGATTCATCGTACTCCTCCTCCTATGGAGCTACCAAACAGACTTCCTACTCCGGAGTCTCCGAAACTTCCGGTGAATCTTTTGGACATGCTTTCTGGAGCCATAGAATCCCACAATAAAGCAAGCGAGGATGGTGGAAACGTCACCGAAAAGTCTGTTCATTTTGCAGACTCGGAGGTGGAAAGCTCGGTTGTGGAAGCTGAAAGTACCAGTTTAAACGACACAGATATGAATACTGCTTTAGAAACATATACTGAAGTTGCGGTTGCACCAGAACCTGAGACAGAGTCCACGGTGGCTCTAGAAGCTGATTCAACAACAAGCCCAGAATCTCAGACCGAAGTTGAAATGGAGACTGCCGTTGATTTAGGGGACGAAACTCAAACTCAACGGGAAGAAGCCTCAACTGGAGCAGAACTCTATACAACAGTTGAAGAGATTAGCGAAGAGCAGCCCACGGTTGGATCCACTACAGATATCACAGATGAAGCAGTTACGGCGACCGAGCCGGACACCACGACTAGTGGCATGGAATTGTTTGCTCCAGAGTCTGCTGGTATAGATATAGTTGCCGAGTCTTCACTGATAGAGTATGAGGAAGATTTGGCAAATAGCACGATTGACCAGGAAGTCTATGTTACTGCATTGTTAAACAATACTGTGACTGAAGGAGATGAGGACACCGAGTCGATGATTGCCAACCAAACTGTCTACTACGATGATGAAGAAGCGGACGAAGACTCCGACTCTGAGATCACTCTGGAATCGGAAGAGTCATTGGAGGATACAGAGGTTGACGAGGCAATAATGGAGGAATATGAGGTCGAGGTGACTGGTAAGAGGAAGATTGACGAGGTCGATGGTGTTGAAGACACCACGCACAAATCAAAGATGTCCTTTATGGGTTCAGTTACTGAGTTTGCATCCAGAGCATTGATGGACATAACAAGTTCAGAAGAGGCAACAGAGACTCAAGATTTGGAAGAAGATGAACCAAAACAGGAGACAGAAGAGAAATTGGAGTTAGAAGCAGTTCTTCCAAATGAACCAACGTCAGAGGTCGAGGACAATCAAGCAGATGAACTTCACATTCAAGGGAATCCTGAAATTGATGAGGTGCAACAGAAAGAAGAAATTCCTATTGAAGCTGAAGAAATCGAGACCATTGTGGTCGATCCTCCTGCAGAGCCAGAGATCGTTACAGAGTTGGAAAACGGTGTGGAAGAACTTGAAACCGAGCCAGTTGTGCAACAAGAGGTGGCATTCGAATCCGAAGAGCTTGAACGTGGTGACAAATCTTTTGAAGAAGCTAAGTCACACACACTGTTCAGCTCATTGCGTGACTTTGTCTTCGGTACAAAGATGGAGATGGAAGACGAATCGTGCAAGCAGGGACCTATCGAAGAGGAGCAGGATCGAGAAGAAGTACAAGGTGATGAAAACCCAGCTATTGAGGAAGAGGAAGACGACGAAGGGCAATTGAGTGATATAACCGTTAAAGGACAAGTTCTAGAAGTTGATCTTGTTTCTCAAGAAGAGCCAGTGAGCTCACCAGCTCTCACCGATGCTACCAGTGAAAAAACTGAACTAACAGAGATCCAAAATCCAGCTGAATCCTTGAGTCCTGTGGGACCTGCAGTCGGCGTCTTGGAGCTTGAAGAGAGCGAAGCAAGCACAGATAATATTGACACCACTGCTCTGAAATCAGATGGAACATTGGATGTGGTTGGTGATTCACAGGAAACACCTCGCCCTGGTTTCTTCTCTTTTCTCAGCAACTTTGCATCTCAAGCCTTACTCGAGATCACTCCGAAGAAACTTGAAATGGTAGACCAAGAACCGTTAGAACACAACGAAACCGAAATTGGTATGGAGACACTTCCAGAGGAGATTGCCATTGAACCAGCATCCGAAGATCACGAAGTGGAATCCGAATCTATGGAAGATTCTTCAATCGACACAATAACTGTGAAACCTTCTGATTCCGATTCATCTGAGTCCGAACCAGAGGCTGCCACCGAATCTGGCGCAGAAGAAATTTCTACCATTGTCGTTCATTCCAAAAAGGATCCTTCCCCAGAAACTATTACAGTCAAAGCATCATCTTCCTTACTTCCACCTGTATCTTTGGGTACTGTTCCACCTCTGACTGCGGATTCCGAGAATTTGTCCGACCCAGGACTCGAAAGCTCACCAGCCAGACGTACTCGCAGTAGCCGTGCGGACAAAAAACATTCTCTAGATTCTGCTGATGAGCAGGCTCATAAGAAACGAGTCGTGTCTGATTCTGGTGAAAGAAAGCCGCGTACACGGTCCCTGGTTCGCAAAGATCGCTCATATCGTGCTCCTTCTCCAATCAAAATTACCAGCAGTGGTATGTCTACAAGAAGTGGACGCGTTTTATCATACGAGTTAGAGCCAAAGAGTGAGACTAGTCCACCTTCTACAGGACTCCCAAAAGCTGTCAAAGACCTTGTTCAAGAGGCTGAGCTTTTCATCGACGAGGACAAAACCGACAATCTACACCAGCTGGTCGATGAAGCGGAGACGTTTGTAGAGCTCAAGGTTGAAAGAAAACGTCGTTCGCGGTTTTCTCAGGAATCAGAAGAGCACAAGGAGCCGGAAAATCCACAAGAGCCTGAAACCAAAGAGCCTGAAAAACCAGCACCTGCCACAAAAATTCCAACACCAAGACGTCTGCGTAACAGACAATCGCACAGCCCAGATGGTAAGAGGCGGAAAAGACGGTCTAGAAAGTAATAAATCTATTGTACATTATATACTATTCATAATCATCTTCTTCATCTTTTGCAATACTAGCTTCCTGTTCCGCAACAGCTTCGCAAGCATCCACCCAATCGGAGTAGATATCGATTGGTTGAGAAAGAGAATTGATAGGCGATTGGAACGATTGACCACACACCTTGCACGTCAGCGAACCTATGTTAATTTTCTTGTCCATTGTGCAGTTCACCGACTTCTCGTGGTTGCAAAACAGACAAGAAAACTGAGTATCCAAAGTCTGTTTCACCTTCTTTACTGGAGCTGCCTTGGTCTTCCGTTTTCCCTGATTATTAGTAAATGGATTCGTCAAGATACTCACCATTTGAAATAAAAAAAAGCTTAAAGAATACCGACGGGACGATTTGTATTTTTGCAAGGTGAAATATTTTTGAAATTTTTTTGAAATTTTTTTAGATCTATAGCATGCCACCAAAGAGAACTAAAAAGGCAGCTTCTGCCGTGACGAAGGTCAAGAAGGGTAAGAATGTTACAGGATCAATTATTACAGCCGATGAGGTTGAGACAAAAGGTGTCTATGTCAAGGAACAAGCTGTGAAAAAGGCAGTTTCTGAATTGATCAAATGGAAGGAATCCCAAAAATCAGATAAAGCTCAACTTTTCGATGATGACGATACTGCTCTGTACATGCAAATCACCAATGTGAAGTTCTTCAGCAAAAAACAAGTTCTAAAGCCTGTTGTTGTTTCAGTTCCACATCCTGTTTATGATTTTGAAAATGATTTCAAAGTCTGTGTGATTGTGAAGGATGGTCAAATTGATTCAGACACTTTATCCAAGATCGAGGAACAACAGATCCCACATCTTTCAAAAATCATCACTGCTCAAGAGCTCAAAGGAGAATATAAAAGTTACGAAGCAAGAAGAAAATTGCAAAAGGAATACGATCTGTTCTTGAGTGATGAGAGTTTGATCACTACTCTTCCAAAGCTTCTTGGAAAGATATTCTATTCGAGCTCAAAATATCCACTCCCTATTAGACTTAAAACGAAAGATAATGTGTTTTCAGTCAACACACTTGCCAACCAGATTGCTAAGATGAGCAATTCGGTTCATTACGTTGCTCCAATGGGAGTGAATCTTACGTTGAACTTGGGTAGAGTGAGTCAACCTGTGGGTCACATTGTTGAGAACATCCAAGTTTTAGTCAAGCACTTAGAGAAATTGCCATTGAAAACCATACAATTAAAGCTTCTTGAGTCACCAGGACTTCCAATTTTCGTTGCAGAGAAGATTTATTCCGAGCAAGACATCGGGGAAGAAACAGAAACCAAGAAGGACCAGGCTGCAGAGCTCAAACTTTCCAAATTCGAAAAGGGATTGGTTGAGCTGGCTTTTGATGAAGATCAGGTGGAATCTATTATTGGACGAAAACAAAAGAAGGTGGACAAGTTGAAAAGAGGCAAGGAGAACCAAAATGGTGGCGATAAGAAGAGAAGAAAGTAATTGTAGCAATAGATATAATTTGATTTGGGATTTCGTGGCTGTGTATTTGCGTTGCTAGCTAGTGCTATAAAAAAAACACCGTAGATACCAAATGGGTTTCCAATGGTAACGAATACGATTGTGGTTACCGACCAATATTTATTGGACGATGCAAATGTCGACATCTTGAATGAGTTTCTTGATAGTCTCAAGGGTTCTATAATTTCAGCCTCTGTACTGAAATCACTCAGAAGGATCATATTAGTATTTGAAAGCCCGGAACAGTCTGAAAAAGTGTATGATCTTTTAAAGAATCAAGGCATACGAGTGAACTACTCGCTCAAAAACACAACTTTAGGAAATATAGATCTAGAAGTTCCCACTCGTTTGGAACCACCGGAGCGTCGAATAGAATTACAGTCACCCCCACCTTCTCCCTATCTGGGATACGTTCAGGAACCAGAAGAACCACCAGAGTTAATAACCATGACAGAGCCTGAATCTTTCTCACATTTACTATATCAACCAACGATAGATAGCTCTGATCGAGAGCGTGTGTTCCAGGGAAACGGAACTGAGCTTGAAATCCCTTTAGTAATAGTTGATCGAGAAGAAGGTGAAGCATTGCGACAAAGACAACTAGAAATGGAACTCGAAAAGTCTCGGAATAAAGTTTAACAGGCTATATAGTTATCATCTGAGTGTGCATGCGAGCGTCAACGAGATCATGTACAGTAAAATTGTCACCCCTACTGCAATCCTTTTATCGATCTCAAGAGTCAGGGCATATAGGGAAAGTAATAAAAATGGAGTCACAATATTAAGGAAATTCCTGATGAATGCTATGCATCCAAAGAACTCTCCATTACGGGCAGGATTCCTGTTGTACTTCAATATAGTTGAATGTAACACAGGGTCAACCATCGAGTCAAATCCTGCAAGTAATGATCCCGTAATAGCAATAGCCTTAGTTGGACCAAAGACAGTAAGTATTCTTGCAATTAAGGCACAGAATACCGCGAAACTGACTTGCAACTGGTCAGTAATATCCAGTTTTTCTTGGGTCTTGGGGAATCGTTTCGAAAGTTGTTTAGACAGCCACGGACTAAAGAATAGGAGGACTAGTACCTTGCTCATCATTGAGAAAGACATGTAAAAATTCAAATCTTTAGCACTCCAATTGAAGCGGGACGTGAGGAACAGAACAACCAGAAGACCAGCACCTGCGGAACATGTGTACGACATTATTTCAATCATAATGAGCTTCAACACCACTAATCGTGGGGTCCAATTCACTTTTCCATCTGGATTGTATTCGGTGATCCACAAAAGTTTCATCGATTCAAGCATATCCATCAATGCTGGAGTTTGTTTACCAACTTTTGACATTCTTCTCGTTTTGCTACGCAATTTGTGGGAACGAGATTCCGGAAGAATAAATATCACAATCGCAACCAGAAAGACATTGACAGCGACTCCAATAGCTATAATAGAATAGCTGGATATAGGAAGAGTAGCTCCAAGCATTGGCCCTAAGGACATTCCAAGAAAAACGAACGAGACCATAAAACCTAAGCTCTTAATCCTATGTGCCTCTTCAACCAAATCGATCAGATAACTGTTTGCGAGAGCCATGGTGACAGTAAAAGATCCCCCCACAGATGCCACCATTTGCGTCATCAAGAAGGCAAGTGGACTGAATTTGACTCCCTTATCAGCAAATAGCAACAATCTTAAAAGACCCGACAAAGCCAGCGCAGACGAGTTCAGAACAAGCATTGGCTTACGACCATAAATGTCACTCAATTTTCCAATCCGCACGGAAAGTAGGATGGCACCAGCTGCATCTATCGTATTGCTCCATTTCTGCAGCTGTGCGTTCGCTTCTTGAACTATTGGTGAATCGCAAGTGAATTGTTGATCAGCATGTAGAGGTTTCAAATAATCACAGAGTCTAATGTACGACAATTCCAAGGTGGCTGCTATTTGAATGGCCATGGTCAAAAATGTCAAGAAAACCACAAGCCCTATCATTCCCATAGATGGTCGCTTTAACCAGTGCAACTTCTGGTGGTCCAAACGGTTTTCGTCCACCAACTCCTGGTCAGATTGATTGATTTCTTCATAGTCATCAAACACCTGGTCAGATTGGACGGACGAAGGCCCCAATTGCTGTTCAAGCAGTGCTTCTTCAAGAATATCATCTTTAAGTATAGCATCCAAAACAGGACTATCCAAAGGCAACTTAGCCTTGTGAAACTGCTTTAGTCTGTTAATTGGTTCTGAATCAACGTATTCCGGGTTCTTCGAGCCATTGAAATCTATTAACGGGCCTGCTTCTGAACTCATGACTACCAAGAACGAACCGAGATAAAATTGACAGTTTCTCTTGCTATCGGATTTTTTTAATCCTGTTTTCTCTAGAGCAACTCAGTACATGACATGATGACGGAAACGAAACCCAATCGAATACCGATTAACCCGGTGTGTACGGTAATCGTCACGAAATTTCTGAACAATGATAACGATCCTTCAGTTCTCAATTTGATGGTTGATGATATCATCTACGTTCTAAATACACCAAACCAAAGATGGTGGGACGGAATTATGATAGACCCTGTGGGCA
This sequence comes from Ogataea allantospora, assembly GCA_030572655.1. Taxonomy (NCBI): domain Eukaryota; kingdom Fungi; phylum Ascomycota; class Pichiomycetes; order Pichiales; family Pichiaceae; genus Ogataea; species Ogataea allantospora. Next base: position 81,838 of record JAJMAM010000017.1, read on the forward strand.
ATGTTACTCGTGGTTGGTTCCCTCCTTCTTACACTAAAATGATGCCCCAAGAACATTACACACACTCTTCAATCAGTACAGTGAAAGATGAAAGACGGACTGTGGATTCTTCTCTCAATGTACCGAAGAGCAGTTCGTTTACGTCATCTCATTCTATCCAAATCCATCCGCGACACAACTCGCAACAAATAACAATCGAGGAAAGATCAATGTCCGTGAATATGGCGTCCATTGAAGAAATTAACTCATACTTCTCTCCAACAACTTCGCAACCCCATTTCAACTTTCTACCAGTTTGGATTCCGCAAATTACCCAAGATGATGAATTTATCTATTCTAATACCGCATTGAGTCTTCAATCAAGGGAGCTACCGCTTATAAATGCCGATTATGTTGATTCTCAATCAGTGCTGGAATTGCCTGACACATCAAAGTTTATTGGACTTGAGACCGCACCTATTCATGTCAAGGAGTCGATACCAGACAGCCAAAAAGGCACAGGCAAACCTTTTGAGCCTTCTGGGATTCATCAAGCTCAGAGTAGAGAAACAATTGTCGATTATTTTGCCAAGACAGAAGGTAAATTTTGGTATTCTCCCGAGCTATTTTATTTTGCTCCTTCTGATATCACCAGTTGGTCAGATCTTCTTAAGCAATTCCGCTTTCTGGTGAGTATGGCAATGGATGCTATCAATAAGAATTCGAGGCAACTGTTTGTTGTTCATCTTAACAACATTTCGTTATCGGTTACGCTTTTCCAATTGGTGAGCAATTTGCTTTCCAAAGATTTGAAAGCAAACGGAGTAGATCATGAAATTAGCAAGCTGCTGAAAAAGACAACCAATGTATTGTTGCAGTTCACAATCAATGGAAGTCTTCACTTTTTCGGATGCAAGCACGCTGTGAATTATCTGGGTCCCGACAACCCAGAGGACGAGATGGAAGATTCTGGAGACGAAACGAGTGAATCTTCGCGTAGACCGAGTCAAACATCGAGGAGTCATAATGTATATCAAAGGCGAGCGGAAAGAGATGCTGAAAAGCTTCTCAAACGGGTTGATTTAATCAGAGACATCTTTGTTAATTTGAAACTTCCGAACCATCTGGATCCAAATTGTCTTCCGCTAATCTATCCGAGATTCATGAGAAATCGGTTTCATGCAGGAAATCTCTCCAACCAGTTTGAAGAACTTGAGAGTACTACTGGCAGAACTGATAGTTTATTTATTGATACACATTCTCGCAAGAATAACATTCTATTAGATGATGATGCGATCGAGAACTTGACCAAGAATCAGACCAAGGCATGTGAGGTTTTGGAAAATGTTTTAGAGGTTCTGACCACTCCAATTCCACGGGACGCAAAATATCATGAATTTCTTGAAGAGCGCAACCTGAACATTGTTACGCTGATTTACCATTGTGTTCCGTCCTTTAATCGGTTTTTGAATATCTTGGAATCGATCGATCTTACTATCTTCATTATGGTGAAGCGACTTGCGCAATCGGAGAAAACAAAAACTGAAGTGTCAAGTGATGAGAACCCTATATCTGACGATGATTCCGTGAATTCCAATCAGTTTTTCTACGAAACTACTACCAAACAAGTGGAACCATTGCTGAGCGAATTTATCCAAGTGAAACAGATGCTTCACTCAGTGTTGAGTGATTTGATAGTTGACGCCCAAAATATAACTGTTGATGATCCTGAAGTGTTCAAAGGGTTAAAGGAAGACGAGCTACTCTACGACAAGAAGTATTTGTCTTTGAAAACCGAACAGTTTTCAAAATCACTTGTGGAGAATCTAGCCAAAGCGGATTATGAAGATTTAAACAACGGTTTATATCTCTATGATTCCAACTTGAAGCTCCGTGCCACAATTTCCAAAGCAGTTGAACAGTTCAAATTGGTACTCATCTCGGTTTCTCAATTAAAAGATGAACGTCAAAGCATTTTGAATTATACATCAAGATTAATGAACACCAATTTCAACGTGGCTTCATTGTTCGTTGCAGAACGTCATAATACTATGGTCTCAACTGCTAGTCAATCTGAATTCTACTATGAGCGCAGAAAATCCCGTGAAAATGACTCTGAAGTACCGTGGTTTTTGGATGCAGATGATGATGAACGTTCTTTGATTTTTGATCCAAACGGGATTAAAGGAGGCCCTATGGAAGGATTACTTTCCAGGCTTGTTAGTCCTGTTCATCAGAAAGATGCAGAGTTCCAAAATACCATGCTAGCGATGTTTTCAACTTTCATGACCCCGTTAGAGCTTTTTGAAGGATTGATTGAAAGATATAAGATCAACATCCCTGAAGCTCTGAGCTACGAGGAATATGGAATATGGATTGAAAAGAAATTGAATGCTCAGCGGGATAAGATTCTCCGGACATTCACGAGACTTTTTGGAGAATTTTGGCTTGTCCAGTATTCATCAGCAGAATTGATCGCCAAATGGAACATGTTTACGCGTGATAACGACATTGATTCAGAAATCACCAATTTAGGGTTGCATGTGATGAAGATGGATTCTCAGGAAGTTTGGAGCAACGAGTTCGTCAATAGGGCTACTGTGGTTCCGGTTATCACTGAGCCGTCTCCTGCCCCATTGATGCTAAGCAAAAACCTCCGGAACATTACAAAGTTACGTCTTCTGGATATCGAGATCTCTGAATTCGCTCGACAACTGACTTTAATTCAATCCGAACTATTCCAGAAGATCGACCGGCAGGATCTTTTGGCCAGATCGTACAATTTCAACAAGATTTTCAAACATCAAGATTCGGTGGGTTCTAAGAGCATTGTTAATTTCATTCAGAATTGTAATCTCATCACCCATTTTGTCATCTATATGATTGTTCGCCAAAGAGATATTCAGATTCGTGTTGATCACATCAAATATTTTATTACTGCTGCAGATAGATTGGTCAAATTAAAGAACTATTCTACAATGACAGCCATCATCTCTGGTCTAGGATCGACCTCTATCAGTCGATTAAAGAAGACATGGGCTTTGATACCTTCACAACTCATGGCAACTTACAATAGGATGGATCAACTGATGACAATTGGAAAGAATTATACTGAATATAGGAATATTCTCAAATTCATGGACCAAGATAATGAACCATGTTTGCCATTTTTGGGAATGTTTTTATCTGATCTAAGATTCCTGACTGATGGAAATCCTGATTATCTTCATCATGACAAGAAGCTAGTGAATTTCGGCAAACGGCTGGGAATTTACCACACCGTTGAAGAAGTGATGAAATTCAGATCCAAGGTGTACAACTTTCAGAAAATTGACGAATTATGGACGTATTTTCACGAAATGTGGAATTTGCTTCCTGATGACGATAAATTGTACAAGATCTCGTTGAAACTGGAACCGATGGCTAGTTTAGTTAGTCAACAAGAGACTGAGAAATCGGCTCCTAATATTGATGCCCGGGTGAACTTGTTACGGAAGAAAATTCCATTAAGGACTGGTAATGAATGAACGTTTTATTTATTGGGATCTCGTAGCTTTTTGTAACAGATAACCGTTGATCTCTTTTCGAAGCTCCTGAGAATTTTCTTCACATTGATCAAGTGCAAGGTCGAAGGTTTCATCAAAATCGGTAAAATCACTCCATATTCCAAGAATCTCATCCTCACCCGAATAATTGACCACCATTTCATGGTCATCCGAACTCGAATAACCACAAGATGCTATGGATTTGATATTTAATCCAGAATCCACCAAAGCAATAGTTATACTATTTATTATGTTCTTCAACAAATAAACAAGTGAATGTGTTGGATTAAGAGTCACAATCTGAACAAAGATTTCTATTGATGATTTTGGATAGTTCTTTAGCAAAATTAGACTCTGAAAGTTGGAAATTAAGAATGATTCTAAAGACGAGATAAGTCTATCTTTATCAGACACTAATCCCTTTCTATTGTCGGATAAGTTCTCTAGAGGTAAAAACTTTGAGAACTCTATGTTGATTTTCAAGTTGGCTTGGTCATTAAACGATCTGGTAAAATTAGGACGAGGTCCATAGATTGAGCTTATTATGATAGTTTTGTCATTTTCCAAATATGAAGATCCATTACAATTTTGTAATAATCCAGTTTCTAGGTATATTTGAGAGTTTGGTGTTGCTATTTGGTTCTTTGATGCGGCAAAGACGAGCGGCTTGACGTTATTAGGCCCCGTATTTCTTTTTCTATCAATATTCATTAGAAAAGAAGGAAATGAATAATTTTATTATAAACTCTTTTTTTCATGAATCGGATCCAAGAACTGGTCGACATTATTAATTCCAATCCTACTGTTCAACAAGTTTTGAATAATGGAAATGTTGGAGAATTGTTAGAATTGGTGAAATCCAACGAGAAAATGCTCATCTACGGGGCTGCCTCGTTAACGGGAGCTTTTGTTTTGAGCAGATTGATGATGGTGAAGACAAGACGTACAAAATCTAAAAAGGCCAAGAAACAGAAGAAGGTTGTTTTGAGTCCCGAGGAAATATCCAAGAAACAGATGGATTCCATCATGGAGGAGTTTGAGACTCAATATGTTCCGGAAATAACTAAATATTTGGAATTGGTGGAGACCCATCTGGCAACCACCGAACCCAAGAAAACGAAGAAGAAGAAGACCACCAAGAAGGTTGAAGTTCCATACAAACAAAAACTGGAGTATCAGTACTTATATTTCAATGAAAGTTTGTTGAAGTTGTTGATGAAACTAGATTCCGTGGAGACACATGAAAATCCAGAGATACGTTCATTGCGTAAACAATCGATCAAATCGATTCAGAGCTATCTAAAACAATTGGATTCTTTGAAACCAGAAATTGACAAGCTCACCAAACGAGGACTTTAAAATTGGCTGTGTCAAACTTTTTTCCTGGGTGCTAAATTTTCTTTTCCATGATGAAAGACAATCTCATTGGGAAGTTAGATCTTCTGCAATACAAATATGAGCATTTGGATCCTCCAAGGTTTGGAATATCCAGAAAACTGGTGAGGTCCAAAAATTCGAGTCAATACAAGCTGTTAACTTTGCCTAAGAAAGAGGCATTGGTGATGATTCAAAAACTAAAGAGAGAGCTATTTGAGCGCAAGTACCATTCTGGCTACACCAAATTGGAACGTATTTTGCGTGTGATGATCAAACCGATGCTACGTAATACCACTTTGAAGCCTGAGATTTTAGACTTGTACAAACAATTGGACAAAAATCTAGAAACAGTGATCAAACAAAAGCTAGTCAAACTAGCTAGTAAGATATTTCATCATGCTGAACTTCAAGACATTCCATCTTCAGAGTTTTGGTCCGAAGGTGAGAAGTTGAGAGCTAACAAGTCTAGTGTGGAGATGAACAATTTGATTTCCAGGTTGATGAACAAGAACACTGTGCAAGATGTGATACGACAGACTGAGCAGAATTTCAAATTGGTGTTAGGTGCTGTCGAAAAGATGACGAAGAATGAAAAAGAGGTGGAAAATTCTAAAGAAGTGGAGAGTGAGCACGAGGACGATCCGAGAGAGTCCGATGAAAGTGAATCAGATAACGAGAGTTCAGGACAGGAGAGCGAAGATTTAGATCAAATATATTCCTCATATAAATCGATGGTGGCAGGATCATCGGATGAAAGCGAAGAGGAGGATATTGAGGAAGTGGATTATAATTCAGTTACTGACGAAGAACCTTCCGAGGAAGAACCTGAGTATGAAAGCATTAAGAACGAGAAGAAGAAGCTTATTAATGACGACTTTTTCAGCGATATGCAGCTTCCTGCTCTTGCTGGAGGATATTTTTCCGGTGGTGAAGACGAGGACGAACTTGAGCGGGCTGATAAAGAGGTCAAGACTACAGAGCGCAAGAACAGACGTGGACAACGGGCTAGACAGAAGATTTGGGAAAAGAAATACGGTCAATCTGCAAATCATGTGAAAAAGGAGCAAGATCGGGTGCGGTCTGAGAGGGAGCAGCAACGTCTAGCTTTCGAGGCTCGAGAGAGAAAGAGACAGGAAAAGGCTGCTGCCAAAGCAATCAGGGAAGAAGAGAAGCCCAAGCGTATGCAATCATCTTCTAAACAACCAGATATCCATCCTTCATGGGAAGCCAAGCGCAAAGCAGAAGAAGCTTTGAAAAATGTCAAGTTCCAAGGAAAGAAGATGAAGTTCGACTAGAGTATATAAAATACACCGCCCGAAAATATTTTCTTATGTTTAGAAGATTTAGATTGATGAGTAGTAGAGTTCCTAAAATCCAACTGAATCCAGTCGAGACCCAAATTGTTGGTCTTCTGAATGAATATACACGGTACTTCAATGAGAACAAAACTTCTGCAACACAAAAACCGTTGGTTTTAAGAATTACAGGAGGATGGGTTAGAGACAAACTTATGGGTAAAGAGTCACATGATATTGACATTGGTATTGACCACTTGTCAGGAGTGGACTTTGTCACCAATTTACAACAATATATTAAAGATCGGGATGGAGAAGAATCGATCAACACCACCATGTACAAAATAGAAAAGAATCCAGAGAAGTCCAAGCATTTAGAGACATGTACCACGAAATTATTTGGATTTGCTATTGATTTCGTTAATTTGCGTTCTGAAAAGTATGCTGATGACTCTAGAATTCCAGAGATCGAGGTTGGAACCGCCGAAGAAGATGCTTTCCGTCGAGATGCTACCTTGAATTCTCTTTTCTATAATTTGAGCACTGGCCAGGTTGAAGATCATACTGGTCGTGGGTTGGATGATCTAGCAAATGGACTACTTTGTACCCCATTGGATCCACGGAAGACATTCCTGGATGACCCGTTAAGATGTCTTCGATTGATTAGATTTGCCTCAACCTATGATTTTACCATTGAATCCAGCACTCTCAAAGCGATGAGTGAATCGGATATCAAACAGAAGCTTCGAGAGAAAATCAGTCGGGAACGGATTAATGTGGAGTTCAAAAAGATCATTATGGGCCCAAATCCGATCTATGGTTTGAGATTGATCGATGAGGTTGGGTTCTACCAATTATTTGATTGTGAAGATCCAGGCAATGAGGAAGGAAATATGATTACCAGAAAGTCATTAAAGACATTGGTGGATCAATATCCACAAGTGGAGACCTCATTAAAAGCTATTCCAGAATTGAACGCAGTCATTGAATCAGTTTACTCCTCTGAGATCAGTAAACAGGCATTGTTTCTTAATCTCATATTGCATTCCTGGGAAGACACTAAAATTCAAGCTGGAAAGACGAAGCTTTTTGTGGCTAGTCGTGTGGTACAAACTGCCCTTCGGATGCCTGCAAAAATCATGGATCTGGTCGGATTAACTGCATCATCATTGAAAAATTATAACAGCATATATCTAAACTTTGAAACCCAGACCCGTGCAACAGTGGCACAAACGTTGTTGATTCCATACAAAGAGGAATGGAAGTTGGTGTTCCTCACAAATGTGATTTTATCAATGTTTTCGAAGTCGGAGAACGTGACGGAAAGAGCAGAAAAGTTCATTCAATATATTAAAGCACAGAACTTGCAAGAAACACATAATACGAAACTGCTGGTGAATGGTAAAGAAGTGGCTCAGATCCTCGAACGCAAGCCAGGACCATGGCTTGCTGAAGTGAACTCCAAATTACTCACCTGGCAATTGGACCATCCGAATGGGTCCAAAGAGGATATGATCAGCTGTCTACAAACAATGAAATAGTTCATCGCAGAGTAATGAGAATGTTTTAATTACTTAGATTTTCTCCTCGTGGACACCGTGTTTCCAGATAGCAACATATGGAGTAACACCATCCTCTCTGTAGTTGAGCAAGACAATCATTCCATCTGGGTCCATGGACTCACCGGTGAAGAACTCCCAGTCCTTGAAGGAACCAACAACCTTCTTGACATAGGTAGTAGCACCCTTCTCGAAAGCCTCAACCTGGTCTGGAGCATTCTCAGCCAAATGAGCCTTAATCTTCTTCATGTAACCTTTGATGTAAGTGAGGAAAGACTTTTTGTCAAATTGAGTTTGTTGCAATCTGAAAGAGTAGACAACGTTGTTGACGGTCTCGACACCGTCCTCCAAGTCTTCACCAGCATCCTCAGCAGATGGGTTGGCACCAATGTCGATGTCAGCACCTGACTTCACAGTAAGCATTTGACAATCAGCCTCGTAAATGGCTCCATCAACCAACTTGACGTCGTAAGCATCAGAAAGCAACTCATCGCCGGAAATCACGTCCTTGAAGATCAGCATTGTAAAGAAATAGGGGATAATTAGAAACGTGAAAAAAAAATTTTCATGATACCTAGCATGGTCCTGTGTGATTATGTAAGCGTCGCTTATTCGATTTCGATACACTGGCCAGTCAAGTCTGGGGAACTTAGCAGGGTGAGCAATGTTTCGGCGACCTGATCACACGAGACACCTTTGGAGTCCACCAAGTTTGTGTTGACGGTTTTTCCGATCCCAGTTTCGAGCATCAAGCCTGGCATCAACGAGTTGACTCTAACATTTTTCTGTTTCATCTCTAGAGCCAAGATCTGGGTCATCTTGTTCAATCCCACCTTTGATACACTATATGCGACAGTTCCAGGCACCGTATCTCTGGCCAGGATGGATGCTATGTTGATTATATTTGAATTTTGGAGTCTCATCATCGTTCGTGAAAACATCTTACTTAATATCATTGGAGAGATTAGATTGACATTGATAAGGTTTTGTAAATCTTGGGGAGGTGTTGCGATAAGCAATTTGGTTTGAGACATTCCTGCGCAATTTACAAGAATGTTAGCAGTTTTATATTCTGGATATGCAGATTTAATTGATGATTCTAAGTTGGTCGGATTCGACAGATCATAAGCCAAATAATTATGGTTTAAGCCAGGATATAACTCGTTAAGTTGGTGTACTTCAGAAGCCAATTTGGCTTCATTCCGGGAGAGAATTGTGATTCGACAACCGTGAGATCCCAATTTCCGTGCAATCACGTTTCCCAATCCCTGAGAACCGCCTGTTATAAATGCATGTTGACCAGAAAGCATTATGCGAACTATATATTTTTTATTAGCATACAGGTATTTTCTATACTCACGTCTGGGGTAACATAATTAAACAGTTTTACGTTAAAACCCAGTGATCTCATAGCATAGACCCTACTTTCATCGATGATACGTCTTGCCTTATGACCTATGACGGCTCGTTGTTTGAAAGTGAGACCTGAAAAGTGATCTGCTCCGTCATTTTCGCTCATTCCTGGTGTGATACCATTGGTTGCCCAACAGGCCATTTTGGATAAGTAGACAAACTTGGACTCGTCAATATTGTATTTGGTGGACAGAAAGTCCCGAGAGTCATCCAGTAACCAATTGTATTTGCATGCGTGTCGACAACACATGGCTACCAAAAATCCCGAAAATTCAAACTCCGGACTTTTTGTAGCATTTATTAAGCATCGAAGAGTCAGATCTGTGGCTGTTCCACAAAGATGTTTTGAAATTCCAACTACTTTGGCTGGACTCAGAGATTTAGTAGCGGTGGCTAGATCCAAATCTTTGATATCTGTTTTGAATCTGACTACTGATAATTTTGTAGTTGATTGATGTTCTTCTTTCATTTTGGTATCGAATTTCATTCGAGGAGACTCCCGATCAATCATCAAAAGTTGAGTGTGACTTCCTTGATCAACCTCTGGATCGGTGTATAAAGCTCTTAGAAGATATCTTGAAAACTCTCCTCGGCCACATCCAAACTCAACATATAAATTGTCTTTATTCAATAGCTTTTCTTGAGCCATATGTCCAATCAAAGATGCCTGTTGAGTAACATGTTTTCGGTTATTAAGTTCATTTATACGATCCTCCAAGCCATGTTTGTAGTCTATTTGAATGGTTTCAAGTTCGGGGAACTCAAAAGTCCCAATATCTTGAACAAATAGTGCAAATTTTTGATAATCAACCTTGGAACTCTGTGAAGACTCCACTTCATGAATATTATAATTGATTTGAAGCCAAGAAAATTCGCGCTGATTTCTCTCGAACTCCTGTTTACGTTTCAAAGTATTGCAAGTCTTGGTATGTCGTCCCAATTTGTCACTCCAGACAGTATGAGTTGGATCAATAGGACATGCAACTCTCCAGATAGTCTTTCCATTTTTGGTCTTGGAAAACGTTTCACCTTGAGGCATATGATTATAACAAAATTGAGTATCATTACGAAGCTGAACTCCACATGGTCTGCCCTTACAAGGCAGAAAATGAGGACATCTTCTGATCTTGGATTCAGACATTGAAATTTTAAAGAAAAATCTCAAGGCTGTGAAATCAATACCAACACCTACAGGATTACCAATCAAATAAGGAATATTATCTGTGAAGTGATATTCGAGATCTCATATGTATACATGGGAAGTAGAAATGACAAACGGCAATTGGATGAAGAGGATCATTTCTTGTCCACACTATCCTCCAGAGCGCGGACATGACCTTCCAACTTTCTGATGCTTTTTTGGAGCAAAAGCACGTCGGAAACGACGGCGTTAGATGAAGTCTTATACTCGTCAAGTAGATAATAGTAGGCACCGAATCCGGTGACTGAGACACCGGCAAAGAACCCAAGAACAGCACCTCTCAAGGATGTGCGGGAACTCTTGACCGGAGTGACCGTAGATTGTAATCTTCTTTGAATAAGGGGCAGCATAGTTGGGTAAGATATGTTCAAAATTGGTCCAAAAGGTTGTAAACGCAGAAACAAGTCAGAATTGATTGGGATCGGGCCAAAATTCAAGTTTTGATGGCAAATTCCAAGAATGCAACTGAAGACTGAATTAGTTTGTATATCTTCTCCACTTCCAATTATTGGTTAGAAAAACGGCAGCGGGGCCGGGTAAGAATTTGTTACAAGATTTTTTCAAGACAAATTATGGTGGTACTACTTAAACCTAACCGAACAAGTCGAATCCCATGTCCTCATCTTCGGACTCCTCGTCATCCTCAGCAGCAGCAGAAGTGGCCTCCTCAGCTGGAGCAGCGGCAGCAGCAACTGGAGCAGCAGCAGCATAAGCCTCTGGGTTGGCAATTCTGTCCTTGATAGCCTCAGATCCCTCGAAAGTGTAGTCAGTGGCAACGGAAAGAGCAAGGATGTTCTTGTAGTTGTTGATGATTTGGTGAGAGACAGCTGGAACAGTTGGGTAACCAGAAGCCAAAGAGATTTGGGTGATGGTGGAGATGGCAGACACAAAGTGAGCAACCAACTCGTCATCAGTGATGTCCAAGATGGAGGCTGGGAACACCTGACCGTCATCGTAGACTTGGACAATAGTCAAACCGTAAGTGAAAGGCGAGATGTTCAACATGTTCAACAAACTGGCCTCGGAAGGTCCGACCTTTTGGTCCTTGGTCAAGATCTTAACGTCAGAGGTAATTTCAATGGTACCTCTGGCAATCTTGGTTGGAACACCCAAAGCTTGGAAGAAAGAAGTCTTACCAGGCTCCATACCGGTGTTACCAGCTGGGACGAAAACATCATCTGGAGCAATGGCACCAGCTCTAGCAGGAGCAGCGACCTTGTTGTCCAAGATGACGTTTCTGATAGACTTAAGGTCGGAGTTGGTGAAAATGAATCCAACGTTACCTCTAACAAATGGCATCAACTTGTCGTAGTCTGGATTCTCGGCAATGAATCCTCTCAAGGCTCTTCTAACCATGGTGTTCTTACCCATAAGGACAACAGCGTCTTGTCTAAGGGTCTTTCTAATCTCGTGCATTTGCTGAGAAGAGACATTGTCAACACCGACGATGAAGACGGACTTGTACTCCTCGAGCAGTTGCTTGAGCTTGGCGAAATATTCGACTTTCTTGTCTTTGGTGGCTCCCATTTCGTTCTAAATACAACGTTAGGCTGTTTAAAGCTTGATGAAAGATATTTTCAGTCTTGATTTTTGAAAAAATTTAAGGGGGCTACAAACCCTCTGGAGGTGTCACGTGATTATGTCGCTCAGTGTTTTTTATTGCTGCTGCCCTATTTCCGTAGGAAAACAGGATCCTAATTTCTCCCGATTAGAACATCTTATTCTATCACCGCTATTTTATTGCTACCCATGGAACAAGACGATCTTGATACTCTTCTATTGGATCTGCCTTACGATGATGTTCACCAGGCTCTTGTTAAGCTCAAGGAACAACTCAAGCTCAATGAGAACTCACCGGCGTTTCTTCAAACTGTCTTTGCTCGTTTGGCTGAGATCCTTGACAAGGTTGTGATTCCGGGTCTTGAACTGTATACTACTGAGACAAACAAGGAGGTACTTGAAGGTTCGTGTGATGTCATTCGTTGGTTCTATAACACCTTCTACTCTCAAGGTCGAAATGGAGGCCCAGAAACTATCAGTACTGATCTCACAATAAGTTTGTTGTCCTCCTTATGGACTCGGGTCCACACATTTTCTGATTCAGAAGAGGATTTGTTGATAATGATTACCGACACGATTAAGATCATGTTAGAAACTCTGCCCAGTGAGAGCTTTCCAAACATATTCGAATGGTTGCAGAATGTTGAACCAACAAGATATTCAAATGCTGTTATGGACGAGTTTTTCTTTACTTGTTTACGATCTTTCACGGCTCGAATTGCCCTGGATCAGCTGGAGACACTTGCTTGTCAATCGGATGATCATTCCCCCGAACAAACTGAACTTTTAGAGTCGGTTCTGGAAATTTACGACTGTTGGAGACCTGCTGACAGTACCGAGAAAGGTGAATACATTCTCGATAGAGAGTTGAGCATATTGAAGAAATCGATGAAGTCTGCATCCACTGTACTGCATGATTCTGCGCCTGGTCGAGAACCTCATCCATCTTGCTATAAGTATTATTTGGCTCAGGAACACGAACGAGCAACAAATCCAGATTGGGTTCAAATATTCGACAACGTTCCAACCTTGGACTCTCCCAAATTGTCATCGATGACAGAACTTCAGAATTCTGAAATCTTCCAAGAACTCCCATTCGAAGAACCCCCAGAACTCCAATCCAAAGTCAAAACACTTCGTCGACTACGCATAGCTCTCAAAAAGCTATTTCGGTCTCCAAAACCACAAGATCAACTCCCCACATCAGGAGAACTCTCTGCAATGTCCGCACTCAAATACCGATGGCTTGACTGGTTCTGGGGCTTCTGGTATCCCGTTGACGATTACAACGGGAAAAAATCAAAATCCAGTATGTTATCACGAATGAACTCGCACTTGATATTTCACAAACGTTAATTAATTATTTATGCTAACACTTCAGAAATGATGTCGCACATCGAATCAACACCCCAGTGAACTCTCGATCTCTGTTTTTTACCCTTGATCAAACTGCTTTGTCTAATGTTCTCCTGTAAAAAGTATTGTAATCCCTTGAGCAAACTTGGTTGTTCTTTGCACTTGTTAACTCTATCAACAAGTGTCTTTTGATTATAGGTCATGTCACTTGTTTTCAGTTTCATGTCTCCTCCTCCAAATATTTTCTCTTCAGAATATTTACCAACAGAGTCCAGGAAACTGATCAGGAAGATTTCAACAAAAAGTTTGGTATCCTGAGTAGCTGTCAAGAAATTGACTGTCCGCAGAACATTCAACGGCAGAGAACCTTCCCCAACAAGAGTTCCAAACAATCGTCCCAAATTCAAGATCCTTCTAAGTTTTTGATCTTCATCTTCATCCTGTTGATCGAAAATATCAGTTTCTTCACCATCCAACTCTTTCAACAAATCCCAAAGATTAAATTGAAATGTCTTGCGCATTGAATGGTCTTGACACAGCTTTTTGGACAAAAAGGAGTAGTATGGATTGAACACTGTCTCTATAGTGGCACAATGCATCATAATACGAGGTATTTCCCTTTGTTGTGTCTTCTTTAATCGCAATTTCTCCAGCTTCATATATGCATCCATGTAATCTGTAGCTGACATAATCGACACAAAGATAGCACGTCTAATATCTGTGTTCATACGATGTTGTTTGGCGACTTCCAGCCAATTTGGTTCTGAATTATCTAAGAAATCGGATATCGGTTGCGAATATTCCTCATTTTTCTTTTCTTCTCCTTTCCAAGCGGAACCAATGAGCCACCATTTACCTTTGGTTTCAACACTTTCAATATCATCAAGATTCACTTTTATGGGGTCCAATGCTTTTAAACGACCCAATTGTTTCTTGCATCTGGTCACCATATCATGAGTTGTTTCATTGGCTAGATTATTCAGCTTGTTATTCTTCAAATTCGAAATAGTTTCCACTAAGAATCTCGATCTGGTACTCATATCATGGGCAATATTTTTGTTCAAGAGAACAACAATATCCTTCAATGCTGAGGGATCATCGGATCTCAGTTTACCTCCGCATGCACGGATCAATTTCAACAGCAATTCGGTTTTGTATTCTGTTGGATCAACCACCAATTTTTTGCCGATGATATCATAAATTAATCTGGATGATAAAAGTCCCAACTCATAACAGAATCCAATCAAGCCTGTCAAATTGACACAATCCTTACTGTTTGAATCTTTGATATAGTCACACAACTTCTCAACAAACGATTGAATAGCATAAGCTCCAAATTCAACTCCCTGTAATCGATAAAGAGAGACAATAGTGGAAGCATATAAAACCAAAAAGCTGTCCAGCATTGGAGTGGAAATTAAAACAGACTGATATATCACTTTGATCAGTGCTTCGTTCACCAATTGACGTGCATTATCAGTGTACACTTGGTTTAATTCGTTGACAACCATCATCATATTGGCCTCCGACAATCTGTTTAAAGGACCCTTGATGGAACGCATCACTTGCTGCAACTCCTCGCTGTCATTCTCTAGCATCTTTTTACGCATAGCAGGAGGGATATATTTTCCAGGAGCAACAGGCGCAACATACGGATTCTCGCGAACAGATGGGCCTGAGTCGGAGTCGGAGTCGGAGTCGGACTCAGACTCGCTCTGGGACGTTTCAAGCTCATTCATTTCTTTCAGAAGCTCTCTGTCTTCTTCGTCCAGCGACTCTGTTGTAGATTCAACATCAGACTCTTGGTCAGAGACGTGTTGCGGTTCCAATTCAAGATCCAATCCGTCCAGAAGTCCTCCCACCAGATCGTCGCTATCTGTCTTTTTGAGAGTGGAGTTCTTCTTGATGCCGAGCTTCTTAGCGTAATAGTCAATGTCGTCGAGATAGTCTGCAGGTGCATCTGGTGGTGCATCGTACTCTTCTTCTTTCTCTTTCTCTTCCTCTTTCTCCTCCTCCTCTTCCTCGTAATCATAATCGTCTTCCTCATTCGCCAACTCATCTTCCTGGATCATTTTCACCTCAGACTTCTTTCCGGTTTTATTCTCCTTCAACTTCATCAACTGCGCCATGACATCCTTCTGTTCATCATCAAGTGACTCGTCAGAATCAGGAAAATCATCTGGATCAGACTCCATTCCTGATTCATCTCCATGCTCACTATTATCATCAAATCCAGTAAATTCGTCACTCTCCTCATCCAAATCGATCTCCTCCTCCTCCTCCTCCTCCTCCTCCTCCTGTTCAACCTTATTCTCCTTCTTTTGCACCATCTTTCCAACCTTCTTCACTTCCTGCTGTCTTACCACTCTTTGTCGCTTCTTCTCTTTAGTATCCTTCTTCTCTTGTTTGCGTCGTTCTTTTCGACTGATCTTCCGTTTTTTACTCTTAAACCGAGCATCATCAGTATACGCATCTGTTTCACGGATCTGGTCTAACAAAGCCCCCGGAATGTTCACCCCGTGTCTATCTCTCTTTACTACCATAAATTTACCTTGAAATAATTTTTTTGATGGCTGTGCTACAGTTCAAGTTTTGCTAGGCTGTGCACACTTTTGTGGCAAACTCTTTAACCGATAAACACTTCGTTACTCAAAATGCTTAAGAAAATCGATCCCAAGCTTTTGACAGATGCGGTATTCTTCTTTGGTGCTTCACTATCCATATTCTATTTGTTGACTCACGTTTTAGGCGAGGAAGGCCCGCAAAGAGTGTCAAAGGAAAATAAGAAGAAAGCCAAGTTATCGTTGGAAAAGCTTAAAAGAGCTAACCCAGGCATCAATTTAGACCTCACTGAATATGAAAAAGTGATCCTGAATAGTGTTATTCCACCAGATGAGATTGGTGTTTCTTTCGAAGACATTGGAGGTCTTGATAATATCATTAACGATCTACAAGAATCAGTCATTTTGCCGTTGACATGTCCCGAGTTGTTTAATCAATACGCAACTTTATTGCAGGCTCCTAAAGGAGTACTATTGTACGGACCCCCTGGATGTGGAAAAACCATGTTGGCTAAGGCATTGGCTTCCAAATCAAAAGCTAATTTCATCTCAATTAGAATGTCTACAATCATGGACAAATGGTATGGAGAATCTAACAAGCTTGTGGATGCTTTATTCTCTCTTGCGCAAAAGTTGCAGCCGTGTATCATTTTTATTGATGAAATTGACTCGTTTTTGCGAGAGAGAAGCTCAGTTGACCACGAAATTACAGCAACTTTGAAAGCAGAGTTCATGACGTTGTGGGATGGACTCACTTCGTCGGGAAGAATCATGATATTAGGAGCAACCAACAGACCAGACGATATAGATTCTGCATTTATGAGAAGAATGCCAAAACGGTTCTCCATCACCATGCCTAATAAAGAGCAACGATACAAGATTCTTGAGAAATTACTGGACGACGTTAATTACGATTTTGATCTGGCCCAGTTGGTCACGATTACAGACGGATTAAGTGGCTCTGACATGAAGGAACTATGTCGAAATGCAGCAATCAACTCTACCCGAGAATTCATCAGAAAGAATGTCAAGGATGGAAAACCAATCAATCCAGATGAGAAGATTGTGATGCGGGCATTGAGTCTGCAAGATTTTGTCGAAAGCGTGTCGCCGAGCGATTCCTTGATCAAGAAACTCGACAAGCTTAGGGTGGATCCTGTGGACTAATGTTCCGAGTCGTCTTGGACACAGGACCATAGTAATCTGTGCACATTTAATAAGATACTCGGATGATATTCTAGACATCGCTTTGAATCAACATACCACCTGCAGTTATGTGGATCTTCGAAGATGTCATGTATATAATAATGGAGATGAATTTATTGAAAAAATTTTATAGCTCGTGGCAGCACACAGCACAGCCATGAAAAGAGAGATACGGCCTTAATGTGCCATGGCTTGTTTTTTCTGGTTGTACACTTTGCTTTGGACGCGGACATAGATGACATGACTTCCTCCAATGACGAGTGTGCAAAATAAGAGAACCAAATTAAGCGGAATAGGGTTCATCTTGAACGAAGTATGAGTCAATCTGTCCAATGGAGACTGGAGGAAGTTGAATATTCCAGAAACGGTCATGACAGAGCCATAAACTGTTCCAAAAGTTTCGAATCCAAACACTTTAGCACAGTAATCGGAGATGGAAGTGTAGAAGAATGGTCTGTAACCGACAAAGATGAGGACGTTGACCAATCCTGCAGCAAACGAATTTGGGATAACACCGAAAATCCCAATCACGAAAGACACTGAAAAAAGAATGAACATCACCACTGAGGTGGAAAAAGAGTCGAGAATCATTCCCACAATTGGAATTGAAAGCACTCCTCCCAGAGGAAGAGCAATGTCGAAGATTTTATTGAGTTTCTCCGCAGTTTCGTACGAGCCGAAAAGATACGTGTATTGGGAGTTGATAGTGGCCACGAAATAATTGATTCTGAGCATTTGGATGGTTGCGAAGATGCAAATAAGGAAAAACCAGAATGTTCTGAATTGGTATGCCGCTGGGAAACCGTGGAGAATACCAAAGATTGAGTTGGAGGATGGTTTAGAAGCCTCGTCGAGCTCTTCTTCCACATAGGCAGATTTGTAGGCTTCTCCAATAGACGATCTTCTTTTTGGTCCAAGAGCCAAAAGGCTAGAATTTTCATTGGCTTCGTGCAACAATTCTTCTTGTTCGGCAGCGGACGCAAGATGCTGTTGTTCCTCAGAAGGATGTGGTATCAAATCCATCGGTGGAGTGAGATACGATTCTTTAGGCATGAGAGCAAATTGAACAACAGTCATGAAAACAGGAACCACCAAATACAATTTGGCAAAGTTCTCAAGCTTCAAAGCATCTGGATAACTCTCGTAGAACAATTTGTACACCAAGAACACTGCAGATGAAGTGTCAAAAGCACCTGTCAAGAGAGCCAAGATAAGACCGGATTTTTCAGGGAACGCATTGGAGAGTTGGAAACTGGAGATGTAGGTGAACGGTCCTCCTAAAGCCATCGAGGCGTATCCAATTAGATATGGATCAAATAATGTGATAGACTTTGCGTAGATGAAAACAATGCAGGCAAAAAAGAGAAAGAAAGCTCCAATGAGTCCACAGGCTCTAGGTCCATAACTATCAAGCGTTCTTCCAATCACCAGAGCACTGACATTAGTCAAAACTGCACCAACAGTGAACATCAGGTTCAATTTCAGATCCTGTTCAGTACAATGAGCAGCAAAGCCTTCTGTACGTATATCCTCTAGGGACAGGTCACAGACACTTTCATAGACACCCTGATCCACTAATGTTGGTTTGAGAGCTGCAAAACCAAAAATTGGGCCTGCTCCAAACAAACACCAAATCACAGCACATCCCACCTGAATGAGTCTGGTTTTTGTAGGGGTCTCGAAGAAATACATTGTAATTAGAAAAGATAGGATTATTTTTGCGTATATATAGAGGGCGGAAAAAGAAAGGTCCAAGATAAGAAAAAAAATGATAGCGGGTACGATTGAGGTTTTAAGTTAGTTTTTGGACGAATCAAAGTGTCCGAGCAATAGTATGATGAAAAACACATCCACTAGACGGTTGAACAAAAGTCTTGCAATAATCATCAACTATGAAGCTCGTCGATTGACTGTTACGCAGCATTAAAAGTCTCGGTAATGCTGCAAGATTCTGATGCGGCCTGCTTACAACCACTCAATTCAGGAACTTGCCGGCCTTATTAGGAATAATACCCCAAACTGGCACCTTTGTGTTGTATGCTGACGTCAGCACAATATAAAGACTGCATTATTGACGGAGCATTCCGCGCAGAATTTTTCGTGTCATCAGGACAAATAGATCGGCATGCCGGACGATGAGATACAAGTTCGGTTCAGACCTGTGATTTTTGCATGTCATAGTGTATTCGGATCTATTGTACATAGACTAATAATACGCATGTAGTTCAGCACAGCCATATATTTATTGTCTCCAAAATATTTTACACTGCCATTATAATTATTATTATGAACGATTCGAGTAAGTATTACTCTTGAGAGGGTCTAACCTCAGTTATAACGGTTTCGTCGGATATTTTGACATCCTTGAGATTTGTTTCTGGTCATCTTGTAGTTTCGTCGTTTGATGGCTCAATATCATTGATAGACGCGTCTTCAAGTCAAATCCATCACAAGACTGTTCTTGACGCGCCTGTTTTGGACACAACGTTTCTAGAATCACATATTTATGCTGCTCTGGCAAATGGTGGAGTAGAGAAGGTGACATTTCCAGATCTTCAAGTATCATCCACCTCTATCAATCATGACTTGGCCGTTCAATGTTTGAATAGTCATTCCAAAAGAAGTCTTTTGATCTCAGGGTCGTGGGATAAAACGGTACAATTGTCAGATCCCCGGGTCAATGAACGACCTGCAGTGGTATCTGTTGGCGGAAAAGTTTATGCAATGGATGTTCACGAACAAACAGATCGGTTTATTGTTGGAATGTCCAATAGACAAATCCAGGTGTACGATTTCCGTAAATTGGACCAACCAGTATCAAGTATGGAAAATGGGTTCCGATTTCTAACAACTCAACTCAAGTTCCTACCCAATGGTTCTGGATTCGTTCAAGGATCGATCGAAGGGAAAGTATCTTTGGACTTGTTCCAAGACACTGAAAACAGCTATGCTTTCAAATGCCATCGCCAAAAACTCGTGGTAGAAGATGAAGATATCGATCTGGTCAACCCGATCAACTGTGTTGAATTCTACGACACAGAGTCGCGTTTTTTCACTGCCGGATCCGATCGCTCGGTCTGCATCTGGGACTACAAGACGAAAAAACGAGTCAAACAATACGCCAACTTCGAAATGAGTATAGTGGCTTTGTCCTACAATAAACAAACAAAACAGTTAGCCATTGCTATGAGCGATGACTCTTACAAAAACATGGAAGATTTGGACGACCAGAAAAACAATCATCCTGCCATGGCGTCGAAAATCGCAATAAAAAGCATGCATTCATAATTCATAATACATCTTGTATTTAAACATCCACCGAGTCAATGGATTTCACGGGCCGTAAACTGTACATGGAGTCCATACTCTTCAAACGTTGATGAGTACGATATTCGTCTTTTGTTTCTTCTAGATCTGCTTCTTCCTCTTCCCAAATATCCCGCGTGCAGTATCTCACCCATCGCCGTCTCCGAACCTCCCCCCGAGTTTTCTTGTTGTTCAAGCCAATGTTATAGGAGAACCTGTTCACCAAATCGTAGCACCATTTTTCGTCCTGGTCAACCTCCATGGTCTCAGTCATATAATTCTCTTGAATCCACCTTTCGGGAGTTAAGTCCAATATCCAACCATCCAAGGACTTGGTGTTAGCTGAAGTCTCCACCAGATCCACAAACTTCCAGCCTTCAGGAGGTTTGACCTTGCTCAATTGCAGGCTCCCCGTCAATGGAAGATTGTTGAGCCTGGTATGTGAATTAGCCGGATATGGATCTGCAGTAAAGCAGATCAAATTCCAATTATGCAATTCGGGATCCAGATGTTGCAACTCAAAAATCTCGATTTCTTTGATCTCTTTCGTCTCTCTCAAGTTTAATTCTTGGTTCAACCACATCTCTAGACGATTAGACAAGGTTAATAGTCTTAACCTAGTCTCCTCCGAAAGAATGAGGTCCAGTAGCATTTGTCGATAATTGGGATGCATCGCGATAGTGAAGGCCCAAAGACCAACAACACCAGTCACCTTGATAAATGGAAGCATAACGAGGAATAAATTGCCTCCAAATAGAGTAACCAGCATTCCAATTGTGATCAAAGTCACGAAACAGAAAATGGTAATATTCTCGTCCTTGAAATAGAAATACTCCACAACAAAATTGGTGATCAAATCATAACCAATCACATACAATACCATGTGGTTCTGTAGATCGGTAAGATTCAACACAAACTCTCGGCTGAGTTCTGGCACAGGTCTGGGCAAATCTATCTTAGTCAATGAAGGTCCCTCAGCTGGGATTGGATTGTTCTTTAATAAAGTATGTTTATCTGGGGGGTGACGCTTCAAATACGCAGGGGCTATTATCTCGAAACAGATGTAGAAAAATGGTAGACCAAGAGTCAAAATTGGCTTGAGAATCATCAATGTGCAAACATTGAGAAAAGTAAGCGTCAAAAGAGGCTGTGACCAATTGAAAATGATAATCACTTGATCCAGCAATTCAAACGGGACAGAGAGCCGGGAAACAAGCAATATTGAATTCCTGCTCATTATATTGATGCTCAATTGAGGGCGAGATTTCTGCATCTCAATCCGGTTCAAAATCGATTGCAATTCTTCACCGTCAGATGTAGTGGTTGTAGGCAGTGCCATCGAAAGAAAACGCTCAAACAACTTATCGGTCAACGTGGAAGAATGATCCTTCGACGTGGTAAAGAAATCATCAAAAAATGAGTTGGATCCGCGATTCTTCGTATTGGGCGACTTCGGAGTCTCTGTCAACGAGGACCAAATCGTCGTTCCGGCAATGGCCTTGTTATCCTCGGGACTCTGTTTGGAATGATTCGACGCCGTATCACTCTCAGCAGTCGTGCTCATCGTAGCCTGAGAAATCGTATCCCATGATGACCACAGATTATTCACGACCGACTCCATGGATAAGTGATATAAATTGTTTTCTCTGTTTGGTAGAAATCCACATGCTTGCCATTTTCATATTCTTGGCATCCTGACGTCAGCGCTTAGTCAGCCAAGAAATTAGATTCTGTTGCAGATGTTGGTCTGACAGCTTGAGAGTGATGAGATGCAATTGTAGATCAAATTGAACCTTTGTTTGTTCTTCGAGTATCAATCCGGTCTCTGTGTATTCAAATCCCAGATAGTCCAGCAAAATATCTTCATTTGAATCCACCCCCACGCGCTTATTTGATTTCATATTCTTCAGTTTGGTCGTATTGACAAAAT
Organism: Ogataea allantospora; assembly: GCA_030572655.1. Classification (NCBI taxonomy): domain Eukaryota; kingdom Fungi; phylum Ascomycota; class Pichiomycetes; order Pichiales; family Pichiaceae; genus Ogataea; species Ogataea allantospora. Next base: position 104,126 of record JAJMAM010000017.1, read on the forward strand.
ACCGATAATCCTTAACAAGATCGGTCTTGTTACAGAGAATCGTCATGGGGATCTGTTGATGTTCATTATTGTACAATATGATTTGATGTAATTTAGTTCGGGCCTCTTCCAAAGTCAACGTATCTGAAATATCTATCATGAATACTATGAGTGTGATTTCAGACGAGCTAATGGTTTTGGTCCAGATGTGATGATTTTTGTATTGTCCGCTCAGGTCATAGACTTTTAGAATCAATCCATTTTGTTGATTAGGGGTTAATAATGGATCCGATTCCATGGAGATACAAGATGATGGCGGAGGGGAACAGATTGGAGCATTAATCTTCAGAATCTGTGTATTTTGTTTCAATGTGGGTAAGGTGTCAGTTGATATATGATCATAACGTAGCATATTGATAAGACTAGTTTTTCCTGCATTTTTCAGTCCTATCAAAGCCACATCTAGTTGATAATACTGGCGTTAGATTCATATAATCTTATTCCACTTACTACTTGTGGCTGTATCCATTTGGGGATCCAATCACAACAAAAACACATGGTTGGTGTTACCTACGAAAATAACTTTACAATCTAAAAATATTACACAGCCTTGAGTTGGACAGGAAAAAGTGTTATCTGAAAAATTTCCAAAATCATGTTTCGATCGAGAGTGATAACCGAGACTGAGCTTGATAAGCAGAACGAGAAGGACTTGAAGACGTTTAATTTTCCAAAAGTGTTCAATCGAAATCTCGATTACTCGAAAATCGACCGTTCGGCCATGGAAAAATACGTTCAAACACAGATGGATGAGATGGTTCCGGAGGATGATATCATCATTGAATTTATCAATAATCTTGTTTTCGACGAGCATATCAAAGCAAAGGAGTTATGTTTACAATTGAAACCGTTTTTGGAGGAGAACACTTTGGACTTTGTCCATCATTTATGGAAGAAATTAATAGAAAACGAAGAATCGGACAAATCTAGGTATCGAGAACGAGACGAGGAATCTGGACCCAAAGACCGAATACCGAACGATAGATCGGATAAGAAAAGGACGTTTGTTAAAAGATCTAAATACAGATGGCCCCGCCACCGATGATCATTTCTTCTTGAATAGAGACCTGAAAAAGCCTTTCTTTTCCTCGGAAATACTGGAGGCACTTTTCTGAGGAGTCAAAGTCGGAGTAGACACTGAAGGACGTAATGGGCTCATTTTAGCGTGTTGGGCATATTTTGGATGGTTGATGTCGAATTTCAACGAGGAGTTGAGACGAGGCCCGCTCGCATATTCTGGGGACGATTGAATCTTGATGGTGGGGATTTTGACGCTTTGAGAACTCTTGTTGGGTGGTTTGGCTTCATCCGTGTCCAATAGCATGGATTTGGCCCGACCATAGTGTGGATCAGGAGCTCCTGTTAAAGTGCGAACCAACTTGGCACTTTCTCCACCACTTTTGGCACTTTCGGCCAAATTGACTCCATAGTTGTATGCTGCAGACGAAACCACATTCAACCAATCTTTGTACTTATTTTCGTCGTCGGAACGCTTTAGAATGTTGGATAATTCTTCATAAATCTTTAAGCTGGTAACATATTGTAATTGCTTTATTTCTCGAGCTGGTGAAGGTCTTCCGTATTCTTCATCAGTGAACGACTCCTCCTCTTCCAGATCAGATGTCTGTTCTGGCTTGCTGGTTAGAATGGCTGATCGATGGTCACTCAATTTATATGAGCCTGCTTCTTCCAATTCCACCACCAACTTAGGATCCTCATATCCACGGCTCAAATTGGTCATTCGTTGGTTCAGAATCTTAAACAATCGTTTTTCAAACTCATCCATATTCAATGATGGAACAATCACCACTGGAATAGGAAAATTCTTCACTAATCGATCGGTCAGTCTCGAGGTGGCCCAGGATCTGGTCGAAGCTGCCTTGGTAGGTTTGGCTGCTACCACGACCAACGATGGTAGGTATAATGAATACATGTCTTTCAGCACTTCTTTAGTAGCTCCCACAGCCAACTCAATGGTGATTTTCAATATTTTGTTGGGATTCAAGATGGCCATAATATATTTCATAATGTTTTCGGTGACCACCTTGACATATTCAGGAGAGTTTCTGATTTTTTCTGGGTCAAACACGGGTTCACGACCATAAGAAGAGCCAGATGAAAGTCTTCTGGCCAATAAGGATCTGGAATCTGGATTGATCGACGCGGTGACGACCAAACTGTCACCATCTTGTAATAATCGGTTGCAACACCAATCCAAAGTAACCCAAGTATGTTTGCGACCAGAAATGTAACACATGATATTTCTATTGGGTAAAACTGGTAAAGCCGAGCCAAGTTTTCGAGAATACAGTTTGTCGAAATCCTTATGTTTCTTGGTCAATGTACAGGCATCATGAGTAATAATTGGAGTGGTTGGGTAGATTCGGGAATTGGCAGCACCTGCTCCCGGAAGGTTTCGGATGGGAGAAATCGATCCCACTCTCTGAAAGAATGGATTTCCTGGCGATGAACTGCGATCTGTCGAACTACCTCGCGATCCATTCGTTGGAGATACTTCTCGAAGAGGAGATCGTCCTCTTCGTAACCCAAATCCTCCAGGAGACGGATCGCGGTAACTGCTTGGTCCCCATCCTCCTGAATTCAACAATTTCTCACGTCGATGTAATCTGTCATGGTCATGATGTAATCCTGTATCAAAATCCCAGTCTTCATCACTAGAACATGCATCATCGTTAGCAATCTGTAAATTGACAGTATCAAAAGACACCCGTTTTTTGTAACTAACGAACGTATTTGAAACACCCATACTCTTTGAACGAGTCAGTTTAGGTCTTTGAAGATCTTTCAGAACCTGTTCTGTTCCAATAGGCATGAACTCATCAATCACATTATTCACATGAACTGTCTTGTATGCCGCAGTATTCCGCTCAATAGTTTGATGAATATTGTAACTTTCAGATCCCTGATGAGATTTTGACTTGCTAAGACCATACAATTTTTCAATTTGTACTTTTCGAGGACGATCACTATGTACTCCTCCAGTATATGGAGATGGACCATTTGTATAGGTTGGCGATAAGCTTGTGCCGTTTGAATCTGCACTCGTATCAACCGATAACGATGAGTTCAAACGGCTTAATTGTGGATTGGACATGATGGTCTTTTAATGTAGCAATTGGAATGAAGCTTGCGAGTCTTCGTTGCTTTATATACTTATCTTTTTTTGCTTTAAATTACTGTCAGCTAAGATTTTCTAAATAACAGAACATCTTTACACCAGGACCCTGGATAGATATTATTTACCCTTGACTGTTCACTGCCAGCTCCATGATAAGCCTCGTGGCAAGATGCAAAAATGGATATGCGCTAAAAGACGAAATCTCGTCCGAATCCTGAGAATCTTGCTCAGAAACTTTGCGGTTGTTCTTAGATTCCCAGCCGTCAAATTTGAAATCCACAAGATAATTGTTCGGTTCGAGTTGAAACAATTGTATCTGCATCTTCATCTGATCTGGGTTTTGAGAATTGTCAGCAACTGCATATTTCCAGCGCACCTTGATAGTCCAAAGTTCCTCCTCAGATGGACGAACCCATTCCGCTCCCAAATTCTTCAATGCTCTGTAAATCTCTCCCATAACATCTAATGGATAGGATCTAGAACGGATACCGAAATGCCATCTAGTCTTGGACTTTTTGGTTGTGATTGGTTGAATTGACGCCAATTCAGGTCGCACCTGAGTCATATATGCTCTGTGGATTTGTGGAAGAGAAGATGGGAGAATGGCTATTGTGGAATTAGGAGTGTAACTGGTGGTATTATCCTGTTGAGAATAATCAATGTTGGTGGGAGTACGCCATTTCTGTTCTTGAATTCCTGATGCTGTTCCTGAATGGGTTTGTTGGTTAATATCCTCTACTAGCCGTTTGTTGTTCTTCACTAATTGATAACTGTCCAATATTTCTTCTGTTTCAGGTCTTCTTCCAATCTTGATGGCGTCGAAAATCTCCTCGCGAGAGTATCCCATCGCAATTGACAACGCATTCACAACATCCTCATTCACTTCCTCCTCAAGCACTTTCTTCTCGGGTTCATCCTCGTTCAGTAGATATTTTGGAAGACCAACCTTGAACCATTCGTCCTCTAATATTTCCTTGATGGTGATTCTGTTGAGTGGATTCACAACCAGCATCTTAGTGAGCAACTCTTTTGCTCCAGGAGACAAATCATGAGGTAAAGTGTAAACACCGTTGCTAATCTTCTTAAAAAGAGCAGGAATCAACTCATCATCAAATGGTAATCTTCCACATAACATCACATACAATATGACACCACAAGACCAAACGTCCACTTCTGGACCGGCATAGAGCTTTCCAGATATCACCTCTGGGGCAGCATAATTAGGAGAACCACAACTGGTCTTCAGAAAGTTTCCATCAGTCATGATATTACTAAGTCCGAAATCAGCAATCTTGACATTTAATTGATCATCAAGCAGTAAATTTTCCGGCTTCAGATCACGATGCACGATCTTATGACGATGGCAATAATCCACAGCAGCAATGATTTGCTGGAAAAACCTCCGAGCCTCGTCTTCCTTCATCCGACCATGTTGAATAATATAATCAAACAGTTCATTGCCAGCATATTCAATAACCATAATTATTTCCTCCTTGCTTTTGATAACATCATACAGTTTGATGATGTGAGGATGTCTCAACAGTCTCAAATACGAGATTTCTCGCTCAATTCTGCCCTGCATATCGGATTTTGACAGGGTCTTTCGGTTAATCATCTTGAGGGCGACCCTTTGTCCAGTAGCGGTATGATAAGCCAATTTGACCTTACCAAACGAACCTTCTCCAAGATTCTTAACGATCTGATATTTTCCAATCCTATTGGACGCTCCAGACGCCTGTTCATGATGATGATCGTGTTCAGACATTATGTGTTTGTGTTTCAATTTGTCGCACTCCACATTTTTTTGTTTTTACGCCATCTTGTTGGGTCGTACACTACTTTTTCATTATACCTATTAACGAGTTCTGATGATACCAGCAGCCATCAAAGTCATGATCTTTCTGCTGACATCTGGGTTTTTCATGTGTTCCTGGAGAGCAGCAGGGTTGTTCTGGGCCTGCTGCAAAATAGTCTGCATAACAGGGTCGCTGAGAATCTGCACAACTTCTGGATCCTTTTGGATTCTGGCCATGGTTTCTTCGTAAGTTTCACCATCCAATGGAGCGAACCGCAAACTCATAGCCTTTTGAGACAACGAGTCAATTTCGTTCAAGCTTGCAGCTGAGTTGTTGCCCTTCACTTCGGCTTCCCTGGCACTGGTCAAGGTATCCAAACACTTTCTGTACTCCTTGATAGCCAACTCTGCATTGGCTTTACGAATGTATGCTCTCACAAATGTAGGATCCAACTTGATGGCAGTCTCACAGTCCCTGATAGCATCTAGGAAGGACATCAATTTGGCCAAAGCTGCTGCTCTGTTGGAGTATCCTCTAACATCAGATGGATCTCTTTTGATCATTTCTGTGTATGCTTTGACAGCATTTGGCCAGTCACCAGCAGTGAAGTAGTCCTTACCTTCCAATCTAGCCTTTTCAGCCAAGTCTTTGTCAATATATGCCTCGGACTCTCTCTTTTTTAACTCTTTTTCTGTGCTTCTCAGCTTATTCAAAACGTCTGGAGTTCTATGCTCGGTCAAAGACTTTTCGAAAAACTCACAAGCAAGTTTCAAATCATCCTTTTTCAGATATGTGTTTCCGATTCTGGCGAAAGATTTGGAAACAAGTTTGTAATCCGCACGCATCTCTCTTCCTTCGTCCACTGCCAACAAACAAGTCTGGATGGCTGTATCGTAATCACCTTTTTCGTACTCTGCAGCAGCACGATTGTTCAAGTAGGTAATGTCTTTATGAGTTTCCCAAGCCTTGTTGTATAATTCAATGGCCTGATCAAACTTTCTCTGTTTGTACAAAGTATTTGCCTGTGCTTTGTAGCCATCGGCCTCCACCTTGGTGTCCTGGACTGGTTCAGGTTCAGGTTCAGACTTAGTAAATGGCTCAGCATCGGTCATGTTAACATCCTGGCTAGAACTGCTAGCAGTTTCAGCCGCAGGAGTCTCGGAAGCTCCTGGTGCACCTGGTGCACCTGGTGCTGCGCCTAGATCCAAACCCAAAATAGCAGCTAAAACAGTCATAAGTCTTTGATCGGTGAACATCTCGGTGCTCAATCCAGTAGGATTGGTACGAAGCTGTTTGACTTTTTCAACGAGAGCAGGATCTTTCATCAATTCTGCAGTCTTGGGATTAGTCTTCAATTTCTCAATCAGGTTAGGATCTGAGAAAATCTTGCCCATTCCCATGGTAGGATCACTTCTAGCCATCTGGGCATCTGCCACCGCATCTAATCCGCTCTTGGCCATGGTATTTGCAGGATCAAGTTCCAAAGCCTTGTCGTAAGCTTTCCTTGCATCATCAAGCTTTTCCAATCCATATTCTGCAGCAGCAACACGATTATATCCCTTTGCCCATGTAGGATTAATGGAAACACATTCATTGGCGTCTTTTAAGGCATCCTTATATTGCTTCAAAGAGGCGTAACAGGCAGATCTGTTAGAATAGAGGACATGATTAGGTGTTGGCGAGACTTCAATTGCTTTAGTGAAAAGCTCAACAGCTTTCTCATATTCCTTCGCAGAAAATGCGGCGTTTCCTTGGGCTTTGTATTCGTCAGCAGACATATTAGTTGGTAAAGAAAACTGAGTTGATTTATAAAATGCCCATCCAACTTTTCTAGAAAAAACCCCCAAGGTGAAGAAGACATCCTTACACAGGTAAGCCGCAAAGTAAAAAAAAATTCGAATCAAAATAATTCTATTAGTATGGATCTCTTTACAACTAACACCCAAGAGTTTGAGTCCTGGCTGAAAAGTCATTATGACTTTTTGAATGACAAGATACAAATTGTCGATTTAAGAACATCCAATGAGGGTAGAGGTCTCCAAGCGCGCGAAGATATAGAAAAAGATACAGTTCTTTTCCGTTTGGCTAGAGATCACATCATCAACGTCGAGACTGCGGCCCTTGGAAAACTGAATCCGGGAAATCTCGAGTTGTTGAAGTCTTTGAACCAATGGGAAGCGTTGATTTTGTGTCTGGGTTATGAAATGATGCTTGGAGATGAGTCTCAATGGAATTCGTATTTGAAAGTGTTACCAACCCAGTTCAATTCATTGATGTTCTGGTCAGAGGAAGAACTTACCAAATTGAAGCCGTCTAACGTTTTGAACCGGATTGGCCGCGAACAAGCCGAATCTATGCATTCAAACTTGGTTCCTGCCTTTTGCACAAAGCTTGGCAGTGCCAAATTGGCTGAGTATCTAAGCCTTGAGAGATTCCATGTGGTTGCCAGTATAATCATGAGTTATTCGTTTGACGTCGACGATCCTGAAGATGATGATGAAGATGATGAAGAAGAATTGGAGATTCCTGAATCGGAGCAGGAATGTATCAAATACGATGGATATTTGAAATCTATGGTTCCATTGGCAGATACATTGAATTCCAACACCACATTAGTCAATGCAAATCTGAGCTATGAGAATGATGTTTTAGTGATGACTGCAATCAAGGATATCAAGAAAGGTGAACAGATATTCAACATATATGGTGAGCTTCCTAATTCTGAAATTCTTCGTAAATATGGCTATGTTGAGCTGCCAATGTCGAAATACGAGTTTGCAGAACTTCCGTTGACCGTGATCAAGCAAACTTTCATCAATGAGTATTTGGAATTGGATCAAACAGTAAAGGAGTCATTATTTGATAAAGTTTCTGAACTTGTTTCTGAATCTGAATATTTGGACGAAAGTTTGGAAGATCAGGAAGGAGGAATAGTCATTGAAACATACGAGGTATTCAATAATGCTGAAGTGCTGCCTGAGCTATTATTGTTGATTCAGATTTTGACCACCGTATATGAGAGTTTCAGTGCCGATCCGAAATGGACCAAGAAAATGGTTCGTTCTCGAACAGAATTGGAATCTTTTGTCAATCGCAGCATTTTGAAGTCATATCAGTTGCTGGAGAAGAACAAGGTCACCGAGAAAAGCGTCGAGAATTTGAATAAATGCATCAAGAACCGGATTGCTGAATATGGTTCGGCGTCGGAGTACACCATTCCTTCAAAGTTGCAAACTGTCTCCAAAGATGAATTGGCTGCTATTGTTCTGAAAAGTGAAATTCAATGTTTAGAAAGCATATTGAGAAATGGGCCGGACAAATTCGAACAAATTGAGGACTCTAAACTGTTGAAGAACGTTTTGAAACGTAAATCGGAAGCAGAAACCAATAAGCGCAAAAGAACAAAATCTTGAACTATGTCTCCCTCTTTTGAAGACGGGGTCGTATCACCTGGAACCCGGAATTTTCAAACTCCGTCGAGGCTGCGCGATGCAACTTTCTGCCCCGCTCCTGCCACATGCTCAAGACTTCTGGGTCTGGTTCTGTGGATCTGTACGCATTAAAATAGATATCTGCCTCTCTGAACGCAAGATCATTTTGTTTTGGGACCTTGGCCCCACTCATGATTGCAGGCAGGATTCTTTGATCTGTGAACTCCATTTCTTTGCTGTTGACCGATTGTGCGTGCGATAAGCTTCTTGATCTAGGTGGTAGTCCCATAGTCCATTCGTTGAACTCACTATCAAGACTCATGAAACTTCGGTTGTCTGGCATTAATGGAACTTCAATAAGTTCTCCTCGATGCATATAATCTGGAATATGGGTTCCTTTCTTGCCATTCTTGAATTTTTTGTATAATTTGAGCGTGGTGTACATCTTATAGAGGGTTGGAAGTAAAAACACCAGAATAAGGGTAATGAAGTGAATGAGTAGGAAACACCAAATCAAAATCGTGCGAGCTTTTTCGGAAGAATTCAAAGATTCTATGAATGGAATGTGTAGAAACAACACCACCACCCTAACAATGGCAAGAGAAACTTTGGTTCCAATTGTACCTGTGTTGGGGTAATATGGATCACAAATAATCATGACACATAGATGAATCACTTCGGTGACTAGAAGAAGTACAAGCTGGGCCACCCCATTGAATTGTAGCCATCCGATTGTAATACCATAAATAAATGATTGCACGATATCTGCCAGAGAAAACCACAAGGTGTTGGTCTTCAAGTCGGCATATAATGATTGCCAGATTAAAATCACAGACATTTTGCGGTATATTAATTCTCTTCCTCGTTTCATTATCAGGAACCGCACAACAAAGTATATTTGCAGGCTCACAAAGATTCCAAATAAAATAGATGCAGTGATTGTGGTCCATAATGAGAAATTCTCGGCTTCTGGTCGTCCATAAAGTTTGATATGACTTGAAGAGAGAACGAAAAACGTGTACACCAGATAAGGAACAGTGAAATAACCCGAAAACATCGATACAATGACTCCAATCAAGTTCAAAGCCGAAAGTTTGATAAATCTGAGCACTGTAATCCTTTTGGATTTGGGCTTTCTTAGGATAATGACTCCAAAAAGAAAAATGTCGATGAAATATCTGACCGCGGTGTAGATGACTGCACAGACTAGAAATGAACCCCAAATAGAACCCAAAGACCTCATATGATCGTTAGAGGCTAAAAGTTCTTTTAGACCACCAAGATACACTGTCTCGTAGAAGTCTCCCGAATCCTTGGGAAACTTTATATGGAAAGCATCGATCATTCCCAACCAACGGATAGAGGCTATCAGGGGCGGAAAGAAGCCAGGAAATTGCAAGTTGAGAGCGGCAAGAAACAGTATGAATTGTAAATGGCGTAAATAGTCTGCGAAACTGGGATGCATCTGGTTCAATAATGGGGCGTTGCAAATGGAAGCAGCTCGGTACAAAAATGGGTTTTCTGTGTCTGTATAAGGGGATAAGGTGAGTCCCATCCAATTGGAAACTGCTAGTATCACCAATAAGACAAAGGCAAAGGCAGAAATGAATCTAGAAAGTGCTATATTTTGCACTTTACTGAAATAAGAGCTTGTGCAGCCAATAACAGTATGATTGGTATCTCCATTGATAAAAGTGACTTGAAGATGATAAGTTCCAAACGCGGATCTTAATGAGCCGGGAATCTTCAAATTGATGAATACCAAATCAGATTCGTAAATAGGACAAGACCCAAAATCTGTATCCAATCTGCTAATCAAGTCTGTTGGAGAGGGTATTAAGGGCCCATCTGAATCTTGACCCAATATTAGATCTCGTTTGTTCTGAACTATATCGAGTGGATTGGTTGATTCTGCAAATATGGGTGTTGATGTTTGCGTTGATGTTTGCGATTCAACGGTTGTAGTGGTCGATGTAATTGGTTCCAGATGGTCCACCTCGGCATAATCACAAAATCGATAATAACCGTCGTAAACATATTCATCAATGTACCATAATTGAATATAAAACGTGGTGTACATGTTTGTAGTTTGATTGACATCAATTAATGAGCCGAGGGCTTCCATTTCAAGCTGGAGGTTAAATGCCTGATCTGACTCATTGTAGGTCATATTGACCACGGGGAGACCTAATAACGGATTTGAAACTGCCACATTACACTGTTTTGTATTCAACAACGCTCCCTGAACAGCGTTCAAGAACAAAAGTAGCACAAACAGTGTCATGTTTATTGGCTTTAGCGATGTTTTGCAACAAAAAAATTTGGATGGAATTAACGCAACAAGTATATACATTATTCTATATTTTTCATGAGAAACTCAAAGAGAGAAAAAAAGATCATGGTGGTGACAATTGACCGCGTAATCGAAGGGCCAAGTCCTTTGTACAAGCGTCGTGTAGGCCAAGACCATTTTTGCCGGACAAGAGGCAATTTATTTTGACCTGCTACCTCTCTTAAGATATTCCGAACAACATCTCTTTGAAATTGAGATTTGACCGTGTCGAGAGGAAAAACCAGAATCCAACTACACGATCCAGCCACTGCTCCTGCCAATGGGATGCTCAGCATGTTGATGGTAGATTGCCATTTTGGATCCTGTGTTAGGTGGTTGTTTCTGGTTTGAATATATAATTTAACGGTTTCGTAGAGTCCGTAGAAGAAACCTGAGGAAATGCCATCTCTTAGTAAATGGTATTTGTAACCGGAGTAGAGTCCCAAAATACCTTCATGACGAACAATCGTGGAGGCCACATTGACCAATCCGGATGGTAGCTTATCGCGTTGCAATCCGGTGTGATCTTTTATTTGATTCGATTTATTGACTAGCAACAGAATCTGCTGGAAGATTTTGGAGATTTCAAATGGACAGGCAAACAAAGAGACTGTTGCTCCCGAAATCGATCCCGAAAGAAAAGCAATCGGTATATTATTGACAACCTTCTGTATCTGTGCTTGTTCTTCAGAAATTGGATCAGAGCTTTTGACCAACACATGAGAACCCCAAACTGGGACCCCCAACATGGTGACAATTGGTTTAGCTTCTGTATAAATAGAGACACCCAAAGACCGGGCAAATGCAGTGGAGATCAACGGGGCAGTCAGACCTCGAAACAGACCCTGGACACCTTCATGTCGAATGGTTGATCGCAGGCAATCAAGAGCATTATCGAAATGATGAGTCTGCATTCTAGTTTTCATGGAATCCAGTGGAAATCCAACAGAAGTTGATACTAGGGAGGCCGAATAAGATAAGATCAAAGATTTATAATTGGCAAACTTTCGTGGCATTTGAACCAAGGAATCCTTGTATTCAATGTCTCCAGTGATTGCCGGAATATGATTGGGTATTGAGTCCTCTGATGAAGACATTTTTCTTGACGGTTGCAAAGATAGAGCGGAGTTGATTTTTGTGCTATTTTTTTCTATTTGCACTGCCGATAATATTTCTAGAATTAATTGCTTGTTTTATTATTCATTACATATCGATCGCATCTTTAAAACTTAAAATATCGTTAAATCGAAGACCATTGACGTCGATCTCATCATTCGACGTTTGTAAAGTCTCTTCATCCTTACTTGCAACCAAGATTAATCCTTTGGATCGCACCGATTTCACAAGGTCTGTACAAATGGTGAGCAATTTGTTAGGAATGCTGATACCCAATAGGTTATTTGTAGTCGCAAACATAATTCCCAATTTGATGGATCGAGTTAACCTATCTTGATATTGTAGATCATTCAAATAAACAGCAGAGTCCTTGTTAATAGAATCGATGTTATCCACGTTGAGTTCTGTCTTCTCTGTCTGAGTTATATCTATGTGACTGGTTGAAAATCCATTTGATGAACATGGCTCGAACTTGTGTAAGTCAGAATTGTATTTGATACCGTTAATGTTGTAGAAAACGGGATAGTTTGGTTGTTTCCAGTTCATTATAGTACAGACCATGGCGTTGTCACTGGATAAAATTAATGATCGATGGGCATCTCCTCTAGAACGTAAACCTCTCACATGAGTGAACACGTTGTTGAGAATCAAATCCATGAAGTTGTTCAGAACATTGTCCGTGGCTGGATTTAGATCCGTCGATTTGCATTTGGAGATCAATTTATGAGATGAAGGAGAGTAGCATTTCATGTCGAAGAATTCAAGTTCAAATACCGATGGATAGAAGATCTCCAAGTCGAGCGAGATTCCAACGTCAATGGTTTCCAGGAAAGTTTCCAATGGAATATACAATTTGGACATGATTTCCTCCAGTTGTTTCAAGTCGGTAGCAAGGCTCTTGATCTGGGCCAATCTAGAGCACAACGATTCGTATTCTCCATCAGAATACAAAATCTGGCTCAAATCCGAAAACTCAAAGGTGCACACCGAAAGACTGACTCCTTTGAAATCCACTTGCCAGTTTGGACATACCAAAGGAGTTCCATCGCTTGTGAAAAAAACGTGAACACGATAATATTCTCCACTCAAAGATGAAGCAGTGACAAACGAAATAGACTTGACGGCAGCAGCTGCGGAAGATGAGGATTTCCAATAAGTATCATACATTGAAATTTCCAATGGAACACCAGAATATGGATAAACAATCTCATAATTGAATTTGAGAGATCCAATGTTCCTCAAACGAACATCAAACAACGGGATTTCCAAGTCTCCATTCAATTTAGAGCCAACTCCTGGATATGGATTTTGGAACGTCGTAGAAGAAAGAGTAGCTTTTGCTATCAAACGGGTCCCGAAGGTTGGAAACAGTTCAAAGTCCACTGCAAAGTCATCAAATGTATCTGTTTGGAAAGTGATGGTCTTGTCATTGTCAAGGACAGGAAGAAGTAAATTTCTAGGAATCAAATCGTTTTTATCACAACTTATTGTGACTCTTCCAGGAATGGAAGTTAAAAAGGTGTCTGGATTGAGTTTGATGGAGTTTCTATTGGTGTAGAAAGAGAGTTTCAAGAAAATCTTCTTTTCCAAGAAGTTATGACCATACTTTCTGAGAGGGATGATTGGTGGTGGAAGAGAAAGATCTGGAATCATGTCAACGTTACTGATCTCAGAAAGCGATGGAATTAACGGCGACATCACATTCTTATTGAAACTCAAAGATGGAGCTTTGGGAGGAGCTAATTCCTTCTCTTGGATAGGAGTGTGTGATCTTTCGGCTTCCAATTTCAAGGAATCCATCAGCACATTGATCACTCCAACATTTCCTTCCCAAATTGCATAATACAACGGATTAAACCCGTCTTCATCTTTCATACTGAAATCTGCTCCGCATTCGATCAATTTTTGAGTCATAGATTCGTATCCTTTGGTGACACTGTAGAAGATTGGAGACCATTTATTGAGCTTATCAATCTGGTTGACATCTGCCCCATATTCCAATAATAACGGAACCAACTCATTGTGTCCCGACGAGGCAACAACATGTAATGGAAGCAACCCCTCTGCATTGCTTTGAAATGCTTTGGTCAAAAGGCCTCTCTTGCGGGCCTCTTCAGCAGTACTCACTTGATGTAGTAACAATTGAACGACTTGCAAATTACCGGTTTTGCAGGCCACATTGAGTGGTAGATATTTGGGCTTAAGATCATCTTGTTGAGGAAACGCATTTGCCCCGTGATTGAGTAATGTCTCCACTAATGAAACGTGATTGTTCACGATGGCCATCATTAATGGTGAGATAGATTCATTGTCCATTACGTCAATCAGAGCTGTCAGAGGCTTGATTTTTGGTGCATGCTCCAACACAAGAGACAGCATATCTGAGCGACCAGTCTCAGTGATATAATGCAAACAAGTACGCCCAGTCACGTCTTTCAAAGTTGGATCAATGTTGTTATCTAGACACAATCTCATAATGTCCAAACGACCAGTTTTGCATAACGAAGCTTCATGGAGACACGTGCGTCCATTTAGATCATCCACAATGGCTATATCAACAAATCCCTTGAAATTGTCATAAAAATACTGTAATGCTTCGTCTGGAATGTTCAAGTTAGGAATCAGTAACAAGAACACTTTAGATATGGTGAATCGTTTGTTATCGGGACTCAATTTGGAAAGCACTTGATTAGACCATTCTCTCAGTCTTGAAACCTGTTCTTCTTTTGACTGATGTGCATTCTGAGCAATGATCTCGTAGAAATCGGAATACAATTCGTCGCTCTCACGATCTCCTTTTGCTCCGTCTTCGACAGGACGAACATTATCTTTCTTCTCATACCTCACAAATCCTCCACCTTCGACCTTGGCTTCCAATTCCATCAAATTATTGGCAGCAAGATCACTCAATTCAATAATCTCATCTCTATGAAAGACAGGTTGAACATTAACAGCCGTAGTCAAATACAATTCCTTGGTTCGAGATTTCGACCTCTTATCCCATTTCTTCAACACTTTAGTGAACCCTGTCTCGTTCAATTCCACAAATTGCTCAAGACGCTCCAAGTCCTTTGAAAATTTGCGTAAACCATCGTACAATGTAACAAAAGCAATTGAACTCTTGTTGGCGTTGTCTAGCCGTCCATCTGAAAGAGCACGTATTTTCTTCTCTATCAAAAGATCAAGTCTGAACTTCAACTCTGCCTCCTTCTCAAGATAGAACGTATTCACCTTCTCCAACTCTCGCTCTAGTCTAAAGAAAAACGATCCCTTCTTGTCCTGCAAAGATTGGTCATTGTTGCCGTTGTTGGCCACCAAAGCATTGATCAACTTCTTTAAAGCCTTATAATTGATGAAATGTCCCGAGTATTCGGGCAATTCCAACTGCCTAGCGGCCAAATACTTGCCAAACTTCATGAAAACTTGTAAAACTTGTAAATGGCATGCACTAATTAATTAAGCTTTTCCAAACCGTGGCTTACGTCATCAGACATGACAGAGATATTAACCATCAATCAATGGACGTTTGGAGTTTGAACGGTATGTGGATACAAGAGTACAACATGCTGAATGCCAATGAAAACAGACCAATACTACTAATTGACCAGCTGCTTCTATCGACTTTGCAACAGATTCTTTCAACAAATCGGGTTTCCAACTACACGTGGTGTACTACAATCTTAGAGAGTCGATCGACGCGACGAGTCCTGGTGGTGAATCTATTAGCGTATCTAACATGAAAGTCCAAGTACAACAACAGGGTGGGATTTCGTAATGCATGAGTGGCTCATCCAGAGCACTGTAATAGTATTTTTATGATAATTCGCCGTTGATGAAGCTTTGGTATTCCAGCTCCACGTCGTTTAAACTATCAAATTCATAATAATCGTGGAACAGTAGAGGTTTTTGAAAATCCACCTCGGTGGTGGCTGGTGACAGGATTGTGTCGGCGATGGAGGATTTGAAGACCGAAAAATCAGTATCTTTTCCCGGAGAAGATGGGAGTTCTGCCAACTTAAATCCTTTTGGAGATTGCGACACCAGGGTGGATCCTGACATGCTTTCCAAAGTTTCGTTGGTTTTGGTGAGCGAGATGGTTGGTGTTGGTGTGAGATCAACTAAATGGTCATGATGATGATCTAGATGGTCGTCTTCAGATAATGCAGGGGAAAAAGAGTCCATTGCTGGGTCGTCGAAATTGATGAATTTGTCCATTTCTTCGGACTTGATGGCGATCGGCTGCGATTGCTGCACCTGTTGAGAGTGGTTGAGGTCGATCAGAGATACTATGAGCTCGTTGATATCATCGTCGTGACTTCTTTTGCGTTGAAACGAGGACCCAATTTCACTCTCGTCCCGTTTGCGAGTCTCTCGAATTTCATTTTTCAAAATTTTCAAGTCGGACACAAGTCTGATGACTTCGAGTTTTAAATAGTAGTTTTCCTCGTTGACCTTCAAGATCTGTTGCTTGAGCGGGTTGTTGAGAATGCTAGCGTCCAACTCCTGAGTAGGCTGCTGTAATTTTGGTTTTTTCTTCATTTCTTTGACTTCCTTGACTTCCTTAGTTGGCTGAGGAGTCGCAGGAACGGGATGCGACGGCTTACGACCTGGCTTGGGCCGGGGTGGTAAGACCCATTTACGAGACGTTTTAATCTTAATTGGGGGTTGAGTTAGCGAGTCTGGTGAGGCTCCCAGACTGGGGCTCGTATTGGAAATTGTACTGCTGACACTTGTATCAATTAAAGCTGCAAGGTTAGAATTCAAAGTGTTCAACAACATACTTTGATTAGACATGACAAAGGGAGCCCATTGAAAATTTCGTGATTAGGATGGATGCGAGGAAATCCCAATGTATATATAAAAGGTTGGACGGAAAACGCAGGAGGAAAAACGGCAACACTTAACAAAATCCCCGTATATAGGGTGTCCCGCACTATTGATTGTTGCCAGACCACAATTACTTGATTGAGAATTTTTTACACCCTATAGGTGGATATTTCCATTGTTAGATTTATTATTTACTGCAAAACTTTGTTGTTTCTCCACGACCGCAAAATAAATGCACTCGCATCCCGGATGTGTCCGCGTACAGACAGGCTAAACAGGATGTCAATCTTGACCGGCTTAGGGGATAAGCGCGGGTGTTGTTATTATTGACGTATGACCAACCTCCTTTTACGTATTCCGAGAACCCGTAATCGGGATCTCGAAAATTCAATATCCAACCGACTGAAATTTAAATCGTACCGAGCTCGATACTCCGGAAAAAGGCGCACCTCGGCACATCCTCTCTAATTACAGCCACTTTATCCCTTTACTCGCGTAATTTTTTTTCCAATACGTTCCGCGAATCTTATGATTCATGTTCCATACTGATCCATACTTGCAGCATGTGAGTATCAGGGGTGCACCATCATCAGACCCAACACCCCTACCGCTTCAGCCTATCACATCTTCATGAAATCCATTAAGTCAAGCTCCTTCACAGGCTTGGTTTGCTTCGTCTTCAACAGCTCTCCAAGGTTGTTTTTCTTCCGCTTGCGTGCGCGCTCTTTTCCAGTGCTGTTTTTCTCCACAGTTCTTTTCGATTCTTTTTGCTGCACAAGCTCGTTGATTATCCTTTTATGTCCACAAACTAAACATCGAAATTCAAGCATCCGAGACCGCCGTGTCGCTTCTGTTTGATATTTTACTCTAATTTGTAGGTTTATTCCGGAAACAAGTAGTTCCTCACATCCCTTACAAAAATGATATTCAACGGCTTCCGGAAGTACCAAATTTTGACGTGAACTAGTCCCTAGAAATCTTCGAACCAATTGCCGTCGAAGTAATTGGTCTTTGGTACAATGTATTATATCATATTGATACAGTGTCTTATCTGACATGAGATCAATTTTTTTGAATTTTTTTTCTCTAAAAATGCTGCTACTAAGTAATTTTTTATATGCTATTAAATCTAGATCTGGGTTCGTCTTCGTTTCACCGGACTAAACTCCGGACTAGGAATCTCAATAGGAGTTTTGTTGCGGTGTTTGACAAATGGCTTCATTTCCATGGAATTCGTCACATCTTTCAACACTTCTACTGTCCTCTTCGTCGACTCACATCCTGATAAGACATTGGTCAAATCGACCACCTTGTTTTTAGTAGGTGTAGTAGGAGGTGTGCAATAGAAGGAAGCCTCTTCAGGCTCCTCAAATAGTTTTGGATAATTTGCTTCCAAATATGTGCACCATTGGTCACAATCGCTCTTAATTTGGTAATCTATCACGTTTTGCCATGCGCTCTGCGAAACCTCGCAATTATTGACAAATATAACCTTTCCATCCGGTTTCTCATGTATCTTCTTGCTAAGTTGACGAACCAACTTTCTAACTCCATCCACTTTCAAAGATGTTCCAAAAATTATTAGAAGATTAGGGTTTTTCGATAGATCGCTCATTAACCCGCGTGCAAGAGTTTCAGCCTGTGGATGATGTTCTCCATACAAAACAATGCTTGGTCGTAACACTCCAACAGATGACCGTGTGGCGCGTTTCCCCTGTTCTTCTCTCTCCCGGTATTTCACCATACATGTAGCACATTCTGGCAATTCTCCATCTTTCAAAACGGCTCGATTCTCTTCATCCCATGCAAATGTCTTATAACACATTGTACAGCTCAACTTATTAAGATCTCCATGTAATTGTACCACATCCAAATCTTTCCAATTTGAATCGACACCAGTTTTCAAATTACATTGTCTTTCTAATCCATCAATATTCTGTGTATAACATTTGAGCAACTTTTTGTGTTTTTTCAACTGTCTAATAAACCAATGGGTTTTTGTAGGTCGAGCAGAACAGGTCTTTGTATAAAGTTGTTGCATAAACTGACAAAACAACGAGATCGATTGATCGTCTCTAAATAGAGAAATGTCAAACAAATCCTTGCCCTTCACAATCGATTGTTGTCTATCCGACTGTTTGGCCATGTCATATAGACCATGGGCACTACGGAAATCTGGTATTCCGGCATTACAACTGATGCCTGCTCCGGTCAAAACAATGATCTTCTTACTCTTAGAAACTGCCTTATTAATTGCACATAGTTCTTCTTGCGATTTCGAGTCTAATTGAAGAACCTTCATGATAATACAAGAAGAACTTATTCAACACTGAATTGAAACCAAGTTGAAGAAACACCCGCCAAATTATTTTTTCCGTATATGGCAACACAAAAACAAACCCCTGCTACGCGAGACAAATCTGCCGCCTCAAGGGATGGGAAAAATTATTTGCATGTAATTTATTGTGTGAACATTGAAAAACATTCCTCGATATAATTTTGATGAACGGTCCAAATCTTGCGGCTGTGCCCCATTTGACTGTAATCACCTAAACAAACCGATTTGGACTATAATCTCGCGTATACTCGACTCATTTTTCGAAAATGTACCACACCTCGCACCTATGGTTAAGTGATGGCGATACGGCTTTTTTTAGTCAAGTTGCAAGCGCGAATCTCCATCACGGCAAAGGTATTTTGGCAGCAAAATATCCGCAGCGTATAAAACTAGCATAATTGTTTGCTACCATGTCAAAAAGAATAGAGTCGAGCGAAATTCAACAGAGAATTCGAAAATGCTACACCCATCAATAAGAATCGTATAGATTATCTATGTTATTAATCATCCCAGGCACTGTAGTTCTCTCTGCACAACTTCTTTCTCAATTGTGGACCCCATTTATAGAATGAAAAAGGTAATAGAATCATGGCGGTGGAAATAAAGGCGAGCAACCAGGAAGCCCATTGGAGGCCCAATTTATGATACATTTGTGTGGTGAAAAGCGGGAAGGCTGCTCCTCCTGCAGATCTCAAGAACACCTTCGTGGCCAGGGCAGAAGCGGCGTATTTGGCGTAAGTGTCAATGATGTAGTTGTTCAACGAGTAATAGATCAACACCATTCCATAACCGAAAGCCAGACCTGAAGAGGCCGGTCCAACCCAGATGATGTGACTGTATGAAGTAGCTCCGAGAATCCATAGAGCGATTGCTGGGAAGGGAGATCCGATCATGGCTCCAATCAAACGGTCTTCTGGAACCGGTTGTCTTGTCTTGGTCATTTTGACGTATTGGTTCTCTAAAATCGGAGTGGTCAACAGGGCAAAGAATGCTCCAATTAGAATTGGAATCAACATCATTCCAACCAGATCATCTCCATATCCGTACAATTTGCCGAAGACTGCTGGATAGGCAAAGAAGAAGGCGTAAAGTAAGGAATAGATCAAACAAACGTAGAAGCACATGAGATCAAGAACTGGTTCTGTCACCACAAACATTAATGGTCTGTAAAGACATGTTTGAATCAATTCACTCAAAGACATACCAACAGCTTCCTGTTCAGTCATGATCTTAGTATTTCCGGTCTCTTTTCTCATACGTTTGGCTTTCTTCTTTAGAATCACTGGGGCATAAGTTTCTGGAATCAGACAGGCGGCGATCCACATAGCTCCTGAAAATGCAAAATTGACCCAGAAGACAAGTTCCAATCTACCTGAGTATCTTGTAATGAACCCGGCAACCAAAGGACCGATCACAGGACCACCATATGGGGCTGCTGCAAAATAGGCGATAGCTTTACCTCTAGTGCTTGTAGGGAACAGATCAGAAATGGATCCTCCAACATTCGCGAGACCAGAAGCAGCAAATACACCACACAAAAACCGACACACCAAGATGGTTCCAATATTAGGAGCAACGGCACATGGAATGTTGAAGATGAAATAAAGGAAGAAAGAGATGAAATAAACAGGTCTTCTTCCAATTTGTTCAGATAATGGAGACCAGATTAAAGGACCCACCGAGAATCCCAAAACCATCAACGAACAGGACAAAATTGCAACTTCTGAACTCACGTGATATTTATCCTCTATCAGCCCCAAAGAACCAGTCACCACAGACGATCCAAAGGCAACACAGACAACCATTAAGGACAAGACGATCGTGTAGCACCATCTTAATGTGCTGTTCCAATTGATTGGATTTTCCGGGTCGTTGATCGTGAAGGTGACAAACTCAATTTCCGGATCCAACGCAGCAATTCCACGAGAATCTTTTTCGTCCGAGAAGGACGATTCTTGCGAGTCTCCCGGAGCTTTGGGAATTGTGGCGGATCTTCCTATTTCTTGAAGGGTGGCGACAGGAACCAAACCTGTTTTAGTCTCTAATGTGTATTCTTCAGGAAAGATCGGTTGTTCAACATCTTGCGGTCTGTTAATATCAACCTGGGAGACTTCTCTGGAAAGCCCTCTTTCTCGCAACGATTTGCTTGTTTCCGTCTTTATCATTTTCAAAGACTCTGACCTAGATAGGGTTGACATTAGTTCGCCCGATATCTGAGATGTGGCATCTTCAGGATCATAAGTTTGAGGAGCATTTCCAAGCTCCAAGTCAGTATTGCTGGGTTGGGCTGGCACTGATTTAGGTAAATCGAATGAATTGTGTTCTTGCGATGAAGACGAATTCAGAGATGCTATAGAGTGCGACATTATAATTGCTAGAAACTAAGGGAAATCAGGTATATTTATATGTCTTGTTCTACTTTAGTGCATACATACTGGGGAATATGTAGCTATTGAGTGCGTTATTTTCTGTCCTTGCTGCGTGGCTCAAACAAGGGTCCCAAGAATTCTGTTTTTATTATGCACGAAAACAGAACAGTATCCGGCAGATCGGAAGAGTCCAATTCGGGCTCAAATTATTTTGAAAATTGCACGCAAAAACCTAGATAGACTAACAATTCGTTCCATTTGTTCGTTGCAATCTTATTATTGCCAACCGATGGTCCGTTACTATTTATAAAATATCAATCAACTCATCACCGCCACCTTCTTCATCCGGTAAAAAAATTACGCGGATCTTAGGCGGCACTCGCCACCGTCAAATTTTAGCACCAGCCCAAACTACGCGGAAATACACCCGGGCCACCAAATTTTCCTTTTGGTTATGCAACTCAGATCTTTTTAGTTCGGATACCGATCGTGTGTTGAATATCGACGCAGGTCGTTGAAGCTCGTCGCGTCGACACTTTATTACCTAAATATTTTTTCTTTCTCTCTATTTAGCTCCCTCCGTTTCTCTAATGTTACTTCCCACTGTTCGCCATCAGGCCTGGCAACGGTTGGTGTTGTTCACTGTTCAACGACGATTGATACGAGCTCGACCGGCTATCATAACGAAAAAAGCGCCCAAAGAAGATTTGGAGATACCCCAAGAACCCCTTTTACGGAGAACAAGATCGAAGTTCAAAAGTCCCAAAGAATCAACGGATTTATCCTCTTTGACTACAAGAAAATCACCTGCACAGATTGAACGCGAGTTGAAACAACAGTTCGAACGAGATAATTTAGAATATGACCCGGAATTCGTACAGGAATTGATCGAACAATCGAAGACTGAAGAAAAAGTGGTCAATGACTTATTGAAGAAGCCCGAAATGGTGGATGAATACGCCAAAAATGAAATGCAAGGGTTTTTGGATTGGCTGATTAGTGACTGTGAAGCTTTTCTGGAAAATCAGAACAAAGATATGGCGCAAGAAGACGAACAAATCTATAAAACAGTGGATAATATGATGGCCAGTGAACCAACTCCAGAAAACATGGCAGATATCTTTGGAACAATGGAAGGTCTGGTTGATAAGTTACGGGATCCAGGAATTGAGAAATTACCCCAGATATTGAAAATTCTAAGCCAGGATGGAAATAAAGAAATGAGAAAACTCATTTCGTTAGACAGTCTTCAGAAACTTTACGATATCTCTACTCAAATCCACGATTCGGAAATAAGAGACCAGTGCATTTTCATGAGTGGATTCCTACTTTATTCATCAACCGATGCTCGTGCAGATCCAATTAATGAAATGTTTTACATTGAATCATTATTAAAATATCAGAACTATGAAACGGCAAAGAGATTGTATAAAACACGCGAATCGAAGGCAGATGTCAAAGATCATCGCTTCTGGAAAGAACTAGGAGCCAGAATTTATCTTGAAAGTGGAGACATCGAAACAGCAGAGCAATTGGCTGCCGATATTACACGACAGTATGATTACATCAACACAGAATTGATCATTGCATTTATCGATTTCTATCTAAAGGAGGAACATGAAGGGGCAGCCTTACGATGGTGGAAAACGATGAAACATAATATGGATACCCATGGACTTATTGAACAGCTTCCACAACTCACAACACAGATGATGGACGACCAGAACTTGGTCTATCAACATTACAATCGGACAGAGCCTGTGACATTTGATCATGTGACCGAGGTTGCGATGGAGTTTGTTCAAATGAACAAGGTTGATTCCGCAATGGAAATTATTGAGGTGGTGACTCGTCGAGATAAACAATTCTTACTATTTTTGATGGATAAATACATTAATGCGGTGAACTTCCCAGTTCGAGAATTGTTGCGCCATTCTTTGACCAATTCGGATAAGTATCATGCTTCCATCCGGAAATTCATGCTTCGAGAGCTCGACCAGAATCTGATGGTCAGAACAGAATCTTTAGAGCAAGCTGATTTGTTGCAGAAGCTTGTTCAGTATCTACATCAAGTGAGTCTCTTGGGTCGTCTCACTAAACACGAGGCTTTGGTGATAGCTTCGGTGATTCAGACCATAAATTCAGGCCATTGTTTGACCAGTCAAGATTGTAGACATCTGATCAAACTCATGCTAAGACAGAAGTCGACTCAATCGTTCATGTTAGTTTCCAAGATTCTAGACGAGATGAACGAGACGTTTAGAATACAGAAGCAAAACAGTTCTAAAGGCTACCAAATCTTCCCTCCAGCAAGTGCTCATATGTATCTTTTGGTGGTTCAACAATTAGGCAGACAGCCTCGTCCAGATCTTGCAAAGATTGAAGGGGTGGTCGAGTTGATGGAGTCCAAGGGAATCAGCATGTTGACTGTCATGGCCAATCAATTAGTCTCTACCTATAGAGCTGCACACAAATATTCAAAGGCCATTGACTTTGCTCGTGATTATATGGCATCTGTTTCTTCGCAGTCTCTCACAAGTAAGTTCCACCAAAACGTATTCCGTGTCTACCGAGCCGTTCAAATGAGAGATTGGGGAGATTTAGAGTCCACTGCTACTCGTCTTTCTCAGATGGAAGAGCAATTCAAACAAATATGTGAATGTCCACATTTTAAAATGGAGGAGGATCTTTTAAATGAAATTGTGAACGCATTCATGAGATACCATAGTCCTATTTCGGCAATTTGTGCTCTACAATACTACGGAATGGTCCATAACCAGCCCATCAGTAAGAAAACTTTGCTTATGATAAACGACCTCCTGGAAGCTTCTTTTGGCAAAATGACAAGGAAATTGAGCAAATACGAACATGATCAGCTTTTGGGTCGCATCCAACAAGTACGAGAAGACATTGGGTTTGAAACTATGCGGAAGAGATCACAATCTGACTCAGAACTCAATTGGAGAGATGCTGCTTCATTTATCGTCAGATACGTAAAGACATTCAACTTCCATCCCACACCATATTCGCTCAAAGATCCCGGAAATCTGAGAACATCCTCACATAGTGAACAGATGTCGCTCGCCAATTTCGAAGCTAAATTCTTGGAAACGCAGCAGCTTTATGGATTACCACCGGTCCATCTAGCCGAAATCACTCAATTATAGACCTGTATATAGATACGCCGGTGGGAGGTGTAAATAAAATTTTTATCAGAGAAAGAAAAAAAAATAAAAAGGGAAACGTTCCTCATTGAGCTTTGTTCTTAGAAATGCCACCAAAGTTCAACTCCAGTGCTAATTCGTTCACTCCTGGTGACTGGGGAAACCAACCAACTGGTTACCAAGGTTACACAGGTGGTTACATAGCACCAATACCCACTGGCCAGTCTTCCAGTGGCCTATCTGGAGACGATATTCCAATCCGTGTGTCGAAGAAAGCCGGAGGTAAACAGAAATTATCATTAGACGAGTATTTAAAAGCTCAACAGCCGACTCCTACCAATGCTGTTTCTGATTCGGAGGTTTCTCAACTTTCCTCAGGAGTGAACACTCCAAGAGCCAGACCAATGGACTCTTCTACCTCATTGTCCTCTCTCAATTCTGCGTTACAAAAATTACAAATTTCGCCAATCTCCGACCTCTTGTCTTCTCTACAAAGAGCTACCAAGTTGTCTGAGGTTAGAGACGATTGCGAAAAGATTGTGGGTGTGATCTATGAACACGGTGCTAAGTCCATCAATGAGTTTGAGATCCAACATATTATTTTGACATTGTCGAAGCCAAAAAATCCTGCATTGATCAGAGAAGCAAGCATGTTACTTTTACAAATCCTCAGTAGAAAGTTCGCCGGAAAGACTCCATTTGAGTCTTATTTTGTTCAACTGTTCGGACCTGCCTTTGATTTGCTCGCAGACAAGGAAAACACCGTCAAGAGATCTGCACAGACCTCTGTTGACTCGCTTTATGGTATGTTCCCCGTCGAAGCTTATGCTTCCGTATTGTTCACAATGCTGCTGAAGTATTTGAAATCCAGTGCTAAGTGGCAATCTAAGATTGGTGCTTTGAAATTGGTTGACAAGATCGTGCAAGAATCTCCAGCAGACTTGTTGGAAGCCAGATTCGTTGATGCTATTCCAATTCTGACCGACATGGCCACTGATTTCAAGCCGGAGTTGGCCAAGGCCGGTCTCAAATCTTTGAGCGACTTCGTTCGTGTGTTGGACAATTTGGATTTGCAACCACGTTATGACTTAATTGTGGAAACTTTGGCTGATCCTCAAAAGGTCCCTAACTGCATCAAGTCTTTGTCCTCTGTCACATTTGTTGCTGAAGTCACCGAACCAGCACTTTCGCTCTTGGTTCCTATTCTGGATAAGTCTTTGAAACTTTCCTCTTCTTCGCAGGAACAATTGAGACAAACAGTCATGGTTACTGAGAATTTGACCAGATTGGTCAACAACAAGTTTGAAATCGAGCATTACATTCCTATTCTTCTTCCAGGTATCAAGAAGGTCGTCGATACCGCATCTCTTCCAGAAGTTAGAGATCTGGCTTCCAAGGCTTTGCAGGTCATTGAGGACGCAGAGGCCGAACAGACAGATGGAAAGTTCCATGGTAAGCTTTCTTTTGAGAAGGCTGAGGTGTATTTGAATGAAATCAAGTCCAAGATCAACGATGATCTCGTTTACGAGTATCTTGTGACTATACTGCGCACTGACTCCAATGTCAATGATTGGACAAGATTAAACGAATATTTGACTATGAGTCTTGGTGAATTCATTGGTGAAGATGATAAAAACGTGTTTATTGAATCCACCGTCCACAAGCTGAGAGAGCTGTTTACTCCAAACGTGTTTGCCGATTCAGAAGATGACGGTATTGTCATTGTCAACGCAGACTTTTCTCTTGCTTATGGTACTAGGTTGTTGTTGAACAAGACCAACTTGAGACTTGTTAAGGGACATAGATATGGACTCTGTGGAAGAAATGGTGTTGGTAAGTCAACTCTCATGAGAGCCATTGCAAACGGCCAACTGGAAGGATTCCCTGATCAATCTGAAGTCAGAACTTGTTTCGTGGAGCATAAATTACAAGGAGAAGAAGCCGACATGGATTTAGTTGAGTTCATTGGTTCAGATCCTGAATTGAAAGACATTTCCAAGGATGAGATTTCTGGAGCTTTAGCAGAAGTTGGATTCAACGAGGAAAGAAGAAGACAACAAGTTG
This sequence comes from Ogataea allantospora, assembly GCA_030572655.1. NCBI lineage: Eukaryota > Fungi > Ascomycota > Pichiomycetes > Pichiales > Pichiaceae > Ogataea > Ogataea allantospora. The sequence continues at coordinate 130,741 of JAJMAM010000017.1, forward strand.
GATCTCTTTCTGGTGGATGGAAGATGAAACTTGAACTAGCAAGGGCCATGCTGATGAAGGCAGATGTCTTATTACTTGACGAGCCTACTAACCATTTGGATGTTACCAATGTGAAGTGGCTTGAAGATTATCTTGTTGAACATACTGACATTACCTCGTTAATTGTTTCGCACGACTCTGGATTTTTGGATATTGTCTGTACTGATGTTATTCATTATGAGAATAAGAAGTTAGCTTACTACAAGGGAAATCTGTCAGAGTTTGTTAAGGTCAAGCCGGAAGGTAAGTCCTATTACACTTTGACGGATTCCAACGTCAAAATGGCTTTCCCTCCACCAGGTATCTTGACAGGAGTCAAGTCCAACACAAGAGCTGTTGCGAGAATCTCAAATGTCACTTTCCAATATCCGGGAGCAGAGAAACCTTCGTTGAAAAATGCTTCATGTTCGCTTTCTCTTTCGTCGAGAGTTGCTGTCTTAGGACCAAATGGTGCTGGTAAATCGACACTGATCAAGCTTTTGACCGGTGAATTAATTCCAAATGAGGGATCTGTTGAGAAACATCCAAACTTGCGTATTGGATATATTGCTCAGCATGCTTTGCAACATGTGAACGAACACAAAGAAAAGACTGCAAACCAATATCTGCAATGGAGATACAAGTTTGGTGACGATAGAGAGGTTTTGTTGAAGGAATCTCGTAAGATTTCCAGTGATGCTGAGAAGCAAATGTTGGAGAAAGAGATTGATATTGCTGATGGAAGAGGAAAGAGACAGGTTGAAGCCATTGTTGGTAGACAGAAGTTAAAGAAGTCTTTCCAATATGAAATCAAATGGAAGTTCTGGTTACCAAAGTACAATTCCTGGGTTCCTAGAGACAAATTAATTGAAGAAGGATTCGAGCAATTGGTTCAGAAATTCGACGATCACGAAGCTTCTAGAGAAGGTTTGGGGTACAGAGATTTGGTTCCTTCGGTTATCAGAAAGCATTTTGAAGATGTTGGATTGGACGGAGACATTGCTGACCATACCCCTATGGGATCTCTTTCTGGAGGACAATTGGTGAAGGTTGTGATTGCCGGAGCCATGTGGAACAATCCGCATTTGTTGGTGTTGGATGAGCCTACCAATTATCTTGATAGAGATTCTCTTGGAGGTCTTGCTGTTGCCATCAGAGAATGGTCAGGAGGAGTGGTGATGATTTCGCACAACTCTGAGTTTGTTGGTGCACTTTGCCCAGAACAATGGATTGTGGAGAATGGTGAGATGGTGAGAAAGGGAGTCACTGAGATTGATCAGTCGAAGTTTGAGGACAATGGAGGAGATTCTGCCCAATCAAAGGCCGCTGCCGAGATGGTTAATAAACCAGTTCCTCTTAAAAAGAAGGACGATGACGATTCTCCAGCAAACATCAAGGTGAAGATTCGGAAGAAGAAGATGACCAGAAATGAGAAGAAGCTCCAAGAAGAACGGAGGAGATTGAGGCATATTGAGTGGCTCAGTTCTCCAAAGGGAACTCCGAAGCCGGTGGACACTGATGACGAAGAATAATTACTTTATATACATCACTGTGACAAGACACGAGAGCCCAAAGTCTACAAGCAATCCACAGCCCATCCAGGCAAGGAAGTATAAGATTTTGGGACTGAAGACTGTCCAGACAAATAAATGGAACCGCAAGTTATAGCAACTGAGGATGAGAGTCAATCCTGAAACCGAGTAAAACATTAGGGTGAACAATAGTTTGTTGAACAGTCTATCCCAGTTATTTCCATCGTTGCGAAGAGTCAACTGGAGATATGCCAAAGACCAGAAGATTGGTGCTGACCAATTGCAAACAAATGTTAAAAGTCCTGATAAGAGCATATTGTAGTTTGACAGTCCATTGAAAGAGTTGGTGAGGTCCACTGAGGAGAGAGAATTTGTGAAGCCGAACTGGAAGAAACTCAAATTTTGCATCAAGATGGTGAACATTGCTAATGTATTAGAATCTTGACTGGTCTTTCCAAATGCTGACAGTATTGATAGAAGAACGGCAAAAATTGGGACGTTGTTGAAGTTTGTTTGACTGATTAGCAGAATGCTGAATGTTGTAAGGACTCCTTTAGTGTAATTGTCTGAAGGGTCTGACCAATTGCACAATTTGAATGTCAAAGGCTTGAAAAGATGGAACATCAGAACTGCAAACCAAAGTTTATAAAATAATCCAAACAAATGCTGGTTGATGGTATTAATTTCTGTGGTGTTGAGATTATTTGAAATCCAGCCAATGTAATCTGTGCACCATTTGGGCATGACAGTTGATTCTGAAGCCAAATCGTAGGTTTCTGATAAGTATGATAAGAACTTGGTCGAGAACGAAATTGAACAGAGCAAGCTGGTTGAGATAAATGTTAAAAATCGAAGATTGATGTTTTTGCCGGAATCGGATGTCTTGACTCCTCTAGTAACATAGATACAATATGATGCATAGGTCAGAACAAGGATGGAGATGGCGACAGATGGACCAATTTGGGGTGAAAGAGAAGCGAGATATGTTGAAATCTTGTTGTTGCTTTTAAAATTGTTCTTTTGACCACTATTGTTCCACGATTTAAGAATTCTCAATCCGATCATCAACAAACTGGAATTGAACAAAGATTTGGATCGAATGATCACCAATGCCATAAACATTGTGGTAAAAAACCACCATAAATGGTGTTCTTCCTCGATCATTGAGGACCCAAAGAAATTAACAGCATAGATCACAAAAAATGTGAGATCAATAGCTGCCGTTTTAAGATCGTTATGAATCATGAACCATATTAGACAAACAATCGAGGTGACTGAATAAGCCGTAAGCCCATAGTAGATTTCAACATAATTGTAATCAGAAGATGTTTTTGAGAGATCTTGTTTTGTGGATTTGATGTATTCTGACAATTTGGAGATACTGGAGACGTCAATTTCTTCTTCTAAAGAGGTGACACGATTTTTGGATTTGTCGGAAAGAACTTTCAGTTGCATTGCGTTCTTGATCAGAACATCCAATTGCTGTTTGACAGAATACAATGGCAAAAATTGTTCCATAAAAGCTCCCAAATTGTTAATTGGAACTTTGAGTCCGAGTAAAGTGGAAAGAGTTGGAACGAGATCAATTTGATCCACATGATCGTAATAATCAAAAGAAGGGTTCCAATCAATTGGGGCAACGATGGAAGATTTGAATTTCTTGAACTTCGAGGAGATCAACATCAAACCTGCAGAAACCTCACCAATTGAGGATCCACCATGATTACCAACTTCATTCATTCCATGATCTCCCATCACCACAAAAAGAGTATTCTCGTCATCCTTAACAGCAGATTCAAACACTCGACGAATAATATTGTCCATTTCTGTTTGTTTTCCAGGCATGTTAGCACTTGTAGGTCCTCCCTTATGACCAATATGATCTAAACCCAGATAATGAAGAATCAAACAATCCCAATGTTTCCGACCTTCTTTACTGAGTTCATAATCCAAATGACGAGTCACGTTGTTATCAACAATGGTGAAATCACTCACATAAAAACTGGCTGTTCCATCTGTTTTCTTAAAATACGATGGAAACAACTTCAACCATGTGTCATCTCCAAACATGTTGATTTTCCATCCAGATTGGTACATTTGTTTGATCCACGAATCTTGATCTCCAAGAGTTGACGAAGTATCTTCTTCCGCAATATTGAGAACGGCATCTATAAAATTGGGGGTAGATCCCGTGGTAATACCCTTCAAACGTGGTAAAGTGACTGTAGGGGGGTTAGAATAGGCAGTGTATCCAATACCATATCCCTGGTTCAATAGTTCATGAACAAACGTCATACTGGACTCATTGGAGAACAGAAAATCAGCCCTCAATGCGTCAATAACCAGAATTATAGCACGGTCAAATTGACGTGGAGGGTCCTTGTAAAAAGAAGGTGCGGCAGATTGGAAGTTCTCAACGTCTGAACTGGATAATACAACTTTCGTGGGGAAGAATCCCTTGCAGAACAAAAGATACGAACATAATTGGAGAATCCAAAGCAGTCCGAGACAAATAAGTTTCATCTAGCTGTACATAAAGAAACAAAAGATTTTTAAAATAATTAAATTGGGTTTTCTTTATGCTCAGACAAGGATTAATTAAGAACGTGGGATTTTTTCAATTCAGACGGTGGAACTCGTCAGGAGCAGGCTTCAGATCGACGCCAGGTCCTCCAAAGCTCGAAAAGGAGGATCAAGAGGAGTTTGAAAAACTAATCCAGAAGGCAAATACTCAGTCTACTATCGATGAATATAATGAGAAAATGGGGTTCAAGGTGGACGCGCCTGCCAAAGTGAACACTGCCACTCTTTCTACAAACATGTTCAAGATCATTCCCGAATTCGAGGGCGATGTTAATCCCCAAACGGGAGAGGTCAACGGACCGAAACAAGACCCTCTTAAACATGGCGTCGACTGGAGCTTTAACGGCCGTGTTACGGACTTTTAGTAATTTTTTAAGGTTTTCGGAAAAATCGGGCTTCTCATTATATAGAGTTAACATTCATGGATTTCAATTCGCTCACCAAGGAATCGACTAATGTGGTTCTCAAGTCCAGCTTGCCCTTCATCCTGGCCATCTCCCTTTCATAGCCACTAGGAGGAACAGGAACTATAATATCTGCATCCTGGAAACCTTCCGCGTATTCTTGCACAACCTTCAAATCCTGTTCTTTTTCATTCACCATAGTTTCTAATCGTTTTAGACTCTTGATGTATGCGTGTTCATTCTTCGATATCGGTTCGTTGGCTGTTGAAGACGTTTCGGAATGAACTTTCTCCATTGTTTTCAGAATTTTCGAAATCCTAGAGTCCAATTCCGATTGTTTAATACACAGAGCCTCTAATTTCTTCTTCGAGACTTCCTGTTTGTCCAATCTTGATTCTCTGTTTAATTCCACCTCATGCAACATAGTGATCTGGGCTATGAATTCTTTTCTCATTAGAGTCAACATTTGATTGGTAGAAGCCAGGTTTTTGAAAATCGTAATCAATCCCAAGCTCGTATATTCATTGACTTTGTACAATTTTTCCAGATCTTCTGTAACACCATCCATCGGCTGATTTGTCGAGATTTGATTCATCAATCTCTGCATCTTTGTTATAGTGTTTTTGGAATTCAATATACCTTCTGCGAGATCCATAGAGTTATAAATCTCGTAAACCTCACGTGGAGCCATTTCTGATTCAATTAAGTCTGACTGAAGTTGGTTCTGGATAAGATCAAATACAGCCGATTGCGAAACTGCATGAGAGCTGAAATTATCCCAAACAAAAGCAATCTTGTGTTCGTCGCTAGCTAAAGCAACAGAGTATGAATCTTTCTGGGTTTTCAACTGGAACGGCACGTTTGAATCACTAGGTATGGTGAATTTTCCCAGACTTCTGGTTTCTGTTGGTAAATCTCCCTTTAAGAGTTCACCAAATTCAATTAGGTTGTTTGAACGTAAACCTCGTTCCAGCACATTCAACCATTTGGAGAAGTCGACCTGGATTAATTCTGGGTCCTTGGTGACCAAAATTACTTGACCGGTGAATTTTGGATGCAATAGACCACTTGTTAATGAATTAGATCCAAAGATCAAACATTCCAACGTTCTGGCAGTCTCTGGCACTGTTGGCTTTTGTTGATAATCAAATACCATTGATTGGTCTTGATCTTGGAAAAGAACGACTAAGGCCTTATCCAAAAGAACACAAAAGACATCGTTCTCCATCGGAATTAATTTTAGTGCATCTTGATCGTACAAAGATTCCGGGAATGGATCGATGTTCATAGGACCAACCAATTTTCCTCGATTGAGGTTTGGCGATAAGATGGACGATGCGGGAGAGAATGATCCGTTTGTCTGAGACATCAAAGAAGCAAACTTGAGCATGGGCATTTTGGCAACTTGATCAGTATTAGGATTATTATATTTTGCTGCAGCATAATCAAAAAGAGTTTCTATCCAAGACGTAGAAACCGAGACCTTGGCTGGCAAATATGGACAAATTTTGTATATGGACGCATCTGACGTTAAAATCAGTAGTGTGAGATCTCCAATAGGAGAATTAGATGCAAAACAGATGGACACGGGATCAACCACATAGGTATTTGTTGGACCAAAGGATCCTGTTCTTAGTTGGTAAGTATGGGTTGGCAGCACCAACGAGGTATTGATATCATAATTAAAGATTCTTTCCGAGGTCAAGATAACCAATTCTGCCCCAAACTTCGAGATTTTATTAAAAATGACTTGTATGATGGTTTCATCTTCTTGAAGACTAATATCAAGAGAATACATTGTAGTATATTTGATCTGGGATCCACATCCATTCAAAGCTAACACACAACAGTTCTTGCAGTCGTAACAACATAACAAGGTATCATTATCATTAAGACACATATTGGTTGGGACAAAAGTCAATTCGGTATTCAAATAGTAGGACCCAGTGTTAAGGTTAACTATTTTCACTCGGCAGTCGGAAATAACCACAAACTCATTCCCACTTTGACGACTGATAGTGATATAATCACGCGAGTCTGGTATTGGAGTGTTTAGACGCCGAAGTTGATCCAATTGTAAGGTCATTGCAAACAACAAAAGATCAGAAGTTTGGATTATAATTTTATTTTAAAAGAAGCCGTGTTTATGGATGACAGAAAACATATTAATTATTATGAGGTGCTACCAGAGCATTTAAACGTGTTCCAAAATTCCGTGATAGAGATACAATTGGTGTGCCATTTAGCGGCTAATGCAAGCTTCTTATTGGAGATAAGTTCAGGTTTTGGTAGAGAGTCGTTGTAGATAAGAAGCGAGGTTTTCTTCGAGAACATTGTGTTTAATTGACAGTGTTTGAGTTTCGACAGATGTTTCTCTAAATGTGATAGCTCAACACCTTTGAAACCGGTAATGCAAACAGAAGCAGATGATTTGTCTTTTGTGAGAATTTCTTCTTCCTCTGGGAGAGGGATGAACGGTCTGGCCCATGGATTATTCAAATCTGTGGTCTTGTAAAAAATGCATCTTTCAATGGCCATTTCGGTGATGACTTGTCGTTCGGTCCATTTATCTAGGTTGGTGATATTGGAGTTCACAACGACATATTCTGCATCATCCTTGATCTTTCCATGATGACTGCAGATAACTTTCCGTAGAATGTTCTTTTCGGAGTCTGTAAACCCATCTGCTATTTGAAACGAACAATTTTCAAATATAGTGCTCTCAAGCATTTCCTGACTAGCTTCCACTATCGAAGGTTGTGTCAGAATCTCCTCTTCCTGATCCACAGCCCAATTATCTTCCATTCCTCGTTGAAGATTCGAGATCTTAATGTTTCCCATGATCGATTTCCAAACCTTGTTGTCCTTATCTAACTTACGAATCTTGAGATCTCGTTCCACCTCTTCCACTGTCGAGCCCCGTTTAGCTTTTAAAACCTGGTTTTTCAACTCCTCACTCTTTTTCCACTCATTGAACTTCTGCCAATCACAAGCATCGTTACGATGTCCTTTACTATTTTCACCCGTCAAATAGTACTCTCTCACATCTAACATTGCTCCTCTCTCCACTGAATCATAGACCCAATCGGGAGAAACAACAGGAATACCCCATTCTCGAGCCTTTGTATATCTAAGACCTTCAGGTAAAGTGGTCACCAAAACATCCGAAGCCGTACTGATTGACTCCCCCACATTTCCTCCGTTGTTTAGAATCATCTTAGTGATTACCTTGGATAATTCTGGGTCTAATCGACTGATGGAGACACTAATGTTATCAAAAACAGCCAATCTGTCCATTTCTCCAGCACTTTTGGCTGTTTCTTCTCCCCGAAGCCACATATTATACGTATTCAGAACAGTTTCATACGAAACCAATCGGATCTCGGGTCGTATCTTTACCACATACTGATATTTCTTACTTTCTGCCCAATTCTCGCGTCCCGAATGGACCACCAAAACATTTGCATCTGAAGTCAAATCGTCTCTATATGAGGCTGTTGGAAACATCTTGACCAACAACTTGGCCAAATCCACGCGTTCACCAGCTGTTAAAGAGGTCGATGTAATCACTGTCATGACATAATGACAATAACAGAAGAAAATAATTTAAATTTTAATAGATCCATGCAAGAGACTAAACGGACCAAAAGTTTCAATGGATGTTTCACATGTCGACGGCGAAAGGTTGCTTGTGACTTGGAAAAACCAGAATGTGCCAAATGTAAGAAAAGTGGACTTGTTTGTGAGGGATATGACGTCAAGCTACGATGGAGTGGTCTATTGAAGTTTGATCGTTATGGCAATCAGTTGCCTAATGGACCGAGTCTAGAAACCGAGCATTATCAACGACGATCTATTCCGTTTGTTAAGTTCCCCAAAAACCAGCAATTTGATTACTATTCGGAACTAGATGAGGTGCTGAATAATTTACAAAGACAAGAGACCGGGAATGAAGATATAACTCAACAAATCGGACCATTTGGAGTATTTCGAGCATTCAGGTCCTTATCAGGACTTGAAAAGATAAAGGAGGATCTGGAGACCGATTTGATGACGAAATCAGGCAATTTGGGTAATGAATGGTTGAGTTCTGAGCTTTTGGATGCTGCACTTTTGACAGCTTCGGCATTGAATGGTGATACTCATTTCTTGGATATGTTTAAAAACGAGAATTTGGATCCAATTGGAGAAATCGATGATACCTTGACTCCTACAGAAACTGTTTCGAATCAGATGTTACATTTATTATTTCAAGGTCGACATCATAAAAGTCCAGTGAGTTTACAAAGCAGTCGAGAAAACAGTCAATTTTTACAGGATTCATCCTCAAAAATCAATATTCATGCTGGAAAGGGGGCCAAAATGCCTGCTACTATTATGGAAATAGTGGAATCTGCTCCATTGCCAAAAACCATAGCCATTGATAAGTTTTCTCTTCCAACAAGTTCTTTGACAGTCCATCCAATGGCCCGTTATTTATTGAATTATTACATTGAAAACGTCGCAGACATGATGACAGTGATTCCTCTACCAAAGAATCCCTGGAAGTTTATCTATTTTCCAAGAGCAATTATGGCTATCGGAGAACTTTCTTCTTTGGGTCAAACATCCAACGCCAAGAATTGTCTATTGAATGCTTTGTTGGCCGTGAGTGCATTCAATCTACAAAGTAAGTTTATTCGAGGCTCGGATGAGATGAAATATTACGTTGATTTAGGAGTTCAATTACGTCAACAGGCTACCAATTTTCTCAATAGGTGTTTGGAAGAAGACATCTTGAACCAGAAATATAAAGATGTCCTGGTTGCTGTTCTTTCCATGGTCACCATTGATGTTGTTTGGGGAACCATGTCTGGATGTAAAGTTCATCTTGATCATTGTGAGAAAATTATTGAGAAGAAGATGAGGGTGAAAAAGAAACTAAGTACCAAAGCGGTGATTTTGCATCGGATTTTCAGTTCGTTGAAACTGATTCAGGATTCTACCTCGTTGGAGAACATTTCCAAGGATGAGATCTTCCTCAATGAAAACAACTATTCAAATTTCATCATTGGAAGTCCTGGATCCAAACAGGAAGTGGAAAGATTCAACAGCAATAGTATGATTGGGATTAAAAAGAGAAGACACAAACGAGAGGTTCCACTTACTAAAAATACCGTGGAATCCAATACCAAGGGAGTTTACAATGAGAAAATTACCGACACGGGTAAGGTTCGGATTGAATATATCATGAATCGGACGGATTTGGCAGAAGTTCCTGCTTTTATAGACATCACCAGATCGAGTTTCCAGCCATCAAAGAATAAGTTAGAGGATAAGATCATTTCATCGGATGCCATTTATGGACTTCCCAATTCGTTAATTCTGATTTTCAGTGAGGTTGTCCATTTGATTCGTTTCAAGAAATATTACAAGGATCAAGATCTGGAGCTACCATTATTTTTTGACGAATTATCAGATCAATTGGAATATAAATTACTCAGTTGGCGTTTGGAATGGACATTAACTGTTGATGAGGACGACAAAACGTTTATTTCACCTCGACACGAAGGAATTTATCATCATGTGATGTCATTCTATTATGGATTGGTGATCTATTTCTATAGATTCGTGGAAGACGTCAATCCGATGTATCTACAAGAACGAGTGGAAAAAGTGTTGTTCCATTTGGATCAAATCCAGGAGATCGTGGAAAAACATCAAGATACTTGCTATATCATCCCATTGTTCTGGCAAGGATTTATAGCCGGATCAGAAGCCATGACCTTATATCTCCAAAACGGATACAATCTATGGGGACATAAGATCAGTCAAACTGGAGTGGGAACATATTGGAATGCCAGGCAAATAATGTTGGAAATTTGGCGACGCAAGAATTACAATCATAAAAACGATTGCTGGCCGGATGTTTTGCGGGATTGGAAAACTAACGTCATGTTAACATAGAATTCGCTAGTAAATTTTTCCTTGTATGTTTTCTTTTTCTACGTGGCTCATTTAAATAGCTTACAAATTGCCACCTTCTTAGAACTCAATGAGATTTAGCATACTGGTTTCCTGGATTGCTTTAACGTTTGGATCTGTGTTAGGATCTGGATTGTTGGAGGTTTCCTCGTTGGAACGCAAACCGGTCAGCATTTCTCCGCAATATCAATACCAAAGCATCCATGAATTTGAAAATACTCCGTATCAATATTGGGACGATTATGTCAAGTCTGTTATTAAGGAAAGTACCAACGTGACAATTGAACAGATCAACCAATTGAATATGCAAATTAGACCGGTTCTTGCCGATCTGATTAATGAGAATTTCTTCAAGATCTTTAGACTCAATTTATATAAGGAATGTCCATTTTGGTCACATTCGGAGGGATTTTGCATGCATAAGAGTTGTGCGGTTGATACTATTGACGATTGGAAAGACTTGCCAGACATTTGGCAACCTGAAGCTTTGGGAAAAATCCGGAGTTTAAGTACCGAACCACCAACCAGTTCCTGTATTGCCACATTGACAAGAAATAAAGATTACTGTGCACTTGACGAGATCAACGATGAGACTGTTTATGTGAATCTTGTGGATAATCCAGAGAGATTCACCGGTTACGGAGGAGATCAATCATTCCAGATTTGGAAGAGTATCTACAATGAAAACTGTTTCAATTTGGGTTCCGAACAATGTGTTGAGAAGAATTTCTTTTACAAATTGGTTAGTGGAATGCATTCGTCAATCAGCACTCATTTGACCAACGATTATTTGGACTTAAAGACAAAAGAATACGGTCCTAATCTCAGGCAATTTATGATTAGAGTTGGAGATTTCCCCGATAGGTTTGAAAATCTGTATTTAAATTACATTTTGGTGGTGAAATCTTTAATCAAGCTTCAAGAATCAGGTGTTTTGGATAAACTAACATTCTGCGATGATCAACAATTCGAAACAAAAGAATGGGATTTGAAATACGAACTCAAACAGGTGATCCAGCCATTTTGCGAGTTTGGAGAAGGAAACGAATGTCTGTTCAACGAAAACACCTTGTTCCAGAACGACAATGCTGGACAATTGAAAGATGAATTCAGGGAGCGTTTCGTTAACGTTTCCAGAGTGATGGATTGTGTTCATTGTGATCGGTGTAGATTATGGGGTAAGGTCCAAACAACAGGATATGGAACAGCTTTAAAGATTTTATTCGAACTGGACAAGGACGATACATTGAGTTCTGATTTCCAGATCTCCAAAATCGAACTAATCGCCTTAATCAATACATTCGATAGACTATCCAAGAGCATTATGTCCATCAACAATTTCAAAACTTTATATGATATCGCCATGAAGCAAGAGGAAGACGGTACATTGACCACACCAGAATCTTTTGGCTTATCACAACCGTCTGCTGAGGACATTTTTGGGGCCACTTCTGATCCCGTCGCAAACGATATTAAATACCCGCCTGCCAGGACCGGTCCTGGATTCATGGACATATTCAAAGAGGAGCTGAACAACGTATTGAATGCTCTGTATTTCATCTTTTCCAGTTATAGATTATTCCCTAAAGTGGTATACAATTGGGCGTTGATCCGGTTGGTTTATTATTGGAATCAATTTGTTGGTCATGTTCATGAAGATTTCGATGTTAATAGGTTATATAGGCTAGAATTGTGAGCTACTCTTTTTTCTGAGCCTTTTCGTCAAACAACTTCTTTGCTCTGGATATTTCGCGGTCCATTTTCTGTAAATCATGGATTCTTGCCAATTTGATTGGATCTTTGCGTAAAACAAACTTGACATCATCGATTTTCAATCTATTTCTTCCGTGGGCCAATCTGGAATGGTTAGCGGCAACAACAAGGTCAATCATGTAAGCAGTTAAAACATCTTCCAAAGTCTGGATGGTTTCGTAATTCGGTGACGGAGAGTCTCCAAACGCATATAACAACGCCTTCAAATCGTTACTGAAAATTCGTTGTCTATTTCTGTAAACCTTTCGATATGACATGATTATTTTAAAAAAAATCCGTTGACAAATTATTTCTTGTTCAAATGTCTAAACGAGATCGGATTTTGAGTTCTGACGATGTTTGCCAACTTATCGGTTCTGGAGATGTCATTGTGATATATGATAATGCTGTGTTACGCTTGAATCGTTGGATCGAACGACATCCCGGAGGAGATAAGGCTGTGTTCCATATGGTTGGAAGAGATGCCACCGATGAGATGAATGCATATCATTCGGAAGAGACTATCAAGACATTTAAACGCTTCCAAATTGGTCGTATTGATGGTCAATGGATTAATTTGGTGCCTCCGATCCAGGGAGGTAAATATACTTCGACTCCTAAAGCTAGAGGCTTAGCTGGTCAGACCTCAGAGATCGTTAAACCAAAAATGCCAGAAGGGGTGATTCCCACGTCTGCATCGATAACAATCCAATCAGGACCAATCAGAGACCCTCAGGATATCATAGAGAATTTCGATAACCAATTAGTCAAACAAGATCTACAAACGTGGCCTTCTCTTGATTATGACACCCAACGGTTGATCTCACAAAAATATCACGAATTGCATTGCAAAATCAAACAGGCAGGTCTTTATGATTGTCCATACTCAGAATACTACAAACAAATGTGCATCAATGGAGGATTGTTTCTGTATTTCCTGGTGTTCTATAAAATCGGATGGTATTTTCTTAGTGCCGTCTCGATAGGATTGTGTTGGCAACAACTCACATTCATAGCCCATGATGCTGGACATTTGGCTATTACTCATAATTATCATTTAGATAATCTATTGGGAGTATTGGTCGCCGATTGGATGGGAGGTCTATCTCTTGGATGGTGGAAAAGAAACCATAATGTTCATCATTTGATCACCAACGATCCAGTCCATGATCCAGATATTCAACATTTACCTTTCTTTGCTGTCAGTTCCCGTCTTTTGGGAGATGTATATTCAACTTATTATGAGAAAATCTTATGGTTCGATTGTGTTGCAAAGATTATGGTTCAATTCCAATCATATTTATATTACCCAGTCCTGTGTTTTGGAAGATTTAATTTGTACCGTCTTTCATGGGAATATTTGCTCACCAATAAGAGTCCAAAAGGAAAAGCCACTTGGATTTGGTATATGGAGATCTTTGGACTCTCTTTCTTCTTCTATTGGTTTTTCTACGTGGTGATAGGAAATCTTGAGACTTGGCCTCAACGAATTCAATATATCCTAGTTTCGCATGTGGTCACCATGATTGTTCATGTTCAGATCACCTTAAGTCATTTTGCCATGTCCACTTCAGATTTAGGAGCCTCTGAATCATTTGCTGCTCGACAGCTCAGAACCACCATGGATGTCGATTGTCCCGAATGGTTTGACTTTTTCCATGGAGGTCTTCAATTCCAGGCCATTCATCATTTGTTCCCAAGAATGCCTAGACACAACTTCCGTAAAGCACAAAGATTTGTTTTGGAGTTTTGCGAAGAGACAGGTCTTAAATATTCCATATATGGATTCATGGACGGAAACAACAAGGTCTTGCTCAAAATGGATGATGTCGGCAAACAGGTCAAGATCATGAAAGATTGTTTGCGAAGCATGGCTATGGAATCTTGTGAGAAGAAGAATATCTATGAGAAACGTGTTCAGAAGGCAATGACCGAGTCCAAAGTATTTTAAATACCCCAAGCACTATATCAAAGAATCGTAGGTAGGCGTAGATGTTCTCGGTTTGGGAGACATTGTTTTTGACCAATCGATTCCTGTTTGCACTGGTGTGGAAGGTTGGCTGGGCTGCGGCGAAGAGACTCTGGTGGTTTTCATCGGTTGCATGAGAGAATAGGAAGGTATTGGTGTTGGTTTGGTGGCCCCAAATGAAAGTGAAGGAGTAGGGACAACTGGTTGTGAATCGCGCGGTTTCATTACAGGGAACGATGGAATAGAAGTTTGTGTTGGTTCTAGACGTAGAGGCTCAATTGGGATAGCAGAAACAGTAGGGACTTTTGGAGCTGGAGTTATCGTTGGGATTTCCGGTGTATTTGGTATAGTATCGACTTTTTGCTCTGCATTCAAACGATTTATGATCGATTTTTTGAGATACAACTCCACGTCGCCAAGAATCTTGAAAATGAGATCCAAATCCGATTTTCGAGTCACATAGTTGGTGAGTGTCCAAAGTTGAAAAAATACAGAGTTCCGGATCAATTCAGTGACATCGACTTCTGTTTTGGAAACAGAGATGGTTGCTGGAGATCTGTTGAGCTTGGTGAATATGGTTTGATATAACTTGACCATATTCATGAGCAGATTGGAATTTTTGAAGTTTGAAGCATGAGTATTCTGAATCAATGGTAGCAACTTTTCCACAATGATATAAGTATCCAAATTTTTATCGTTCATACCACTGATCATAAGAATAAAGGAGTCAACAGTAAGATTCTTGATCTTCAACGAGCTGGTAGTACTGAACAGTTGGCATGTTGAAGGAAAGGTCTTGGTGGATATGGTGGAATAGGTTTGGAAATTAAGGAAGGTGGTAAGATTGGTGAGTACTTTCTCTTGCAATTGGACAACGTCTGGAGTGATATTCTTTGTAGTCATGGACTTATTAAACAATTTCTCAAGTAGATTTTGGAACTGTTGTGCATGTTTAGAAGAAAGATCTGATTCCTTGGCATTCAACTTTGATTGGATTATGTTCAAATTAGAGATCAGCAACAGTTCATAACTTGCCAAGTCTAGCTCATTGAGTAATCTCAAAAGTAATGGAAATATCTTATCAGTGAAGGTGAGTTGAGACAACTTGTTGGTCAAAATCAAGAGATTTTCACAGGAATGAGTTATGATTTGCACGTCCTGTTCTGATAATGTCTTCAAAGACAATAATGGAACAATCAGTTCGGAAAGTAATGGGATGAACTTGTTTATAAGTAAAGTACGGGGAAATTGGAGCAATTCTGAAGTGAGATTATGCAAAAATTCAATCTTTTCTGTCTCGGAAAGTGTTGGAAACTCGTCCATAACATTAAGAATGCGAATCAAATCATTATTGAAGATCTTGGATGCAATAAGATCATCCACTGTCAATGGATTTTGCAAAGTCAACACGTCTTTATTGGATTCCTGGGTTTCCTTTAGAAGTCGCACAAAAATCTCAATGTAATTTCTCGGAATGTTATTGAAACTGGCATGGGTATTCAAAGATGGAGAATTCAGAATCTGTTTAAGTTTGTTCATCGATCGTTCGTAATCCAATAAACTGGAACTGGAACATTGTAGTAACGATTCACCCTCATTGAAAAGATAATAAATCAGACATCCGACGGAAAACAAATCATTGATGTAATCAACATTATGTTTGATCAACAAGTTTGGCGATGAGTATTTGAAATCCAAGTTCAAAAATCCCGGAAGACGTGAATCAAGAGGATCGATATATTTTTCCTGAACATTGTTCTCCATAACCTCAATGAATTGCATTCCAGATAACTTCCAATCGAAATTCTCAGTGATAAACACCGACGAAGGAGCCAGATTCATATGAACAGTATGAACACTTTGATGAAGAAACTTGAGTCCTGATGCGATTTGAAGTAATCCCTTGGTAATTATCACCTCATCCAATTCGGATTTACTCAATGTCACCAAATCTCCAACAACATATTCAGTCACAAACAAGATCCTAGTTTTGTGGTCTTCCAGCGGTTCAATAACAGTGAGGAAGTTAGGATGTTTGAATTTGGCCAAATTTGTAATGTAATTCTTGATTGTGGTGCAAACATCATCCATCAACATGCTCCGATTCGACCTGTTCATAATTCCGTTTGTTTGAAGACGTAACTCTAACTCCTTCTTACTGAATTGCCAGACCGAACATTTCTTCTTTGTAGTTCGATGTTTGGCAGGAAAAACAGTCCAGGTGTTATTGGAAACGAAAAGTGGATTATTGGATACCGAATAATTCGATTCAATACCAGACCCTTTAAATACCTTAAACATGGCTGGAATTAATTAATTGGTAAATATTCTTTCCCTACATAATTACACATTTATCAGAAGAAGCTTCTTTCTTGACCACTTTTTGATCACGGACTTTCGGCTTGACAACAGCTTTGCGTTCATATTGTTCTTGCATTTTTCTTGCGATTTGTTCATCTTCTTGACTCTGTAATTGAGCTGCTAATATCTCGTCTTGACTAGCAGGTGCCATCGGTTGTGTGGATATGTCGGGCTCCAAATCCTCAGTAGCAACAAATGAGCCGTTCAAAAGTCTATCATTGGTTCCCTTGACTGTATTCAACTCCTCCCAAACAATATCTCCACCATATCCTTCATCATTGGCCAATAAATATAATTTGTTGTCCACTTTGTAAAGGGTGCTGAAATGGTCATTGCGGAAAAATATCACCAGACTGTTGTTTTCCACCACCGTAGAGTCCTGTCGCAACCTTTCGAGTCCTAACTCGGTCAATTGGGTGCTATTTTCACTTAGAAACTCTCGACATCGTAAATATTCATCCAGAATGGAGGAATCCGATTGGTAGAGCTCCAATTCACGAATCTCATCGCTATTCAGCTTGTCCAGACTGATTTGAGGATATTTATCCATCACACTGATCATCAAATCTTGAAACTGATCAAATGTCTTGGTCTCGTCTTGGACAAGAAACCCGTGCACCATCTTGACTTTGAAGAGGCCCATCAATTGTGGGATACCGGAGGATTGATTTTGAAAATCGGTTACCAACGGGTCGTCAAACCGGACATTAACATTCAGACCGGTGCCTAAATGTGGAAGGATATTTAAAATTCCATCTAATTCGACAAAATCCTCGTTAGTTTCATTCAATGTCAGCATCAAATGTGTCAGTTCATTAAGAAGGGCGTCAAAACTGACTTCTCTAGCAACCAACAGTTTCTTCAAGGAAACCAAATTGGTTGCTGGGATACAAGTGGAACCTTTTTTCGCTATTTCAGTTCCGTTTTTCCCGACCGTACTCCAATCATCTAAATTGGTCAGTTCACTCGAGAGAATCAGGGTATTAACAAGGGCAATAACAAAACATGGTCCGTTTCGATTTTGAACAAGAACATTGTTCATATGATATTCACCCACCCAATCGTACCAGTTTATGGTCTTGGTGTGAAATTTCAGTTCTTCCATGGCGAGCGACTTGTAACTTTAAAAATATAGAGGATAAGATTAATTATAGTTAATGTGGGGCGCAGCGCGGCTTGGCATGCAAAATTTATATATCCTGAAAATTTATTTTTCCTAATCATGTTAAGACGATTTGCGAGGTTTGGAATATTTTCGCGCCAGTTGAGCACGATTTCCAACGTTTCCAAGGGCTCGAATCTTGAATCTGATGTGATATCGTTACTGAAAGACATCAGTACGAATCCGGTCCCCAAATCGGACATTCCCTATAAAGAATTTGCAAACCGATCCAAACGGTCTTTGTTACCCCAATTACCAAGTGATCTCGAAATTTCGTTGAATGATTACATATTTGATTTGACTAATTATAGATATTCACCAGATTCATATGAAACCATCAAGAATTTGTTATATTCTATTGTTGAATCTGCCCCTGGTTCAATTTCCAAACAATCATATTTAGATATCATTCAACATTTCCATTTTGAAGTGGATGATGGAAACGCTGAGAAAGTGGGCGAAATCATGAAAACTCATATTGGTCAAGATATAGAATTCCATAACGTTATGATGGCTTATGCTAATACCAAAACAAGATACAATTCTAGAACACAACGATTAGAGCAGCTAAAGTCCCAAGGAATTCAAGCCAACACCAATACATGGTATTATTTGTTTCGTGCTCTGAAAACTAATTCATATAGATTGGAATTATTGGAAGAAATGAAAAACTACGGAGTCGAACATAAGCCAATCTTCTATAGTGCTGTTCATTCCCTGGCTAATCAAAAAACTAATACCGAATTATTACAATATTATAACGAAAATGGATACACTTTGGATAATTTGGATAGTTATCTTATGAACAAGTTGGTTCAAACATATTTGAATGAAGATAAATTGATTCCAGCGTTCGTTCTTATCAAAGACTTGCATTTTAATGAAAATGTTCCAGCAAAAGCCAATCAAGGAACATTCTCCTTATTCAACAAATATTACATCAATAAAGGAGAGATTTACAATTCAGTTGCCTTTTGCAACAAATTCCAATCTGCGTTCAGAATGAAAGTCAGTCATATCATGGCTTACGATCTTTTGGATGGCTATTTGACCAATTGTCCATATTTTGAAAAATGGCCCCAATTGACAAGATACTTGGTTTACATCCTGACAGAACGAACGGCACAGCGAAATTATCTTCGAGGCTCGCATTATAAGAAATTGGCCAATTATGCAAGATTGCATGGATTACAAGATTTCATGTGTCGTAAGGTCGAACCTCAAGATATTGCCTTTGGTGAAGAAATGATGATGAGATTAAGATGGAATCAGCAACGATTTCATATTTTGGAAGATAATGAACTCCCATTCATCGAAATGGCTAGACAACTACAATTGCCGGCGTCAGACGACACGCTGGTTCCGTCACAAATCCTTAAAAATATATAGCGTAGCAATAAATATTAAATTTGCTTGATCCTCTTGGCTTCCTCAGTTACTGGAATACTGTCTCTGCGTTTTCTACCCGAAGACGTGCTTGACCGCGAAGAAGTAGACTCGATATAGCCTTCTGCGGTCTCTGGTCTTGAAGGAGGGTATAATTCCGAAAACTTGTCATCGGACATTAGCGAAGGATCGATCCCACCATTGGGAGTCTGTGGAAGAAGAAAATCGTCCATTCTAAAATCCTCCATGAGTTGGGCCTGGTTAGCGGGGTTATCGTCATCATTGAGTCTCGATGAATTGTTCAATTTCGAGATCCAGTCGTTCATTTGCTTGATCGAACTCTGTTGTTTATTAAGTTGATAATTGATGTTGCCAATTAGGTTATCTGATGAATGAGGGGTCTGTGGCTCAGATTGCAATTGAGGTCCAGGAATAAGAGGAGAAGAAGCAACCGGTTGTTGTGAAATCTCGGGGAAAAATGAGCGTGGAGAATTGGTAACCGGCACCGGAGATTGGAGATTGGAAAACTGTTGTTGGAATTGCATTCCCGGTCTCACCGAATATGAGGTATCCGAGTTTCTGTTTTCTGGACCTCTACGGATCTCCTGGATTGGTGAGTCTCCAACAGAAGCAGACTGCATCATTCTTCCATTCAAGGACTCTCTAGGAGAATATCCATTATATGCCTGATTTGTGAGCATCAATCTGGAAGCATTGTTCATAGAGGTGTTGTATTGGCCTTGAGAATTCATCGGTTGATGAAATTCGTAATCCTGGCCCTGGGAATCTTCTCTTTTGGTCATATTCATAATTTCATTACCAGGAATGCCATTATTCTCCAAGAATTTGGAATTACCTCCATAAAGGGTGGCCAAAAATCTCAAAATTCTGTCAAGTGTCTCCGACTGTGATTTATGTATCTCTCTTGCCATGAAATTCTCTTTCCAAAGTAATTCGTTATCTTGAACCAATCTTCTTAAATCATCAGCAATCATTCTCTGTTTCTGTTTCATGGACTCCAATTCGGTCATTAATGCACTGATGTCCACTTCGTCTTCTTCATCTTTGGAATTGCGGTTTCTCACAATATTATCCAATAATTGTTCCTTTCCCTTGACGAAATTTGGGTTTTCAAATTGCCAAACCTCGTCTCCTTGTTGTAATGATCCGGCACTAATATCTTGAATTTTATGCCATCCATACATGTTCAACTGTCTCACAAAAGAGGCGAAGTTGTTATGTTTAAAGTACTTGGGTAAAACATGTCTCATAAAACTTTCACGATCACTCACCTGGAAGGCTTTCCCATCGGGAAGCCATGATATGTATTTGGAATTGTCCGGATCGTTCACCATGTTCCAAAGTTTCATCACAAACGCAGGCCGTTTTGGAGGTCCTGTAATCTGGTTCTGTAACTTCTTGGGTTTGGGTTTCTTGAAATGGATTGATTTATTGTTATTCGTCACAGGTGCTATCTGAGGACTTTCATAATACGGAAGTCCTGAAGGCTGATTGTATCGAGAAATGGCATATTTGTTGTCGTATGCGGACTTCGCGGACGACGGCGAATTGACTTGGGAAATTCGTCCACCACGATCGGAGATATTCGGTACGTCACTTAATTCTGAAAGCCCTGACGATTCGGTTGGATACATGCCATTGCTGGTCGGACTATTTGCTAATTGATCCATTAGAAGTTCCTCACTAGTTAAATTGGGTATCAAGGCTTCGTCAGGAGTTGGTTTCTCAATAAGTTCCTCAATCTGAGAAGGTCCTGCTAATTGCTCGAGAACATCAGCAGGATCCGTAGTCTTCGGCTTAAAAGCTCCCATTGGAGTGTGATAAGCAGGTTTAAATATGGGTATATCTGATGATGTCCTAAAAATTGTTACCCTGCCTTTAAATTTAGAACAAGTCTGGAGGGGTCAAATTGGGAGTAGGGTGTGTTCTGAAGGTCGATGATGTAAGAATGAGATGACCTGGAATCAACTACTCGACTCTTTGTCTCAAGAATACAGACAAGAGCAGTGGTTTTTAATTAAGGGTAAGGCAAATGACGGTTTTTTTGCTAGAACATTCCACGGTGTGGAGGCCGGGTAATAGATCGAGGTGCCAGGTGTTGGGTAGTCTGGTAAAACAAGATTGATTGATTGGGTTCTTCGATTCTCACCCTTGATCAATCTTGACTGAAATACCCAAAGTCCAGTTTTCAATGCATTGGTACAATTCTGGAATACAATGACCACGATCTGGTATCACAAGTATGACATTAAGTACCACACACTCCTATATATTATCACCTCCTCACGACAGTCCGCCAGGAACCACCTTGAAAGACAGAATGTCGTTCTTACCAATGTCAACCGTATCGTCCATGCTGATTCGCTTTCCCTCGATCCCCTCGATCGCTGCAATGGTGACCTCTCCCATGATATGTCTGGCCACCTTTCCAACTGAAGTACCCTTCTTGATTAATGTGCAGTCTCTAAACACATTAGTGCCTGAACTTCCGGTGAATGTCTGTATATTTCTGACCGTAAACACCGGCACCAGTTCCAACACCTTGACTGCCTCTTGAAGAACCTGGACAACTCCAGTAGAGCCGAATCTGAACAACACCAGATCTCTAATGTTCTCTATTCTGTGTAACAGCTTCTCATCTAATGGCTTGAGACCACTGTCAGGTCCCAGATCCTCGGATGTATCTATAAATTCTGTTCCTTCTTCGTATTTGATGTATGATTGCTTGGCCAACTTGCGCAAAAACACCTCGGTAATGGCACTGGTTAGAACAGCTCTAGTTTCTGGATACTTCAACAAGATCTTGCTGACGTTTTTGTCTGCATCAGGATGATCGATCTTGTTCAATGCCAGAACAGTGGGGAATTTGAACATCATGAAATGTTGAACCATCACCGTGATCCAATGATCATCCCATCGATCCAAGGGAGGGAGATTCTCAATCGAATCAACAGCACGGGCAATCAAACTGGCTGTGGCTCCATAACCTCCAAATTGCGCGCGCAAAGTATCGACTATCGACGATTTGGTGGCAATATGTCGTCTCACAATGGACCCCCATCTTTTCTTCAAATTATTTTCGATCCAAAGTCGTATTTCGTCCTGCAACCATTCCACATCTCGCACAGGATCATAACCTCTAGTAGATTTCCCCTCAGAATCGGTAGTTCCAGAAACATCCACCACATGAATCAAAGCATCTGCTTGTCTAAGATCATCCAGAAACTTGTTTCCCAATCCCAATCCTTGAGAAGCTCCGGGAATTAATCCTGCAACATCCAATAACTCCACAGGAACATGGCGTTTGCCCTCGTGACACCAACCATAATTGGGCTTACACAAATCCTGTTTTCCAAACCTAGCACAAGCACAATCAACTTGCAAATACCCTGTTGCTCTATTAGGATCGATTGTGGTGAACGGAAACGAGCCTATCTTGGCGTTGGCATCTGTCAACGAGTTCAAGGTGGTTGATTTCCCACTCGATGGCTTCCCAACTATTCCAATAAGAGGATCTCTAGGCATTTATAAAGAAAAAAAATTATATAGCCGAATTTCTTGTGACAGAAATTATATATATCTATGACCTCCCTAGACTCGTTCCATTCACTCTTGGAGTCCCAAAAACAACAATGCATTGAGACCATCAAGCTTGATGTTCTGGGAAACGATAAGGAAAAGACCAAATTGGAGGCCCATTTTGATGTTTTCGAAACCATATTGCTCAAGGAAACAGACAAGCGTTTGTTACAGAATGCCGCTTTGGTTGTTCAATCGTTCAGTTATTTACAAACAAACATTGATTTCCTAGTCAAACGCAATGTTTTGGACGTTTTGATCGAAAGTACAATCCGATTTCCATTCGTATTGGCTGAAATCAATTTCCGTACTTTGATAGACTTGCTCTCCACCAATTCGATTCCAAATATGTTCCAGACCGATCAATTATACGTGGATTTCATCAAAGCAATCCATTTGATCTTGAATAACTCTAAATCCTCAAACTCGTTGCTTTTCAATACTTATTTGATGATCCCATTTGTCAAACCATCAGATTCCTTATCAATATTGTACAAACCATTGATGAAACGGATTTCGATCTTGATCTCACCTTTATTCCAAAAATTATTAGAAACAAATGATGTATCCACCTTTAAGAAGTTCACAGAAGTCATCCAATTGCCAGACACGGTCCCAGAACCAATATTCCAAACACTTTCCAACGACCTTAGTCCACCCTTTTATGCTCTGACATATCTTCTATCGGTAGCCAATACTCCCTCATTGTCACTGCCTACTCCATTATATTTTGTTCTCACAGCTTGTTTAAATTCATATGATTTGAATATCAAACTGAGTTCGGTCAACGTTCTTGTTCAATACACCAAGCATTTTGTTCGTGGATCGGAGAAAAGTACCAATTATTTAAGGTTGGCCTCCACCCTGGTCAACATCATAACAAGAACCAAAGATATATCTGGATTACAATTGACTGTCAATTCCAGCTATAAAACTCCTAGAACCATGTCTGCATTGTATTTGATGTCTCAAATTGCAGAAGAAGATTCGTCTATTAGTGATTATTTGGTGGAAATCAATTTTTTTGAAACCATAGCATTGATAGTCAGTTCCAATTATTCTTCACAGGACACTTTCATTGATGAAGATACATTGTACAAGATTTCCGACTCTTTGTTGGTGATGAGTTGTATAGGAGGACTCAGAGAAGATTATCGCGAATTGATTATTAAATACGACATTGCTCCAATCATCATAGATTCCATCGAAAGACATTATCAAATATACCAAGAACTGACAACTACCAGTCCATCGAGTTCGGAAATCGGAATCTTGAAACTTTCCAATAGAATCACTCTTTCGGGCTGCTATTTACTTCGATCTCTGTCGAGATCAGCCAGTTTGTTAAGAACGTATCTTGTTGATCTTAAATTGGTTAATAAATTGATCAATTTATTACATATTCCAGATGAGACCATTGAAAACTGTCCAGATGATCTTCGAATGGACGAAGTGGGGTTGAAATCGGTCGTTCTCGGTATTATATCCAATTTGATTGTGGAATTCAGTGCCATCAAACAGGAGTTGACATCTAACGAGTTGGCTATGTTACTGGAGAACTTCATTTACCATTCAAAGTACGATTCCTTGAGACTCAACTCATTGTGGGTGATCAAAAACTCTCTGTTTGGAGACAATCGTGAGTTCAAGGAGAACTTCAAGAAATCTGTGTCTTTGGAGAAGATCTTTGAGTTATGTTGTGATCCGAACGAGCGGATTCAAGAACAATGTTTCAATATCATACGAAATCTAGCTGTGGGATCGTTCAATTATGCCAACCAAGTGATGATGTATTTCCCCGAATCTGCCGTTGCCAAGCAATATGGCCATGAGTCATTCCTGGACTTTTTGCTTTCACATTTGGAACAAACTACCAACACAGATGTGATTGTGGCTATTGTTTATGTTGTTGTTCATCTTGCGGCCTCAAATGCTAACAATAGATCGTTGATCATGTGTAACGAACGGTTGCTACAGAAATTGTTGGAATTCCTAGATTATGCAGAAAATATGCCTGATGACGAAGATCAATGGCAAATTCGACTCAGTGTGGTCTGGGTAGTGATTAATTTGAGCTGGAGACAGGAAACTACCAGTCCTGATGACAATGACGAGGACGACGAAGATGACGAATCTGAGCGAGCAGAAGAGATGGAAGTAGACTCATACGAATCGAGCGACTACAAGAAGTATCTGAGTCCGAAAAACAGGGCCCTCAAGTTAATTGAACTTGGGTTCTATGAGGCAGTTCGCACTTTGAACAACCACTGCACAATTTCTGACTTCAAAGAGCGGGCTAGAACCGCTATTTTCACGCTTGTCCTCTATGACAACAAGACACAAACAGTGTAAGTGCGTGTGAGTTGTTTCAATGCTAATTATAGCACTTCTCGCTTACTTCTGAATCTAAAATCTCAAAATTGTCCTTTGAGATCCCGATTTGGAATCCCGAAAACGCGCACTAAATTTTTTAACCCCAGTCTGGATTCCCTTTTGGGGTCTCAAAGGACCATGTCTGATTTTTCAGACGTCTCGTATTTCGAAACATCTAGACTGGTGCTCGATATCTATATAAGTTGTACTATCCAATTGACGGATAACAATTCATCAAAATATGAGATATCCGTTATCATTCGTTACCTTTCTATCTTTAGCTGCCACCACTGCAGTGGCCCAAGAATATACCACTCTCACTTCAAAATACTGCTATGCGGGAGGTCTTGTGTGTAAAACCACTACAGATTATGCTTCTGTGACTACAGTCACTTCCAACGACCATACTTTGACCACATATGTTCCAGTGACTTACATTCCTACCTTAGTTACCGTTGATGGAACTGCTACCTGGCAACAATTGAGTTATTCTTCAGCTGTCAATGATTATGGAGAAACGACTGTGGTGGTGACGTACTGTGATATTGGTGGAACTACCACCTCATCCACTAGTAGGGTCACCTCATTGGTCTCGTGCGACCAACCTTTTACTCAAACAGACACTGTGACCAGCAAATCGACCGGGGCCAATGGAGTGGTTTCCACCGTGACAGGTATTACTACCTATGTCACCTCACGTGCTTGTCCAACCACCACTTCATGCGATCTTTGCGACCATACTAGTACTACTAGTACCATTACCGTTCCAATTACTACATCAACTTTGACTAGCTCCAGTTCCAGTTCCACAACTAGTACTAGTACCAGTTCATCGACTTCTTCGACTTCCACTAGCTCTACAACATTGCCTACAACTTCGAGCTCTACATCTACTTCTACTTCTACTTCTACTTCTACTTCTACCTCTACCTCTACCTCTACATCTACCTCCACCTCCAGTTCCAGCTCTACCTCCACATCGAGCTCCACCTCTACTTCTACCTCTACTTCTACCAAACCAACCAGCTCGACCACTTCTACATCAACCAGCTCAACTACTTCGACCCCAACCACCTCCAGTTCTACTTCAACGTCGACTACCACCTCCACCTCCTATGGTTGCAACACTCCATATCCAACCACTATCACGCTCACTGTTTCCGACAACGACGCAACGACAGTCTCACTTTCATCGTTTACCACCATGATTCCGTGCCCAACGTCCACCTTCTACTCTTTCAATACCTTCACAAGCACTACTTGCACGGTCTGCGATAAGGACATCACCGTCAGTTCTCACAGTATTTCAAGCGACTCCACTAGTTCCATCAGTTCTAGCAGTTCCCAGACCATTGATAGTACAAGCACCACAAGGTCAGAGTCAACGTCTCTTTCTACCTCCACTCTCACTGAAACATCTTCTAGTGAAATTTCCAGTATGACATCCAGTGAGACCTCTGAATCCTCCTCGACACCTATCTCCTACACAAGTACCTGGATCACCACGACCTCGGATTCAACGGTAACCTCTACCGTTTGTACAGAATGTGAAGAATCAGAGACAGATACTACCCTCATGACCACTGATTATGTCACTTACTGTCCAGAAAGTTCTACTCTATCCGGCTCATCTACCCTT
The DNA here is from genome assembly GCA_030572655.1 of Ogataea allantospora. Lineage (NCBI taxonomy): Eukaryota > Fungi > Ascomycota > Pichiomycetes > Pichiales > Pichiaceae > Ogataea > Ogataea allantospora. The sequence goes on from JAJMAM010000017.1 coordinate 157,484, forward strand.
GCAGAGACTAGCTTTACAATTTCGGAAACCTCATCCACTGAGAAATCGACAACTTACACTAAACCATCCAGTACAGAGTCCTCGGAAGTTCCGTCAAGCACGTCCTCAGAAAGTTCTGCAACCTCCACATCCGAGGTCTCGTCTGCCACCCCCATTACCTCCTCTTCCATTTCAGAAACTCCTACCACCTCCACATCTGAGATTTTGTCCACTACCTGCTCCTCATCCACAGACGTGACCACAACTTTGCAGACTACACTCACCACTGATTACGTGCTTACATCCACTTGCACTGAAGAAAAATGCACTGGTACTGGAACTAGTTCGGTCCCTACTATCGTCACCACGTCCACTCAGTCTTCATCATCTGTCAACGTTCTACTATGGGAAGGAGCTGCGACTACCAACACACTCTCAATCATCCCACTCCTATTGATTTTCCTTCACTTCGTTTGACGTCTATATAAATTAAATTAGCCACTATTCACTTTCAATTTCCATAATCTCGTCTTCTTCATCGCTTGAATCCTCCCCACGCTTCAAATCTTCAGCTATCATATCCAAGTCTCTTCGTTTGTCTTCGCCAATAAATTTGAGATTCCGTGTAGGCTTGTTGATTGGTGTTTGCAAGAAACTCTTGCGTGGGAGTGGCTCGTCGATAATCTTCTTATTCATAATATGCAAATTGCTCTCAAGAGACTTGTTCAACAGGTCAAGTGCAATTGGATCGTTGGGTTGGATAGAAAGAGCAATGTGTAAGGTTTCAATGGCTTTAGAAATTTTGCCCATCTTGAGAAATAGCAGACCGATTGCAGAATAAATGTTGACATCCTTGCGCGAAATACGTAACACTTTGTTGAAATGAGACAACGACTTGTCCAACATGTTCAGTCGTCTATAAACATGTCCTAGATTACAATGAATCGAGGACCATGCTTTAGCATTAGAATCTAAGGTCTTGGCAGCACTCAAAGCTTTCTGGAAGAAATTCTCCGCTTTGGTTAATTGTGTACGTCGATAGAATAGAACCCCCAACTCGTTCAATAACAACGGATCTGTGGGACAAATGGAATACGAAGACATCAAATATTCGTGCGATAATGTCAGATTGTTCATCTGCAAATATTGCATTCCCAAAAACAGGTTTGGAAGATGAATTCCAGGAAATAATCGAGACGCGGTAGCATATGCACTAATAGCTTGTTCATGCTCACCCTCAGCCGCAAATGTATGCGAAAATCCTATCCAAGCAGGTCCAAAGTTAGGGTTGATCATCGATGCTTTCGAAAAAAACACTCTTGCCTCGTTCGCTTTCTTGACGGAGAAATAGTAGATTCCTATAGCCAACCAAGTGATATGATGGTTGGGATAGTTTTCGGCGAGTTTGTGGGCTATCAAAAACAACTTGTTCTTTCCTCCCAATTCATGCAAACAACTAAGATAGTTGGGTAAGACTGAAAGATTCAGTTCGTCTCGTTGAATGATTCTTTCGCAAAGATCCAGACATTGCTGGAATCTGCATTGGATAAACAACAGATCCGCACGACTGAGCATGATATCAAGGTTATCTTCCAAATTGTACTCGTCTTTGAGTCGTTGTTCGGCCTCCTCAAACATCTGCACGTTCTTGTATTTGTTGAGTCTGGTTGTGTAGAGCAATTTGACCAACTCGTTATTGTTGTCCGCGTCATCGAAATTGAGGAGATTCAATAATTCCCATTCTTCGTCCGGCGACATGAGATGATTGTTAATGAGCTCGTTGAACGCCTCAAAGCACTTGACATCCACCAGAACGGCTTCTTTATAACATTCCTTGGCTCTGTCAAAGTTATTTTGTTTACTGTAGGTGAGACCACGAAGATAACACATGGAAGCTTCCAATTTCACTCCTCCATCTGGATTTTTCACTGAATGATCTGTTTTGAATGGATTCACCTCACCAATCACATCCAATGCTTCATCATATTTCTCCAATTTGATCAGACATAATCCTGCAAGATACCTGCAACTGACCGATTCTTCGAAATTCGGGCCAGAAAGAAGATTTCTAGCTATCTGATAATTTCCATTGGCATAATGCACTTGTGCCAGCCAAAACGCATCATTTGGATCATTGGTCAAAGAAAGAACCTTGTCTCCAACATATATGGCCGTGTTGTAATGATGTTGCATAAGAGCGTCATGCCGCCATAGTCGAAGCTTGTCTGCCTGAGACATTGGAGTGTCCTCATCTTCATCTTTACTAGCCAATGTACTCAACTTACTGTGGATTGATTTGGCAACATTTGGCGACGAGAACACCCTATTATGGGGTTGTTGTTGTGAAGGCATCCGTTGATTCAATAGATTGGGTGGCGTCTGGAAATAATCCTTAGATCTCTTATTGGTCACCAACGGCGAAATCGTCAACGTTGACGTGTTTGGACTGTTGGTTGACATGATGACAAGATCAATAAAAAAGAGGTTTTGTTTTTGTTTCTAGATCGACGGGACGAGAGAGACGATTACATTTTTTTATCTGACTGATTGAAAAAGTTTGTTAAATTAATTATCATGTCGAAAGTCATTCTTCATTTGAGAGCAGAAAAGAAACCATTAGAAGCCCGGGCTGCCTTGACTCCAAGCACCACCAAGGAGTTGTTGGAGACTGGGGATTTTGAAATCTACGTTGAGAAATCGTCGCAATCCACTTTTGATTGGAAAGAATACGAGGCTGTTGGAGCCAAGATTGTTGAGGAAGGTTCGTGGGTGGATGCTCCTAAGGAGAGAATCATTCTGGGTTTGAAAGAGTTGCCAGAGGATAGTTTCCCATTAATTCATGAACACATTCAATTTGCTCACTGTTATAAAGACCAAGCAGGTTGGAAAGATGTGTTGTCGAGATTCCCTGCTGGAAAAGGTGTTTTGTACGATCTGGAGTTTTTGGAAAATGACCAAGGAAGACGTGTTGCTGCATTTGGATTTTATGCCGGTTTTGCAGGTGCTGCTTTGGGTGTTGAAGATTGGGCTTTCAAGATGACTCATTCTGACTCTGAGGACTTAGGAGGAGTCAGTCCATATCCTAACGAAGATGCTCTTGTTTCCGACGTCAAGAAAGCTTTGGATGTGGGAGTTGCCAAGGCTGGCAAATTCCCAAAGGTCTTGGTCATCGGTGCTCTTGGAAGATGTGGATCGGGAGCCGTGGATTTGTGCCGCAAAGTTGGAATTCCAGACGAAAATATCATCAAATGGGACATGGCCGAAACTGCCAAGGGAGGACCTTTCCAGGAGATTGTCGATGCTGACATATTTGTCAACTGTATCTACTTGTCTCAACCTATTGCTCCATTCTGCAATTTGGACACATTGGACAACGAGAACAGAAACCTTAGAACTATTGTGGACGTTTCTGCAGACACCACCAACCCACACAATCCGATTCCTGTTTACACTGTGGCTACTGTGTTCAATGAGCCAACTGTCAAGGTCGATACCACCAAGGGTCCTAAATTGTCTGTCATCAGTATCGATCACCTTCCTTCGCTGTTGCCAAGAGAAGCCTCCGAATTTTTTGTTACGGATTTGCTCCCTTCTTTGAAACAATTGCCTCAAAGAGATACTGCTCCTGTTTGGACCCGTGCTAAGGCTCTTTTCGACAAACATGTTGCCAGACTGTAAACGTTTTTATAGACAATATCTACTCTCTTTCCACCTTTAATAGCCTCTTCTTGCGTTTCTTCATCTTCTTGCGGTCTTCGCGCCTTAGTACAACCTCTCCATCACTCTCATACTCGCTCTCCACCTCTTTCTTGGAAGGATCATGGCGTGGCTTTAAGGATTTCTCGACGCTCTCATTGACGGTCGAAACCACATTGAGTCGTTCTCCAGTGTCATAAACTGCAACTTGGTCTTTTAATTTCAGGTCCCAAATCACTATCTTACCATCTGAAGAGATCGAAACCAAATATGTGACTGTCACGTCTCCCTTTTTCTCCTGATAAATGCTGAAATCTTTAACTCTATTAGCGTGGCCCTGGAGCTCGAATTTGGGGGTATCCAAAGGCTCTGTTTCTTCATTTTTCTGTGTCACCCGGTCGATACTGTAAAATTGGATCGATCCGTTTCCATTTGCAATCACTAAATATTCCTCACCTTCCAAAACCAAGAATTGCATTTGCATTAATGTCTGTTTTAATTGGAAAATAGCAATAATTCGAGCTTCTCTGGTTTGATAAACCATCAATCTATTGAGTAACCCAATCACAAAATACTCTCCGTCAGTGTTAAAGCAACACAAATTTGGACTTTGTCCATGCGTGAAGACTCCTTTAAGTTTCAAAGCCGAGGCTTTCTTAGCAGTCATCAAATTCCATAATCTAACTGTTTTATCATCACTGACCGAAATAGCCACCTTTCCTGAAGGATGAATGGCCAAATCATTAACTCTAGCAGTATGTCCTTTAAGAATTCCAAATTGTTCCCAATCTTTGGTTCTCCAAATCACGATTTTGCCGTCCTCAGCAGCACTCAAAAGCCATTTTCCATTTTTATGAGTTAAATACTCTGATTCCTCATCCAAATCCTCTGAAAAGGCAAGTTTGGTGATTGATCCTTGATGCTGTAATAAAGTTCCAAGTTCCTTACGTTTCTGAAGATCGTAAATCTTAATATGTTCGTCATTAGATCCAGAAACTAGATATCTTTTGGCAATATCCATGGCTCTAATCGAAAGAGAATGGGCCTGGAAATGAAAAATCGGTTGGAAAAATGGTTGACTGTTGGTTTCACTGGCAAGAGTTACCGAGACGCATAGTAACGAATGCTCATAAGAGCCCGTAATTATTCGAAAAGTGGTCATCAAATTAATTTGATTTGGTATGAATTTCTATCAAATTTATTTTAAATTTTTTTATTCCCAAATCTGATTATAATACATTTTAATAAATCTTGTAATTTAATAAACCTGAGATGATTCAATTTTACACAATGTGGAATTTTGGTTGCTCAACAATTTTTATTGTTGCTATGTTTACATGTTACATTACCTCAGTAACGAGTCCTGTAGTTATTGTCAATTGAATTAATCCCAACAACCTTTTTTGTTGTTCTTGTCTGTTTCCAACGCGTTTCCATGCACCCGTTGGAGTCATCCGTTATCCGGGTAACTTGCCATCTAGCCTTTTAAATAATTTTTGCGATTTAAAACAAGTGGGTAATTTACTTCTTGATCAACAAAACAAATCTTACAAGTCATAAGCAAAGGTTATATTCCAGATTTAGTATTGAAACTTTTCTCTATATCAACAAACATCAAGATAATCTCGTTATTAAGGCCTTTTGGAGCTCAAAATATAAAGCCCAACAAATGGACGGATTACTTTCAATGAGCCCGCAGATGGGTGAACCGATGCAAGATCTTCTTGGAACCCATCTAGATGACAAGGATATACTGGATGAGTTTCTGGACATGAGATTATATGACCAATCTGGCCGTGCACTCGAGTTTCCAGACCAACAACGCGAACGTCCCGATACTCGATCTTTTGACGAGGAACTACAAGATTTCTACGTGAAACAAGAGGATATTGATCAAACCGAGTCTCTCATAAAGATGGAGAGTGAGGATATGGTGGAGTTCATGGCTCCTGAAGAAAATTACCGCAACAATATTTACTCAGCTGGCGATCAAGCAGAAGAATTCGAACTTTTTGAAAGTAGTCGACAAGAACTGATGAAATTAAAATTTGGTGGTCTTAGCAGTGCCCCTGAACTTCCAAGTTTTGATGAGCTAGCAGACAAAATTCAAATGAAGGGGGACTCCAACGATGTGACTACGAGTACCCTTCCGCCCGATTACACGTTACCCGAAGATAATCTGAGGTACAAAATGGAAATCACAGAACTACCCTCCTCCTCCAGAGTGGAAACACAAATGAAGATCCGCCTCAATATTTCGCCATCGCCGCCTCAATTCTTACTTCATCTTCCCCGTGACACGATTGCTAAACCAAAATTGACCTTGGAAAGCGACGAAGTTCCTGACAGTGCTAGACCTCATATTTTGTTTTTGGATACCTTTGTGGTAGGTGCTGGAAATAACTCTCAAACTGGGAAGTATGAAAGACTCCGGTCGTGCAACGTGTGCAAGCGTTGTATGAGACGTGAAATGAAACGGGCTTCGAGGCGTAAGCGCGGTATTGCGGAAGATTCAATTAATTGGAATCTCAACATTCCGAGAAGAGCCATTATTTTCAATAGCAAAGAAGTGATTTCGTTTCCAAGACCAACAGGTAATGGGTCAAATGAAAAATCAGTGGATCTTTTGACCAGAATTGTGTGTTATTGTAGACACCATCAAGAGCCTAATGGATTCAAACTCTTTTTTGTTTTGAAAGATGCTGATGACAACATTTTGGGAAAGACGTTATCGCAGCCAATACTGATCATGGACAGAAAGAAGCTAATGAAAGATGGAGAGCGGTCGAACTCTCCGGAGCAAGAAATGAACTCTGTGAATCAGGAAGGTAGATCCAACGTTGTACAATCAATTGATGAGTCATCAAGTGAGAATACCAGTGCTAGTACTGCTACGCACCTCAACTCTACCTCCTCACTCCTGACGCAACCGCTTACAGATGATTCAAGGACATTCAAGAGACAGAAAAGACATCTTTCACCTGCAGACAGTTCTTCTGGTACTTATTATGATGCTGTGCAGCAGCAAAGAAATAATGGACTAATTGGATCTCGTCAAGACTCAATATCTTCAAATATAAGCAAGAGAGATGGCAACTCGCCATTGAGTTCTGACAATCTCTCGCCACAGAATGGTCTAGGTCTTTCATCCGCTACCAGCATGTTCTCTACAACTCCAGAACGAAAATCATCTACCCAACTTCAACGAAGTCAATCTGGTGTCAATCTCGAATCCTCGCTTAACCAATCCGCACTTCCTCAACAATCTGTTCCAACAATTCAGAGAATAATTCCAGCCCAAGGACCTATCAGAGGTGGTATAGAGGTCACTCTATTGGGTTCCAACTTCAGGCCAGGACTCACGGTCAAATTCGGATCGAATGTAGCCCTTGCGACTCATTGTTGGTCTGATTCTACAATTGTGACGTATCTTCCTCCTGCCTCACAAGCAGGGCCTGTTCTGGTGACTTTTGAAGACTCTACCAAGAGTGGGAAGAATGAAGTGCTCAATTCTTCTTCTCAGCAGGTGTTTACGTACACAGACGATTCTGATAGACAACTGGTTGAATTAGCTTTGCAAATCGTGGGACTCAAAATGAATGGAAAACTGGAGGATGCCAAGAACATTGCTAAAAGAATTATCGGTAACAACAGCAACAATCTCCAACAACAGCAACAACAACAACAACAACAACAACAACAACAGCAGCAGCAGCAGCAGCAACAACAAGAAGGAATCTCGCAACCTTCGGAGATGAATTATAATAACTGGGTTGAACAGGCTACTATCACCATGACTGAGCTCTCGCAGAGTGCTTTGAATCACGAAGAAATGATTTTGAAATTCCTTTCCATGTTAAACTTACCAAACTCGCCGATAACAGTTCCAAACTGGGCAATTTGCACTATAGAAGGACAGACTATGCTCCATTTGGCCTGTATCAAGGGTTATGTGAGTCTTTGTCGGTACCTTGTTGAAAATGGATGCAAATTGGATTCGAGAGATTTGAACGATATTTCACCTCTTCATTATGCATTTATTAACGGTCATCGTGGTTTAATTAAGGTCCTCGTGAACTATGGAGCGGTTGCCTCTATGAAGTTGAATAATGGACTTTTGCTGAAGGATCTGTCAGATCCTAACGTTCTGGATTTGTTGGAAGGCTCAAATGGAACTCAATTCCCACCTATCAACAGACGCTATTCAAATGATTCGATCGATTCTGTTTTGGATGAGTACGAGCCTAGATTTTTCAGTGTTGGAAAGTCGGGTTTGAACAAGGCCGACTTCTTTGGTGATGACTCGCAGGATTACGAAGATGAGTTTGAAGCTGATGATGAGGATGAACTGGAGACCGAATCAGATCCGACAATGCCAAAAGAAAACAACACAATGACTACTGGAGTGAGCTTGTGGTTGAAGATGCGCAAGGCATTCCGTATGAATCCTGCTTCAAGTATTAATATGAGCGACTCGGACGATTCCGAAGGTCACGAAGAGACAGAAACATTACCTTCCTACAATGAATTGTTCCCTACAGATCAATCACATCGCTCAATGATCAATTTCAATGGAAATGAGTCTAAGCAGAAGGCTATTCAGACCAGAACCAGTACCATTACTTCACGTATGGAGATTGCGCTAAAGTCTAGTCAAAAGACTATTGATGCCGATAAAAGATTGCTATTCTTCTGGTTACCATTTATGCTTGTGTTGATGATGGTCTTGTTAGGAAATCAATTTGGACTTTTCAATTTAGACAATGTGACCTTGATTTCCAACTTGACGGATCGTTCTCGAAATTTGTTAGGTACTCTGATGCTTGGAAAAGACCGGTTCACCAACCTGTTGAACGAAAATCTTCATTATGGCCGGGAGCGGGTCAACAATCTTCTGAATGACGTGAATGGTGCAGTTTTGACGGCTGTTGGTGGTCGTTAGACGATTTTGAAATACCATTAAATATTTTGCTTAATTTTATATTCTACCATCACCGTTTGACCGGTTTTGAAAAAATTATATAAATATTCGAGTTTGGCACTTTTTCCTGTCACATGATAAAACTATGTCTCGATGGAAATTGACCGGATCATTGCGAAATGAGATTTATAAGTATGCGAATGTCCCTCAAACTGGGGTTTCTTTGCGGCAAATGGTTCAGTTTGGCCCAAATCCTTCACCGGCATCTGTTTTTCACGCCTCTAGGTTTATTGTTGAGGAATTACCGGTTCGTTTGAGTCACAGGGTCAAAGAACTGGAACAGCTTCCTTTTGGTTTGAATAATGATCCATCTATCCTGCTGGTTCGAGATTGGTATGCACAATCATTCGAAGAATTAAAGTCTTTGAAAGAGCCCGAATTGAGTCCACAAATGAAATCATTATTATACAGTTCAACCGCACAAAACGTTTCGAATGTCTCGTATTCCCTAAGACCAGTCAAATTTGAGGATGATGGCATTGTGATCGATAATCTGCATGATCATCATTCCGAGGAAGTGAATCTGTTGAGTCACACACCTTCTCAGACCAAAAACACATATTTTGTGCCGACTCCAAAAGACATTGTTTGTTCGAAAGAGGTGTTAGAATATAATCGATTGGTAAATGAATCATTGGTCAAAATCAAGAAACGACACGATGCGACAGTGACTACAATTGCCCGCGGGGTGCAACATTGGAAGCACGAAAATAACTTCAAGTCCCTTGATGGAAGCATAAATCAATTTCTTGATAGATTTTACATGAGTCGAATAGGCATCCGGATGCTCATTGGACAGACTATTGCACTATACGAACAAAGCATCATGAATATGGCGGACAGCAACTACGTGGGGATCATTTGTCTCAACACCAATGTGATGGAAATAGCCCGGGATGCAATAGATGCGGCCCGGTTCGCGTGCGAGGAACATTACGGAATCATGGAAGCCCCAAAAGTGCAGTTATACGCACCTTCAGACTTGAATTTCATGTACGTTCCAGGCCATCTAGTACACATGCTTTTCGAGACGTTGAAAAACTCGCTTAGAGCCACTGTGGAGCATCACACCTCACTCCACCCTGGGGTGGACATTGAAGATATCAAATTTCCACCTGTCAAGGTGATTGTCGCTGAAGGAAACGAAGACATCACGATCAAGGTGAGTGATGAGGGTGGCGGAATCCCACGATCTGCAATTCCGCTTATTTGGACCTATTTCTACACCTCTGCTCAAGAACTAAAAGAACCTGGTAACCAATATACGCCCCCATTCATGGGGCTGGGAGTGGGACTGCCACACAGCAGATTGTATGCAAGATATTTCTCGGGAGATCTCAAGTTAATCAGTATGGAGGGATATGGAACCGACGTTTATTTCCACCTCAACCGACTGAGTTCAAGCTCCGAGCCTCTGCAATGACGACATTATGTGATTACGTAACGAATAAATCTGGTTTTTATATGGTATGAAAAAAAGTGGGGAAAGAGGTCAATAAGTGGTCTGTGATGAGGCCAATTGGGATTGTACGACGACGAATAGCAATCCAGGTTCGTTTCTTGCGCACCATGAATTCTAGTCGTCTGGCAGATTTGGTACAAACCCGACCAGAACCTGTCTTAATACCTGTAAATGGCCGTATGATAAGGATTCAGCCATTTGGGCCAGAAGGTCCTGGATTGGCAGATCTAAAGGTGAATTCTAGAATCCAGGTGCTCAATATCGATGTTCGAGCTAAAGTTGATCAATCTGAAGAACTGGATAATCGAATAATGCAGAAGTTTTTGCTTCCATTCAGTGGAGATCGAGGTCTTTCGGAGAGTTCTGAGTGTCAAGTGGTTGGCATTCGTGATAGGTTCAAGTGTTCTTCTTCCGATTTTGCTCACTACGTATTCGAATTGGTGAGCTACGACTACTCAGTCAGTGTGGATGATCTGGTGTATGAATTACTTGAGACAGGATACGAGCTTGCTCATAGTTCGGAGACCCTAAATCTAATTTGTTGGTGGTTTTATCGACACGGGAAATGGGCTGACGTGGGTAGAGTGCTGGATACTTTTGGACGATGGCGATTAGTTCCTGGTGTGAATACTTATAATTATGCTATTTTAGCGAAACGAGAGCTTAAGGAGCGGGATGAATTAAAATTCGAAGAGTGGGTATTCGAGAGAATGGTGGTTCAGGATTTGCAACCAAACAGACAAACGTTCATGATAATGTTCGAGAAATTGAGAAACGTTGAGAGTCAATTGGCATTTCTGAGTGTCATGATGTTCAAATTACTTGATGTAGAGAAATTACTAGATTCAGTTGTGATTCATACAATCCATCATTTGAGCGCAATCAAAATCGGCAAATTCAAATACACAACACTGATGAAAGTTCATTTTAATAAGCTTTTCTTGTCCCGATTGATACAAGTTGGAGGACCGGAAATTGCTATCAGGTATCTAAAATGGACCCGGTGTGCCATTTCTCCGCGGATTGTTTCGGTTTTCGTCAGGTATTTTCTTCAAAAGTCCCCGGATGAGTTCCATAATTGTATGGCTGCGCTAAATTATTTCAACCGACAGTTTGACTACTCATTTGAATTGAAATACGACAAGCTACTAATCATCAAGCCACTATTCAATTGGGCATGTCAAAACGGAGTCGATCAACGGATACTTAAAATACTGTATGCACGATCATTTTGGCGCGAGCAAAACGGCACTCTACATTGTGCTATCAAATCTTCCCGGTTATCGGAAGCCGCATCCCAATTTGGGACAGAATTTTCGGGGTTTGGGCCTCTAATTCCCGAAGACAGGGACTTTGCCAATACAGTGATGGACATATGTTGGGAGGACGATCGCACTGGTACGCCTTTGATAGAAGCTCCCGGACCTTTATTTATAGAGAAAGCCCGTATTTTATACAGCCCTTAAAAAAATTCGATAACAAAAAATAACTAAACCCTAAAATGTCCTTTGACTCATCCAGGGCTTCGATTTCTGTCAAGCCTATTTTGGACGATGAAACCACTGGACGGGATCCAAGTGGAATTAGAAGGGTCATTTCTCGTGCTTCCAGTGTGATAGAGGCTGTCAGGGACGAAAACGAACTTACTCGTCTAGAAACACAGCAACAGCTTGAAAAGGAATATGATGGACAGTATAATATGGAAGATGTTCTTGATCGTCCCCCCGATGGAGGATTTCAAGCGTGGTTAGCAGCAGTTCTTGTTTGCTCCGCGAATACATTTTCCTGGGGAACCAACTCCGCATTTGGAGTCTATCTTAATTATTATTTGGAAGCAGACATTTTCCCCGGTGCTACCAAAAAACAATTTGCCATGGTGGGAGGATTATCGTTGGGAGTGAGTTTCATGTTCTGTCAATTTGGTAACGTTCTGGCCAAGAGATATCCGTTAAAATTGGTGATGGGCATTGGTTGTGTGATAATCTTTGTTTCTTATTGGCTGGCCTCCATTGCCAAAACAGCAACTCAATTGATCATGTTCCAGGGATTCCTAACAGCTATAGGATTTATATTTGTTGGAGGACCTGCTGTGATCATTCTTCCCACGTGGTTCTTGCATAAACGATCGATCGCTACTGGAATTGGAGTCTGTGGAGCAGGATTAGCTGGTCTGATATTCAGCAGATCCTCGGACGCAGTCATTGCACGCACAGGAAGTCATGTGTGGGCTTTGAGAATGGAAGGATTGATTTGTGGAGCCATGCTTGCAGTGACAACTTTGTTGATCAAACCAAGAAAACCGTTCAACTCTAAAGATACTGACCTAATTCAGGAAATCAAACATATGTTCAATCCTAAGGTCATGATGATGCCACCAGTGCTCTATGTGACTGCATGGAGTTTGGCCTACAACTTTTCATATTGTATTTTACTGTTCTCGTTCTCATCCTACAGTACTTCCATTGGACTCACCTACGAGCAAGGCGCCGTCATTACCACAGTCCAGAATGTTGCTCAACTTATTGGCCGTCCTGCCCTTGGGTTTCTGTCCGATAGATTTGGCCGTTCAAACACCACCATAGTCGCAACTCTAATTATTGCTCTATTATCCGGCGCATACTGGATTTTTGTCAAAACCTACTCCCAAATGCTTGGCTTTGCTTTCACGTCTGGGTTTTTGTTGGGAGTCAATTGGGTCAATTTCACTCCGCTTACCGCAGACATTGTTGGTGCAGGTGGTGATCTAATTGCAGCCCAAAACTTCATTTGTATAGTTGGTGGAATACCGTATCTTGGTGCAGAGGTTCTAGCTCTCGTTCTTGTTGATTATTCTCGATCCAAACCCTTCTTTTGGTGTCAGATTTTCGTTGTCTTGGTCACAGTGGCTTCTGCTCTATTATTGCTCCCCTACAGGGAATGGAAGATTCGTCGAATGTTGACGGCACGTGCCGAATCTGATGAAATCTGCAAGACTAGAGCAGACCGTTATCACATACTGCTTAAACGATCCTGGTACTCATATTTCCTCCGAATGATGTACCCAGTGAAAGCATGAGCACAGCCCTAAAATTATTTATACTGGAAAATAATATAAGATGAAAAATTTTAGTAGACGGATGCTGAGGTTTGGACTGGTGAGACAGTTTAGTACGACGCGGCTGGCGTTGCAATCGTCGGTCAAAGAAGGAACACCATTAAACATTAACATTTACAAGAGCTCAAAGCCCGTGGTGGCGTTGAAAGACGAAGAATATCCAGATTGGTTATGGACTTTGCTGGACAAAGAAGCTCAGGAGGCTCAGTTGAAGGCCACCGATGAATTTAGATATTTGAGAAAACAAGCCAAGAAGGTGCATCGTGCCAAGTTGAAGCAAAATAACTTCTTGCAGACTCTGAAGAAATGAAAGTGTAATGTATATAGTATAGTATAATAATAGTTGACCAAAAGTCGCACACCCGTGCACCAAAAGATTGTGGGGAAATGTTTAGTCGGACATTGAAAAGTGGTGTTTGTCGGCTGGTCTGGGGCACTAGACGGATGTCTAGTCGTCCCAAAAACCCCAGCATGATTACCAAAGACACCCCATTCAGTATACATATGGTGATTGTGGTAATTGCTATGGGTGCTGGCTATGCACTTGGACGGACCAAGACACAGCAGAATTTGCCTGCAGATGTGTTTCCGGTGGGCAGCACCACACGAATTGAGGATTTGCCATCGAGACCGACGTATGGATATGCAGATCGTGAACTGTTCAAGCGATGTATGAAGAATGTGTCCCGTGAACTTGAATTGAAAGAATCCGATATGGATACCGATTTATGGCAACTTTTGGGAGAGAAAACATCATGGAAAGACTTTTTCCGTGGTTCTGAGCAATCAGTAAAACCCAAGATGTATACTATTTGGCCTAAAAGTACCGACGAAATGAGCATCTTGATGAAATATTGTCAATTATATCGTGTTCCAATTCACTCGGGAGTGATATTTTCGGGTTATAGGAAAGATGAATATGGTTTGAACATTGATTGCAGCAGAATGAATCGGATTTTGGAGTACAATGAGTCGGAGAAAACTGTCACCATTGAATGTGGAGCCGATTTGGGTGCGTTTGCGGAAAAACACGGATTGAGTGCCATGAACAAGTCCACCGACCTGGATCTGGTGCTCAGTCGAATGGGATATTCAATAATAGGTCATACTATCAATGGATACCCACTTTCCGCCGTAATATCAGCCAAAGTGGTTCTCCCAGACGGTCAGATTCTTAATGCAGATTCCTCTATTCTGAACATCCTTGCACCTGCAGGGCGATGTCTAGGCATCGTTTGCCAGATGAAATTACAATTGGAGCCGCAAACTGACGCAAGTTTATTGTTATTTGAAAGTGATAATGTAGATCAGTTAATGACTTTAGCGGAGAAGCTGGATGGCCCTCTCCAATACGTGGGCAACTTCTTGGGATCGCGTCACCACAGCATTGGACTCTACAAAACTCCTCGTAAAAATGCGGCCAAGATCGCCAAGATTGCGGAAGAATTTACAACGATGAAGATCGAAAATGTCCCGTGTTATGACTTTCACCCTCGTATGCCAAATGAAACATGCTTCACGCAGGATGATGTCACGGGCAATTTAGTCGTATGCAATGACTTGAGGCGACGGGAATTGATTCAGATAGGCGCAGGAACTCACAACGAACCCGGGCTCAAGATGGATGTACTCCGTCGTCTTAAGTTGGCACTGGATCCTCATAGTGTCGTGAACCCAACCCATTTTGTAATGACGTCATTAAAATAGGTTAACTGTATTTCCGTATTAGTGTCGGTTTTTTCTTCTTCGTGCGCGTACCTGCATGAAAATCCATACCCGCCCCAAACATTACAGGAACCAAGATAAAAAATATTCACTCATCTCCAACTCTTGTTTCCTATGATTTTGGATCTTTTCAGACGCGACACTAGTGTCACCACGGGAGAGTTCTACACCAATCTTCAGAAGGTGACGGAGCTGAAGATTTCGACGACGTCGCAGTCGATGACCATGGCCGCTTCTATTACTTCATTCCCATCCAGTGGATTCCAATCGTTTATTCTTACAGACTCCTCGAGCGCGTCGGCGGCAGTCCTCGACACCTCTGAAACAGCTGATACCTCGTCTACTGCCGCAGTGACCGAATCTACGTCTGGCGGCGGATCGCATTTGCATTCCACCAAATGGAGTTTTCTATTTGGTGCAGTTTTGTTTATTTCCTGTATCGTGTGAATAAAGAAAAAAGAGGTCATGTGATTTTGACGAGGGCAAAAATCCCCTCCCAAACCCTCGACCTCTAAAAAAAATTAATTCGTCTCAATTTTTCATCATTCATAATGGCTCCAATCGTATG
The DNA here is from genome assembly GCA_030572655.1 of Ogataea allantospora. Lineage (NCBI taxonomy): Eukaryota > Fungi > Ascomycota > Pichiomycetes > Pichiales > Pichiaceae > Ogataea > Ogataea allantospora. Next base: position 172,989 of record JAJMAM010000017.1, read on the forward strand.
TATCGACATACACTGGAGGTTCTTTTATGCCCTATAGTGATTCCATCGCAATGTCGGTGCGTTCTAAATCTCTATTGCTATTCCACGAGACTTTTCCGGACTCTGTGGTAGGCTTAAAAGTAATCTCGAGTGTAGACAATTTCTCGCTAACCATATAGACCAAGAAATCCCAAAAAGTCGCTAAGAAGTTCACTGTTGACTGCTCTGGTCCAACTGAAAACGGAGTTTTCGACCCAGCTTCCTACGTGAAATACCTTGTTGAGCACATCAAGGTTGACGGTCACCTTGGAAACTTGGGCTCCGACATTGTTGTTGAACAAGAAGGTGCCTCCAAGGTTGTTGTCGTTTCTACCACCAAGTTCTCCGGAAAGTACCTCAAATACCTCTCCAAGAGATACCTTAAGAAGAACCAGATCAGAGACTGGATCAGATTTGTCTCTGTGAAGAAGAACGAGTACCAATTGCAATTCTACAGTGTTGCTGTTGATGACGAGGAGGACGAGGAATAGATCTTTACAGTAATATAACATAACGGTATTTGACACCAAGTAATTCTATAGGATCCGGGCTGTGCAACCACCCCGTTTATTTATTTGCAACAATATTTATGTGTTATTATGGACAAGGAGTTTGTTGAGTTTGACGAGAAGGAGTTTGTGGAGTTTCGATTTGAGGGGGACAATTTGGAAGAGGATGATAAGGCTCCCTCGGTTGATAGCACCTCGGACGACGAGGAATGGAAAGAAATGGACACCAAGCTCAATCATGAGATATATAACATTAAGGGCGAGAAGATTGAGACTTTTGTGCAATCCATGGAGACTTTGGGAGTAGAGAAGTCTTCTGATACTGTGAATGGATATACAAGGATTTCTGCGCAGGAAGAGGCTGCCAAATATCTTGAAATGAATGAGAAATTTGATTATCTGTTCCAGAACGAGAATTCCAACCTTCGAAAGCTCAAGAATACCAGTCGGACCGAGATCGAGCAGTCGGATGAAGAGGAGGAAGAGGATGATGCAGATTCGAGTCAGATTGACGAGCAATTGTATTCAACCAAGTCTCTTTTGAATGGCTCACAGAAAATAGCATATGCCGCTCTGGTGAAGTTGATAATCTTTAAGTTGCATCTGGATCTTTCGCAGATGCGTGGATCAGGATCTTCTACAGTGATGAAACGGAATGGCGCGGCTCAGAAATCGTTCACTCGATGGAGCATGGGTGTGATGGGTCAATTATACGATCATTTGGGGATCGAAGAAGGAGCTGAACGGGAGATGATAGAAAAGTTGAGTTGTCACGGAATCGAGGCCGAGGATCTGGTTGGATGGCTCAAGACCAATTTGACACTTGCAAATGAATTACGTCCAGAAGGCGTCCAAATGATCGGAGTAGACTCGAACACTGAGACCTTGGAGATTGACATTCGATGGACGTTGATCTGCGATCTATTTTTGGTGCTCTTGGAGTCATCCACATACGATTCCCGATCGCGGGTGTTGTTGATGAAATTTTCCCAATCTATCGGAGTAGCAGAATTGGAAGTGTTCCAGTTCGAACGACGCATCACAGACGCATTGGAAATGGATGAATCGCTCGCAAGACTCAACAACTCGAAAATTTTGGACGAAAAAGATATTCTTTCGGAGCATAAACGCAAGTTTCGTAAACAGAAACTGGTTAAGATTGGATTTGCAACTGTGGCGGGAGGCTTGGTGATAGGATTGAGTGCCGGAATGTTGGCTCCGGTCATTGGAGCCGGTTTGGCAGCAGGACTGACCACCCTTGGAATTGGAGGTACCTCTGGATTTCTTGCAGGAACTGCAGGAACAACCATTATCACTTCAACAGGGGTGGTTACTGGAATGCGGATTGGAAAAAATGGAATGGGACGGCGTGTGGGCGCCGTAAACACATTTGAGTTCAAGCCTTTGCACAATAACGGACGTGTGAATCTGGTTTTGACTGTTAGTGGCTGGATGTCGGGAAAATTAGATGATGTTAGACTTCCCTTCAGTACTGTTGATCCAGTTATGGGCGATCTGTATTCGTTACTATGGGAGCCGGAGATGCTCACCAGTATGGGACAAACTATTGGAATTCTGGCTTCTGAGGTTTTGACACAATCCATTCAGCAGATCCTAGGAAGCACCATTTTAATAGCTTTGATGTCTGCTGTTCAATTGCCTATGATGCTGTCGAAATTGGGCTATTTATTAGATAATCCTTGGAACGTTTCCTTGGACAGAGCATGGAGTGCAGGATTGGTCCTTGCCGATACTTTGAGACGAGGAAAATTGGGCTTCCGTCCAATCACTCTTGTTGGATTCAGTTTGGGAGCCAGAGTGATCTACAGCTGCCTACTGGATTTGGCTAAATCTGGTGATTATGGTTTGATCGAAAATGTCTATTTATTTGGATCTCCATGTGTTGTGAAACAAGATCAGATAGCCATGGCCAGAACTATTGTCAGTGGTCGGTTTGTCAACGGCTACTCCAAAAAGGACTGGATTTTGGGTTATCTATTTCGTGCCACCAGTGGAGGTTTGAGCAGAATCGCTGGATTGTCTCCTGTTGATGGACTGGAGAACTTCAATTGTTCTGAATATGTTCAAGGTCACATGGAATATAGAAAAGTGATGCCCAAATTGCTTAAAGAGACCGGTTGGGAAGTGTTAAACGAAGAATTTGTTGAGATTGATCAGCCAGATGAAGAGGAAACCAATAGACAGAGAAAATTGGTGCATGATTTTGAAGAAGCTTCCAAGAAAAATGAGGCCAAACCATCTAAATCATGGTATAATAAATTGTTTGGGAAGAAGAATAGGGAATGGTGGGAAATGTATGAGGAAGGAATCAAAGAAGAAGAAAAGAAACAGGAGCTTTTTGATGTGGAAGAGCTGCAAAAAGAGGTTGCCGAACTCAAACAATTCAATCTCAAAACTCCTACTCAACTTCAAGAATTTGATGCCGCAGACCGGAAAAGCTCCCCGTTCAACATGTCAGTGGTGAAACCTGAAGAACTCGAATATAGAACATTCAAATTGGATAGCAGAGAGAAAAAAACCTCATCAATGGATGGTACTGGATTGAATTTGAAGACAGTGGAAACACCGTCCGCAAAACCTACAGAAACTTCAAATATCTATGACGACGAAGACGAATTTCCGACAGACGAACGCAATCTGGAAATCACCTTTGCCTGACTTATCATTATAGGAAAACTTGGGCATTGATCTCTGCCACACTCACAGCAAATGGCAACTCAAATCTGGTCAGGACCTCAGGATGAAGCACTCCAATACTACCAATTTCTTGTGCTGGTGCGTCTTGTTTGGCTCTGTACATGATCTTGGCTCCTCTTCCGCTGAAGAACATCTTGTTGGAGTTATCTTGTTCAATCCAGTATCCCTTCGCTCCAGTCTTCGAATCAACAGAAGACAGCCATGGGGTTCTCAAAGTTTGCATAACCTTACCTAACAATCCTTGGATCAACTCAAATCCAGATCCTTTACCGGCATAGGCAGCACTCCAATTTCTTTGGTTGGAAGCTCCTCTTTCAGAATCATCCTTCAACACGATATCACCGCATTCAAAAACTCTTATTGGCAAAGAATGGTCCTTGTTCTCCTTGATAGTCTTCAAGATACCTGGAACAAGAGTTGTTCTGACCACCTGATATTCAACGGTTTTAGGGTTGGCTAATTGAACGGCCTTGGAATCATCCGGATTATTTAGGAATTTGAAATTTTCATCATGTGAACACAGTGTAAGAGGCATTACCTCGAGCCATCCGCTCTGGGCAGAAGCAGTTCTCAAAATGTCCGCAATCTTGTTAATTGGCAAAGGCTGGGCAACTGTAGCTGCAGTCTTTGGTGTAGTTCTCTTCAAATTATCGTAACCGTATGCAATAGCACAGTCCTCCATCACATCACATTGGTGCAAAATGTCTGGTCTAGTAATTGGAATGCTTACCACAATAATGTCCTCGCTTGTAGGTTTAGCTTGGACAGACATCTTGGCCAACAATTTGCAAACCTCCTCGGCACTTAGTTTCAGACCAAGACACGAGTTGATGTACGAAACCTCACAATCTAAAGTTCTCATGGTAAGATTCGGACAGAGTCTGGATTCGTTGTTGTGTTCAGAAATGATCTCCACTGGCTCAACAGTGAATGGCTCGTCGCAATATCTAGAGAACATAGCCACCAATTGATTCACCACAATTTCGGCTTTGGTTCTATCAGTGGCAGTAATATCCAAGAAAACGTTCCTGGTATTAAGAGTGATTTTGGAGTGTTCCGAGTTGATGATTGGGGGCATCGAACCGACGGTTCTATTGGCATCCAAAATCACAGGGTAAACTGGTGAATCTTTGATGATGTGCAAATATTTTCCCAGGTTTCTGTCCTGCTCGTAGAATTCCATAATCCCGTTTCCGTCCATCTCCTCCTTCTGGTTCAATGGAACAAATTTAATTTCCGAAGGCTTCAAAGCTTCATAAGTGAAAGGTCCTTGCAAAGTATCCAGATCATGGGTACCCATAGCAACCAAAGTTCTATGTCTGCACAGATTGGTGTGCAATTTATCTTGCAAAGCGATGAAAGAGTCGTAAGATCTCTGGGTAAACTTGATTCCGCGCAAGATCGCCGCACAAGCATAAGGTCTAATCTGTTGAGTCGACTCCTTAATGGTCAACGTGGTAGTTGGAGCAGTTAACTTGTACTTTGGTGCTGGAACACGTCCGAGGTACTCGTTCAAAGCCTGGGCAATACCCTCGATACAAAGCATGTCGTATCTATTTGCTCCAATCTCGATTTTCAACTGAGGTCTCTCGTCGGTTCCTTTGACATCCTCGGTGGTATCCTCATCAAGTTCAATACCAAACTGGAAACAAAGCTCATCAAACTCCTCTGTGGTGTAATCTTGGCCCAGAAGGGCAAATAAGTCGGCTTTATCAACGGCGACGGTAGGCATGATGAACAAAGAGAATTTTGGGAGAAAAAAAGTTACCCGGGAAGCAGGAGATGGCATTTTGGGGTTACCCGGAGAATGGGGATCCCACTAGGTGAGCAATTGCAGTCGAATTGTGGGATTGTCACATAATGAGATCTCGTTACCATGGTAACTAACCAAGTGCGTAATGTGGCAAAGTAGTGTAAACCATTTGTTCGTTGAAATTAAATCCCTGATCCGCAAATCTTTTTGCTTACGCAAATAATTTACATTATCTGCTAAAGACAGGTGTAAAAAATATCATATCCATGTCGGCAAATAGGACTAAGACGTTTGACAAGACCATGAAATTGCTGCTTGTTGGAGACTCTGGAGTGGGAAAATCGTGCCTATTGCTCCGGTTTGTGGATGACAAGTTCAATCCGTCGTTTATCACTACGATTGGTATTGATTTCAAGATTAAAACAATTGAGTTAAATGGCAGCAAGATCAAATTACAGGTTTGGGATACTGCTGGTCAGGAGCGGTTCCGGACGATTACAACAGCATACTACCGTGGAGCCATGGGAATCATCATTGTGTACGATGTTTGCGACGAGAATTCGTTTGAAAGTGTGAAGAAATGGTACCAAACAGTTAATCAACATGCCAAAGACGAGGCACAATTGTTTTTGGTTGGAAACAAGTGTGATGACAGTGAGAGCAGACAAGTGAGCGAGAAACAGGGAGAATTGCTGGCTCAAGAGCTGGGTCTTCCGTTCATGGAGGCTAGTGCGAAATCTGGAACGAACGTTAGTGAGGTGTTCTACAAGCTTGCTTCTTTGATTCTGGAAAAGAATGGAGATGATCTGGGCGCTCCGGCTGAAAAATTGAACGTGAACCAGACTGCTAAGACCGGCAGCAGCTCATGTTGTTAATTATGGCTTAAATTACAGAATGTATGCGATATGGTTGTTTCCCAAACGATAACTGTTCCTAGGAACTTCGTAGAGATTAGGAATATACCGCCACAAACCGAACTCGATTGTCAAAGACAAGAGTTCAAGGCCCGTTTGATATGAAATCCCTCGACGGAGTATTCTGTACCATAATTCCCTAAGGAACGTCCTCCCATCGATACGTTTCCGTAGACTGGAGATTGTACTGGCTTCTCGAGCGTCGACAAGCATCGCCAACGGTCCATAACAAAGTATGGACCAGTAGACGATGAAGATTAATTGGTAAACTTTTTTCACGTGGAAAAATTTTTTTTATACATGAGCAGGCGGATTGCGCGAGCTGCTGCTAGACGGGACCAGAATCCAGAGCCTTTAAAAAAAGAGCTACGGTTGAGCGAGCACGAGACCTTGCAACTATTCGAGGTCTGGTTGACTCCAGATATAGCCTCAGTGGTTCAGGAGGTCAAGGGTGAGCTTTTCAACAGAAACTACATAGAAGCTTTCAACAGTGAGCAGAAACGAGAAGCGTATGTTGCTCGATGGTCTGCGTCACGAAGTCTTGCATATAGTTGGTTCTTCTCCAGGGGAAATATTGGAGACATGTTAGAGTCACAAGATCAGCTAAAGATTGTCAATATTGGGGCTGGAGCAGGAGCTGAATTGGTGGCTCTTGGTAGCATATTTGGACGATTGATGGAAACGGTGGAAATAACTTCACCACAGAAATCATGGCAGGTTACAGCAATAGACATCAGTGATTGGTCAACTGTGGTGAAACAGATCTCGACATATGTGGACTCTCAATGGGTGAAACCGCGGGTGATTAAGGTGCCACATTCATTGCAGATGGAATTTTTGCACGACGACGTACTGTGCCTACCTGCGACTGCAATGGAAAAACTTCACGGGGCAGATCTGATCACCAGCTGTTTCACTACCAACGAACTGTTTTCGGAAAACAAGACCCAGGCAATAGCATTGTTGAATTCGCTTGCAAAATGCAATTCTGGAACTCTGTTCTTGGTGCTGGAATCGGCCGGATCTTATTCGAATATCACTGTCGGTTCCAAGACGTTCCCGGTGTATTTCCTGGTGGACACCGTTCTTTGTGGGCCTCCAGGCCGCGCGCGCGATTGGGAATTGGTGGCTTCTAGTGATAGTGAATGGTACCGTGTACCTGCCGGGGTCGAATACGGACTCAAGCTTGAAAACATGCGCTTTTTCTACAGACTGTATCGAAGACGATAATGCATTAATCTATAAACCCAAACCTTAAACTTATATGCCGCCCACCAACATTGTGAATCCAATCAATCCAGCAACTAAAGCTTTATTTTTCCATGATCCCTCGTACATCTTCGAAGGTGTTCCTGCATTGCTCTCGGAAACGGATGCGATTGAAGAAACAGCTTTAACCACACTAGTAACCACTGAATTTCCACTGGAAACATAAGTAGAGCCACTGATTTCATATGTGGATGCATAGTCAGTGGTGTATGTTGTGGTGTATGTTGTGGTGTATGTTGACGTGTATGAGCTTCCAGAGGCCCCTGAAAGAGATCCAGAGCTAGAGGCAAAAGTGGATGCAGCCACACATCTAGCCCAATAACTGTTTGCAGTGATACATGAGTAGCCGGCCTGACAGCAGGTGGCTCCTGAATAATCAAGACCACCACATTGAGCATATGCAGTTCCGCAGGAAGTGGCTGTAGCGGAGCCTGATTCAGTTGTTTCCGCCCATGCTGAGGTAGACTCGGTTGCGTCAGTCCAAGCCGTAGTAGACTCAGTTGCATCTGTCCAGGCCGTAGTAGACTCAGTCGATTGGGCCCATGCAGTCTCTTCCGTAGTGGCAGGTGTAGATGTAGACTCGGTTGTTCCTGTGGTTGCAACGGCTTCGGTTTGCTCCCAAGATGGAGTCGTGGTAGTTTCTTCGGCCTGCCCCTCTGCACTTGTGGTAGCTGCAGCTGCTGCAGCTGTAGCTGTTTCAACGGTCTCTGACTCTGCAGTCTCCACAGTTTCAACGGTTTCCGCGCTCACGCTCTCTGAATCTTCACTTTCTAATCCATTTGTGTCCATGCTTCCCGATGAAGCAAAAACTCCAGCAACAAATGGTAGCACCGCAATGGCAACGTTATGTGTGTAAATGGTAGGTAACATCCTTGATCAAACCGTCCACTGCCCCAGCTCTTATACTAGGATCAAAGCCCGTGCCAAGGCTTAGTGAATCACCGAAAACCAGCCATCTGTAATCAATTAACTTTCCGTTTATGGAAGATTCATAATAGAGACTTTTTGATCCAAAAACGCGCTCAAAACCGTCTACCCCTGTAACGCGATACCCTTACATAAACACGGTAGCGACCTAAGCGAGGATAGCAGTCGATTGTATTTTATCTACAGACTCTTCCGGATCTCTCAGGATCTCTCCTCAGCCTCCAATCTGGTCTGGCCATCTTGTTCTGCCCAAAGATGGCTAGTTATTAGCAATGTTTACCTCTTTCTCTAAACAGTAAGCTTTCCTATTCGAGCTATATTTTTTTTCTCGAAGCCGCATGGCTTGAATTCCAAAAATAGCACCGTGTTTCAAGATCCTGCCAGATCAAAGTTTATAAATAGGCCTCAGATCCACCGTGGTTTTCATCATAAAAAATCATAATCATGGCTTCTTCTTCTGCTGCTTCTTACAACTTGGTTGGTTCTGCTAACGTTGCTGCTTCCAGTGTGGCGGCTTCTGCTTCCTCTACTTCTACTGCAGGAGCCAGCTCTCTTTCCAGCCCACTCTCCTACTCTGGATCCAACTCCAAGCTCGTTGCTTTGTTCGCTGGTTTGGTGACTTTGGGCGCTGTTGTGTCTGCTCTCTAAACGTTTTTACATCAATACATAGTTAATCAATCTCATTTTATTTCGGATTCTTCTTCTCGACGCTAGCGTTGAAAAATTGTAAATTGATGCACGTATCGTTGATCCCGGCTGCCGGGTTGGCGTCCTCGATCAATTCGAACCGTCGCATGTTAAATCGGACCATGGTGCCCTTCTCTTTCAGATAGTACTTGCGATCGTCTTCGATCAAGGTGTCTTTGAATCCGCTGAATCTCGGATCTTTTAACAAAAATTTCAACTTGTTATTGTAGTTAGGAGGACTCACTGTGACAGTATCACGTTCGGTGTGCGAATTGGACGCCATTGGAGAGTTTGTGGGCGACAGAAAAGAGGTCGAAGTTGGAGTACCTTTGGTTAATGATAATGAGGTGATCATCGGAGGTTGCGAAGTCTGGATATTCTGTTGGTTCAAAGCCATTGATTCTGCAATCTGGATCTTAATGGATATCAAAGTGTCATAGAGTAAGTTCTTGAGTCGGAAATTCATATCCATGACAGAGTGACCGAATAATTTGGTCAAATTGACCAAAAATACATCTCTTTGCAAGTTCACCGACCGTTTAAGAATCAGCTCCACAAGGAAATTCTTGTGGATCAAAATGATCCTCGAAACAAACATCACTGCTGTTTCCAGGTCGTCCGGATTGCGTCTATGAGAACAATAATACATGAGTTTCTCCAATGATAGATTCAACGAGAACACCAACGAATCACTCATGGAAACCGATTTGGCCTCGCTCAGTCTTGAACAGGCAATGATCACATCCATCAGATATTTGGCATAATTGTATCCATTGACCATGAGTCGAGGGAATCGTTCAGATCCAAGATAAAGCTCCTCGCAACAGGATAATAATTTCAATTTGAGTTCATCATTAAGATATTCAAACAAATCACTGACCAAGACGGATTCTTCTTCGTGATAGTTGACTTGACCTAAAATTCCAAGCACAAATTGGCCGAGTTGATCGTTTAAAAGTCCCAGATCTTCTACCAAAGATTTGAAAAGTAGTTGAGAAAGAGGCAAATTGAAATAATTCACATTCTTGACCAGCTTCAGAATGCATCCTTCGTCGGTGCCCGTAAACGAAGGTCCTAGAACGACCATCAATAGATTCTGAAGTTCAGATTTGGTCAATTGTGTCTGACAAAACAATTGTAAGAATAATGGTCGACGACTGGAAATCAAATTCCACAGTCCATTTGCAATTACCTGGTTCACTTTCCGAGGTTTAATTGAATTTCGGAACAATCTTCCCGCAGTTTCTGCACTTGTGGGTGGAGTCTGGGCAACGGGCACTGTTAAATCAGATAATGAGTTTAAAACATCATCCTCGGTGACTCCAGATGTTACCAATCCAACATCGGCAGTGATCCCAGACGGTTTGGAGTTGGTCACGCATGAAGTTTTGAACACCTTGAATAAATGTTGGAAGAACTCGTCTGTATTCTCGTCTGAATAAAGCTTTCGTTGATATGCCAAACAGAATCGGTCAATGGCTACCAAATCGAATTCCTCGCAAAAAAGCAAATCCCAAACCATATTCTCCCCAACAATGTTGCCAAATTCGTTATTGCTGAAATCTTCCACCAGTGAGATCACCGACGAGATGTCAGTGAAATTATCCATCACCAATCGGAGAACAAATCGTAACGAGATCTCATACTCCAAAGCCAAAGATGGAAGTATGAACTTTTTCAGATGGAGCATCAACACATTATCGAAATCAAAGCGTTTCCAACGTTGAATGTTCTTCATGAGAAAATAAATCGGTGTGTGGTGAGAATGCGTCATGTTATTGACTGATTTCCAGTATTGAGTGATAGCTTGGTTTAAGGAGTGCGAGAACTCGGCAGCATTCAACAATCTCTCGGGAGAAGTGATTCCCAGAAGATTGAGATGTTCTAGATTGATATCTTCCAGTTTAGGTTCTGTTATCTCGATTATTGGTCCCAATTGAGAGTTAAATTTGATATCCCAAAACACTTCATGGATGTTGAATCTGTTGGTTTGATGCCATTTTGATATGGTAGCATATAATTTTTGATAAAGAGTTGTATCCTCCTCATAACAACATGCTAATAGTTCATCGTTGTAGGAAACCATCTTCAAGAACAGCCACATAGATTTATCGGCAAGATCTGTGTACGATTCAAAATGCTCCGCAACAAGAGTGAGAAATTGAGACACCTTTCTGAACCGACTTTGATAAACATTGTACAGGAAAAATAACAATTCTGGAGATCGTGGCCACTCTGTATTTTGCTTTAGCTTTGCATGCAACCAGAAGTAAGTTTGGATTCTCACTCCAACTAGAACTGGGTCAGATTCAGGACATGGCCAAATCTCGTCCAAATTGTACGTATCTTGTAATGTATCCAGAACAGAGCTTAATCGTTCCTGTAGGTCATGATCATCTTTATTTGGAAGAACAACTCCTGTAGAATCGGCCAACCGTTTGGAAATGTTCCTGGCGTTGGAGTCCTGAATTGGAAGAGAATCCAGAATCAAGAGATGGATAGAACAAGATCTATCAGCCTCCTGAAGATAGATCATTCCAGACGCGATCAGACGACGTAGATAGGATGAAAGAACAAATAAATTCATGGTGTGCAGCTCGTTCAACAGGAACAAGAACTGGCTGAGATTGTAAGCGTTGGAATCGTCAGTATAATCCAATAATTCGGCCATTTTGTAGACAAAATCAATGACTGCCATCTCGAGTTCCAGCTTGAAATGACGGTTCTTCTTTGATTTCACCAAGTTCAGTTGTTTGATCTTAAGTCGCAAAATCGAGCAAATGGCACAAACACGGCGATAATCAGAGGTGTCTCTAAAATTAGTCACTGACCATTTGAGAATCAAAAACAGGATCGATTTCCAATCTTCAGCAGTACCCATCTCGTCATCTGTTTGGTCTTCAAATACCTCTTGAGTCAAGTCGGTAAAAGAAAGAGATAATGCACAGTCCAATTTCTGGATAATTTTGGCTGCCTTTTTGCTACCAAAGTTTGTATAAGATTCCTGTGTGGTTTCATCTATCATCAACGATTCGTTCCTGTAGGCAATCAATTTGTATTGCTCGCCAACAAGAGGATTGGATATGTCAATCAATGATTTGAGATTGGATTTCAATGCGCTCCATGAATTGGGAATGATGAAAGCGTCCGAATTATAGTAGAACAAATATTGAACCAGTAATTGGAAATCTCGAAGTAATTTGGGATTGGTTAGATTTGAAACTGCAAGTAGCAAGTTTTCTCCCAATTCTTTGCATAAATAGTCAATTGAGATGATTTTGAACCAAAAAAGTCGAACAAATTGATACTGAACTGCAACCAAGCGGAAATCTTGATCTTTTAACAAAGCTCCCAAATAATTGACGACCCAAGTCAGAAATGTCTCCCGATTCATCAATTCTTCCAAATACAGGTTGCTTGATAGTTCCAAAACATAATTGAGCCTAGATCTCCACACATTTCTATTGGAAGCCGAAAAAGTCGACGAGATCACTTGCTCCATAAATTGCACCACCTGTTCTGTCCATTCAACCACCCATTTACTCAATGCAGATGGATTGGGGAATTTCCGTTTCAATTGTCGTTGTTCATTGGCTGAGACACATCGAACCAGCCATATTGCCCTTGAAATTGGAACTTTGTGTGCCATGCATTGTTCCAATAGAAATCGATTTCTTAATCCATGAGGAATGGCCCTTGAGAGTTGCTTCAAGGGAATTTTGCTATCTGCCAGATTGTCCATCCATAAATCTCGTTTATTATCGGTCAACGTGACTCGAGGAGGTGGCTTATACGTTGACTTCGCCCTGATTTTGCTAATTTCTCGCCGTCTTCTTAATGTTTTCACCATTACCTCGCTCAAAACGGACATTTTGGTCTTGACACCGGTGTCTGCAACCTCTGGATTGGTTCTATTCAATAGCTGTGTAAATATTTGACGTCCAGAATGCGATTCACTGCCAACAACAGTCGGCTCTAAATACCCCTTCTGTAGATGGCTCTTCATTATCACATCGTCCTTGCTGCTATGTTTCCATACCCGAAAGTCTGGAAATACAGGTTCTTTAGCTGGATTCGTATTCTCACCATTTAATGGATATATTCCAGGCGGATTCGGTACTTGGCCGTGCAAATTGTTCATGGATTAAATTATATGGTGGAGCTTAATTTTCTTTAATTTTATTTGTTTCATCTTAATGAACACACATCGTCCAATAGAAACGCTGGTGCCTTCAAAGGAGCCCGCTGTTTTGAACGCTGCGTTCAATCAGGACCAATCATGTTTTGCTGTATGCCATGAGACAGGGTTCCAGGTCTACAATACCGACCCTATGGAACTGAGAATGAAGCGGACCTTTAATTCAAACGGAGGAATTGGGTTGATTTCCATGCTGCATCGCACCAATTACGTGGCTTTGGTGGGCGGAGGTAAACAGCCTCGATTCCCAGTCAACAAACTCTGCATTTGGGACGATTTGAAGAAGAAACCTTCAATCATGTTGGAATTCATGAGTCCCATCTTAAACGTTCTATTGTCCCGTATTTTGATTGTGGTTGTTCTCAAAAATAAGGTTCTGATCCATGGATTTGAGTCCAAACCCAAATTCATCGCACAACATGAAACTTACAACAATGAGGCTGGAGTCGCAGAACTAAGTGTAAACGAACAAACAAGTTTCTTGGTATTTCCTGGCCGCGCTATTGGCCAAATCCAGCTTGTGGACGTCTCACCAGCTAACAGAGACCGCAATTTAATCTCCATCATCAAGGCGCATCGGTCAAAAATTCAATGTCTGGCCATTTCCAATTCAGGGGCATTGGTCGCTTCTGCTTCTCAAACAGGAACGATTATTAGAGTTCATGATACAGCTAAATGCTCCTTACGTTATGAATTACGCAGAGGTCTAGATAAGGCCACCATCACGTCCATTAAGTTCTCACCTGACGACACCAAATTGGCTGTGCTCAGTGACAAGAACACGCTACATATTTTCAATCTGGCCGCTCCAGATCCACAACCTGAATCTGCTATGGCCAATAGATCACATTTTCTAGGTGGATTGCCATTAATGCCCACATATTTCAAATCCGTGTGGTCGTTTGTGTCCTATCATATTGATACCAAAGACGATTTGATTAATGATAACGGTGTGTTGGGATGGGCAGATCACGAAAGCATCGTTATTTTATGGAGAATCAAGGGTATCTGGGAAAAATACGTTCTGGTGGAGAATGAGAAATGGACCCTGATACGCGAGGGATGGAGACGGTTTGTGGAATGATTCACAATTTCCAATCTCGTTTGGTTCTTACCACCACTTCCAAGGAAACAAGGACCAATCCTCTTCCCGAAATGACTCGACATCGTCTGATCTTGTGTGCCCATCCTCGACGTTCCAATTCGTTTATTGCGATCCTAAGACCGTCTAGATTTGCGGAAAAAACGGCAATCTCCTCTACATCACCTATTCGATCCAATGTATCCACACAAACCCCAATTTGCCTATGAATACTTGGTGATCTTGTGCCATCGAAAATTGACACTCGATACATAAATCTCCAATTTTTGATCTTGGAGCCTCCCGAAATTGAGTGGTTGATTATGTAATCATGGAGGTATACCTGTTGGTGCTTCATCAAGCAGGGTTTTCCGATCTTTGCATCACACAAGCAATAGGACTTCTGTATCTTTATTCGTCACCATTCGAAACCCTAGCAACTTCATCTGTGACGTTTTTGTTGTAAGTTACAACATCTGTTTTGTCGCAGTTTTTCGTTGATGATTACACAATTGATAAGACACTTAAATGTCAATTTGTCAGTATGGTGTATATATACAGGTCCTGATATACGATTTGTAAGGTTATCTAATTCATAATTACCAAAGTAATGGAGCTAGGGATAAAGTGCCCCAGAAACTCAACAATAAAGACTGTATTCAAGTTGGGTGCTTCCAGTGATGATGCTACTTGGATTATCTCTGGCTATTCTCTCACCCTGGGAGTTTTCACTTTGTGCTGTCATTCCTCATTAGTTGAACGTTTTAATTGTTCTGGAGCTTTGCAAGAACCTGCCCTGGTTTGTGTGTAGCCAGCCATTGGAGCATTTTTCCAGAATCGTGGTGAGTACCAAAAACAAGCCTCAATCTGCCCCGGAGATTGAAAAAGACTCAGAACTATCCGAGTCCAATTGACATTTGTGGTCGAGTAATTCAGCCCGAACGATGGGCAGATCCTGGTCATAAAACAAATGCTCCCCGTCACTCATCAAAATACATTGTTGAGCATCTTGATATGACTCAAAAACAACCACATACGTGCTCAATCCAGTTGTTCTGTCTGTGAACATTTGTCGCAAGTTCAAATCCGACAATTGGTATAGTTTAAGATCGGAATAGAAGTCCATAAGTCGATCTCGACTGGTGTTTTTAGGAATATTGTTGAGAATCACGCAATGATATCGTTCCACAGGATTATTGCTCATATATTCGATGCTTTTAGGATCCTTGATTGGATCAATTTCTAACCACGGTTGTTGAGATAATAAGATAGCCAAATTGGAATGGTTGGTAGTTTTCAAGATCTCTAGTCTATTTTGAAGATATTGTTTCAATTCGGGCCAATCAACCAGTTCTTTTCGAATCCGTGTATCTGAAAGTAAAGGAAAGTACATATTATCCATTTCGTCTCGAAAATTGGTAAAATCAAATGAAACATAAGTTCCATTGAACAAGGTCGATCTTGCATCACTCCAAAATATAGCAGCATCTTCAAATGATGGAAAAAACAGATAATTGGAGCCTTTGGGAAGAAGAGAATGCATGTATCTTCCTTTAATGATTTCATTAATTTGGGCCTTTCTTGAGTATTTCCCTGGCATTAAATGATATATTCTAAGAATATCGGTACCAGAAACAAATCCATATCGACTAAATGCCTTGAGAATGTGAATTTGGCCCATTTGTGCTGTCTGTTGCAACATCGAAGACGCTTCTTTAGTAGCCACAGAAGGATCCAAAGTCCCCGGTTCCAAAGCGTCAAATGGTCCAACATGAGAATTCTGAAACCTCCGTTTAATCAAATTGCCCAACATCGACACATCAAGTCCCGATTTGGCCCTATTCAATGCCCTGGTAAGCTCCATATATTTTTAATTATTTCCTCACAGTTTCTATTTTGACAGACAAACATCTAATGTGGGCTTTTTTTTTAATTAATTGTCTCATCTTCCATCCATTTGTATATAGTCACCAAATTGACATTATTGGTGATCGTCGCGGCTCGCTTGTACATAGTTGGCTAATTTCCGCCTCGATCTACTTTCATGGCAAATTGGAGCACATTTAAGAGTGTTTCTGGTACGTTTCTGATAAAGGGCGCAAAATGAATACTAACTCCGAAGTCGACGAGACAGCAAACAAAAACCCGTGGGATTTGAATTCTGCAGGCGGTGGAGGTGCTGTGAATGCAAAAACTCTGGGCCCTACGGATTTGGACAACGAGGTGGCCAGTATTATATCCAGCTTGAGCGGGACTAATTCAAATCTGTTTGGTAAGCCGAATTCTGTTTTTGGTCAGCCTGCGCGTGAGGGACTTGATAGCGACTCGGGAATGGAGTTTCCTAATCTAAGAGACGCTTTAAGTGCCATCAGTGCGCCGGTTCCCCAACATAAATCACGGTTTGCCAATAATTTGTTTAGTTCAGCCTCTATAGCAGGAGCCAATGTGTCGAATTTCAACTCGAATTTGGGCTCCTCCAACTTCCTCGAAAAGTTTGCCTCTGTTACAGAGAAAACTCGAGAATTGGAGCTGAAAATGGCCAGACTCAACGTTCAAGGATCGGGCTCAACTGCAAATGCAGCCACTGCTACTTCTTCCTCAGACCTGATCGGATCCAGAAGATCCAGTGATATCCAAACTCCTCCAACGGCTTTTAGAGAACCAAGAAAACAATCGTTTAGTGAAAAATTCGACACCTACGTCTCCAATTCGACCTCTCCAACAACACATTATGTCGCCAATTCTCCTACGCACATCAATTTTGCTGAAATCCACTCTGATCACAGTTCCATCATCATGGAATCCACAAATGACCAATCCAAGAATATCTGGAACCCAGCAACGGCACCTACTTTCCAACCATGCGGATTCGAGAAGCCCAAATCTCAATTCCAAGATATGCCCGAGTTCCCTACTGCAGGTGCCCCACCTCCTCCTCAACCGTACGCTATGGGACAATGGCCAGCATGGAGTCCAGTTCCACAAGCAATGATGCAATTCCCTGAGCAGTCCGCTGGTGATGAGTCAAGTGAAAAGGTGGATGGGGACACAAGTATACAGGCCACTTCCCCACAAGGATTCTTCCAGCCTGGGTTGAGATCCATGGCCCCATTCATGATGCCAGTGTTCAATCCATATGGAATGTTTGTGCCTCCGCAGGCTCAAGGAGAGTCTTCTCCTGCTTCTCCTCCAGTACCTTCTAAGACGCAATCTCCAGGAAAACAGCTGAAAAAGAGTCTTTCTCCAAAACCAATCAAGTCCAAAAAACACATTGTTAGGTCACCATTATTGGAAGAATTCCGGAGCAGCAAGAACAAAGATTATACTCTTAAGGATATCTTTGGTCATGGATACGAGTTTTCGAAAGACCAGCATGGATCTCGGTTCATCCAACAACAATTGGCTCTTTCCAATGACAGAGACAAGGAGGTGATATTTAATGAAATTAGAAATCACGCGGTCGATCTGATGACGGATGTGTTTGGAAATTATGTGATTCAAAAGTATTTTGAGCACGGAAATGATGTTCAACGCAAGATTCTGTTTGAATCGATGAAAGGCAGCTTTAATGATTTGTCTTTACAAATGTACGGTTGTCGAGTGGTTCAAAAGGGACTTGAGGTTCTTCAAGTGGAAGATCAATTGCAAGTTCTGGAAGAGCTCAAGGGAAACATCTTAGTGTTGGTTAAAGATCAAAATGGAAATCATGTGATTCAGAAATCGATCGAATGTATCCCTATTGTTAAAATTCCGTTTATTTTGGAGTCTATCAAGCATCAAATCTATCATCTTTCGACTCATCCTTATGGTTGCAGAGTTATCCAACGACTTCTTGAATTTTCGTCAATTGCCGACCAGAATTTCATCTTGGACGAACTCAAGGGATACATCTATTATCTAATTCAAGACCAATTCGGGAACTATGTGATTCAACATGTTATCGAACATGGTACTGTGGTGTATACTGACGAGATCTTGAAAGTTGTGCTAGAAAATCTGGTCGAATTGTCAAAACACAAATTTGCTTCGAACGCTGTGGAAAAATGTATTATCTATCAAACTAAGGAGAATCGGACAAAGATTTACAACGAGATTCTCCGCAATAATTCTGATCCGGATGGAAAGTTGGACGAGAATAGCTGTTTGTGTTTGATGATGAAAGATCCATTTGCAAACTACGTTGTTCAAAAACTTGTTGAATTGGTGGATGATCGCAAAAAGAGTTTGCTGGTGAAGAAGATACGGGAATACTTGAAATTGATCAGCAAGAACAATTATGGGAAGCATCTTGCCAGTATTGAGAAATTGATTGCACTTAGTGAGAGCTATGGAGAAGGTGCAAGGGTGTGAAGATTTTATGTATAAAAAAATTATTTTTCTTGTTTAAATATTAACCATGAGTACTTTTTCTCCGATTCCAGAGAGTGTGACGTCTCAGGAGAATGTCTCGTCCAATGAGGATCCAGCTTTAGATATGGATGTGGATGAGCTATTTTCTCAGCTTCGAAAAGTCGCTGGAACAGGTAAAGAGGAGGCAAAATCCGAGGGTTTTGAGGATCTCAAAAAGGCAGTGTCCAAGTTACCTAAATTGGCCACTGGAGAGCTTGTGAGCTCGAAAAAACAACGCAATATTGTCAAGATCGATGATCCAATTGAAATGATTCCTGCAAAGGACGAAAAGAGCGCCAAAAGTCAGACTGAGCGATGGTTTGATATGCCCAAAGTGGAGCTTACTGATCAGCTTCGACGGGACCTTTTGATCTTGAAAAATAGAGGATCCATCGATCCAAAACGATTTTACAAGAAAGACAAATGGGAGATTCCAGAAAAGTTTCATATGGGTACAATTGTGGGTGGACCTACGGATTATCATAATAGAATACAGAGAAAAACTCGAGGAACAGGCTTTGTGGATGAGCTATTGAAAGATGAACAAACCAGTGGATGGCTCAAAAAACGGTATGAGGAAGTTCAGGTAAAAAGAGGTGGCAGAAAAGTTCACAAGAAGAAGAAGCTTAGACGTTAAGCGATGCTATATGTTATTAATAAATATTGTCAACAGATTGAAGACTGCGTTTTTCCGATGATGATTCATCAAAGACCCGCATTTTTTCGAAATTCCGTTGTCTGATGCTGTTCCAAAGAAGTTTACGTTCTTTGGAAGAGAGATTGTCAACGTCCACTCCAACTTGGCCGCTGTAATAGAACTCAAATAATGTTTGTGCAGCCACAAGCAAATTGAGGAAGTAGTTTCTGAGCGCCACGGCTACGTAATCAGGGCCAAATTGTCTGGAGTTTTGAATCGAGATCCGGGCAACCAGGTTTTTGAAATTGGGGTCAATATTGAACTCCTTGAAAAGATCAGAGTTAACCAAAGTCTGTTGAACTTGTTCAGGCGTATTACCTAATATCTCCGTCTTGAGAAGATACTTTTCATGATCAAGTCTTGAAGCGACATTGAAGAGAAACCCGTTGAACTTTGGGTTGTTCAGATCGCGGATCTTGGATAACTCACTGGCTAAAGCGGTCTGGGCACACGGTTCCTCCACCCGAACATATACAATTTTATCTGCCCATTGATGCGGTAAATTTTCTTTACGGAGAAAAAGTAAGACCCGGAGCAGATTGAGGTTCCAATCTATAAGTTTTTCCGGAGAGTCTTGGTTGGTTCCGTCTTGTGTCATGCGAAGCACTGCACTTATCTCGTTGAATACCTGACTTCCCACATCTTCGCATTTGGAGATTTGATCAAGTGCAGGACCAAGACCAAGGACCAAAGTCTCCGGTTCAAGCAAATGGTCCAGATAATCCAAATTTCGCACCTTCAAAGGCTCACTTTGGATACTTGTGGCGGTCGAATACTGGGACGAAGGCATGGAATATATAGATGGCGCAGAGTCGTATGAGGGCGTTCTTGAGAGCGGCGGAAGCTGTGGTCTTCGTTTGGAAAATATCGTAGATCCATGTCTGACCCGGTCAATTATAGATTCATTTGTGCGAGGTTTCTTCCCGATATTATCCAGCACAACTTGTCGAGCACGCTGTTTGATTTCATCGGGAGGCTTGAAGGACTGTTCTCTCAGAGTAAACATATGAAACGGAAAAAATTAATTATTCGGAAATCCATATATACCCACCCCACATCAATCTATGCGGGAATTGGAGGACGGATTATTATTGTTGTAAAAGTTATTGTTTCTCCCCTGGTGGGGAGATTTTCATTGGCGGGAAAAGTCGTTCCCCGGAAAATTATACAAGTTAATGGACAAAAAAAGATAATCCGTACGGCAGTAAAGATCAATCGTTAATTCGGCGATCCGTGCTCTTGCCTGTTTCACGTCTACGCTTCATGATATTTTCCGCTTCCTGAACACCCTTCTTCTTAACCAATTTCGAATGGAACAGTCCACAAGCGTTGCATAGAGTACGCATTCCTTCGGGACCCTTGCGCCATTCTGGTGTGTCTAATGATCCGCAATGTAAACATCGTGTACGGGGCTTGACACTAAGCTCTTGCTGCAAAGTCCCCTGTGGTACAAATTTGGGTCGTTCGCTGTCTGTTTCGGAAAAAATCAATGGTTTTGGTGGCTGCACTCTTAAAACCGCAGACTCTCCTGTTCTAGATGACTTTTCTGTAATAGATGACTCTACTGTTATAAACGGTTCAGAGTGGGTCGCGCGATGTAATTGGAAATTGTGATAATGGGCTGCTGGATTTGGAGCCGATGTTGGTTTGAAAGTTTCTGGCTCGCGATGTCCTATAGGACGATGCAATCTGATTGTTTTGCAGTGCTGGAGAACCGATCGAAGTTGGTCTGTACTTTTAAGAGCATACTCAATGTCAGAATCTGATAAAATATGGTTATCGATCAAACGATGATAAACCTGACTTAGGTGGGATAAACTTTGCTCCATCCCGCGCAATTGCACATTAAAGTCCTGGTTAGTGTCGGTAGCAGGAAGTCGAAACTGTTCATTGACGGTGAAATCTGGAGCTTGGCTTGTGGGACTTGCTCCTTCAATTAGTCCGGGAACAGCTCCTGTAGATGAGGCAGGCAGAGAAGAATAAAACCCAGTATCCGACACTTTTCTTAAGTTCATCAGCTGAAACGCAGGAAACACCTCAGAAGGGAAGCTTGAAAGACGACGATGGGTCATTACTGCACCCCTTGGAGGCAGAATGGTGGTGCACGTCGGCGAAACAGCCGTTGGCTGTGGCACTCGTAAGTCCTGAGTACTCTGTTTAGGGAAAGACTTTGTCAGTTCATCAAAGGAAGGCAACTTGACACTTTGATTCTTGTCGTCTCTATTTTGCATCAGAGAGATCATGATGAACAGCAAAACTGTTGAAACCCAAGTCAAATATTCATTTATGGTTTACCTTATATGGCTTTTTCCCATCGGTGGCTAGGATTGCCGTTGGAGGAGCTAGTTAAATAGCCGCATGGGTAATTATCTGTACTTAGAGGATAGCATTAGCAACTGGAGTTGCCCCATATTACAACTCAACGAACGAATTCATGCTATAATTGCCGTCCTGGCTCGATAATCTGTATTATTACGTAAGCACACCCTCGATGACGACCTTGATAACATCGGTACGGCCCTCTTTGACGAGCTCAAACGCCTTTTCGGCGTCCTCAAACTTGAAACGGTTGGTGATCAACCGTTTCACGTCGACTTTTCCGGAGGCAACTAGTTCGACAGCAGTAGGATAAACTCCTGTGGAATACCGGATACTTCCTGTCCAGTCCAGTTGTTTGACCAAGGCCTCGGTGACTGGGAAGCTGATGAACTCCTTGCCCATTCCTGCCTGAACGAAGCGGGCTTCTGGACGAGTCACAAACACACCGGTCTGGATGCAAGGTTCTGCTCCTGTAGCCTCCAAAACAACGTCTGCTCCGTAGCCAAGATCAAATTTGGTCTTAATGTCCCTGGAAACACGGATTGCAAATTGCTCCTCGGATTCACCCTCCTTTTTAAATGGCATCTTGTACACAGCATCTGCTCCGAAAGTCTCGGCAAACGCCAATCTTCCATCGCTGATGTCACATCCAATCACCTTTTTGCAACCATATGCCTTTGCCACGGCCTGACATAACAATCCAATAGGACCGCATCCAAAGACAACCACAGAATCCACCGCCTGTAATTTGGCACGCTTACAGATTTGCACAGCAACGCTGACTGGCTCCACCATAGCTGCCTCTTCCATATTCATTGAGTCTGGAATTTTGTACACATAATCGTAAGCCACCGTATAGTATTTAGCCAAGGTTCCGTCATCTGGAGGAGTGGCAGCAAAAACCATCTTTTCACAATGGTTGTATCTACCATCTCTGCACAAGGAACAAAACCGACATGGAACTCCGGGTTCGATAGCCACTCGATCACCAACTTTGAATCCTTCCACTTGAGGACCCACCTCCACTATGGTTCCAGAAGATTCATGGCCTAACACCATCTCCTCGCCTTCTTGCAGAATGAACTTTCCAATACGACCGCGTTGCCAATAGTGAACATCACTTCCACAAATACCCGTCTGAGCAACATGGACCCGGACATCCGTAGGACTAATTAACGGTTTGGTAGGTTTATTTTCAAAAACGACATGCTTGATGCCCTTAAGCACAAAAGATGGGTTGATAGTATCGACAGTCATTGAATTACATGGTCCTTGGCCGAAATCCCAACCTTATATACTTTTCCCCCCCCCCCTCGGAATCTGTCGCCCCTAATTTTCCCCGGAATCGCGCCCCCACAATTTCCGGGT
The DNA here is from genome assembly GCA_030572655.1 of Ogataea allantospora. Classification (NCBI taxonomy): domain Eukaryota; kingdom Fungi; phylum Ascomycota; class Pichiomycetes; order Pichiales; family Pichiaceae; genus Ogataea; species Ogataea allantospora. The sequence continues at coordinate 195,836 of JAJMAM010000017.1, forward strand.
ACACAGATTCCGCTTTTGCATACACGGCCCAGATATATAAGCTGGCTCTTCCCACTGGGAAACCATCGAAAATGTTATATAAGCCAGAAGATAAGAACGTGAACTCTCTTTTCACCCTCAAGGGCAAGACTGCTCTTATTACCGGAGGATCCCGTGGTATTGGATTGGCTGCAGCCATTGGTTTGGCAGAGGCAGGCGCAGATATCGCTATCACCTACAATTCTTCCACCCCGGAGCTGATCAAAGAACTTGAGGACCAATTCACTGAAATCGGTGTTAAATTCAAGGCTTATCAATGTAATGTCACCAATAAGGCCAAAATTGAACAGACTGCTGAGCAAGTTCTGGTTGATCTTGGCCGTCTGGACATCGTGGTTCCTAATGCTGGAATTGGAATCCATAGACCAGCAGAAGAGTTTTCTGAAGAAGACTATAGAGAACAAATGGGGGTGAATCTGGATGGTGCCTTTTTCACAGCCCAAGCTGCTGCCAAAGTGTTCAAAAAACAAGTTGCTGCGGGAACCTTGGACCAGGGTAGAATTGTGTTTACTGCCTCGATCTCGTCCTCGATCGTGAACTATCCTCAAAAACAGGCTCCTTATAATGCCAGTAAGGCCGGTTTGGTGAGATTGGCCAAATGCTTGGCTGTCGAATGGATTGATTTTGCCAGAGTCAACTGTGTCTCTCCTGGTTATATCGATACTGAGATGTTGGATGTTCATCCTAAGGACTGGAGAGACACCTGGTTTGCTATGATTCCTGCTCAGAGATTATGTGCCACGTACGAGTTGAAGGGTGTGTATGTGTTCTTGGCCAGTGATGCCTCCACTTACATGACTGGTGCTGAACTCATTTGTGGCGGTGCTTACACATTGACCTAATATAAACTACTGTATAACGTTGGTTATAAATAGAGAAGTATCATTCTACAGAAACTGCTGCTCAATATCAAAACTCACCGGCCATAGCACAGAATGTAGATGGATCAATTGAGATAAGGGAGATTCATCGGTACCTTCCAGCTCCACAGGAGCTCCTCCTTCCTCAACCTCTGTTTTATCCAGCTCAATGTATCCTGACCCGAGACTATCTATCAGGTCCATCACCCGTTGAGCACTTGGACACACTTCTAGTATTTTTCGCAAGATATTTTGTGCAATGTAGACCTCCCAACGCCATCCCTCTGCTTTTTCCGACGAGGGGTTATTCCGTAGACAAATCAGTAACATCAAAACAGCTGGAATCAGGAAATACAACGTATACCATGCCTCCATCCGATTATGTTTCTCCTTTTGGTTCCAATAAACATCCATGCTCTCAATGGTAGCACGACATTCTTCCAAACATATTTCTCCAGCTCTAAGCTCATGAGCATTTTCAATATCACCAGCACTTTGAAGAAGAACCTGCTTCAACAAAAATGTCCGATACATCAAAATCCGTAGGTTGCGATATCGCCATAGTAGCACACTCTTTGCCAGTTGGAACGGCTGTGCAACCTCGGCTTTTTCGTCAAAATAACCTGGAACCATAGATCTCCAACGATCTATATAGCGTGAATCCCAATCCAGTAACTCCTCTGCACTAGGAAATGGATCTGTGATCACTCGTTCGTAAATGCTATTCGTAAGCATATGAAACAGAGATTGCAACCGTACACTGGTGTAAATACTGGGTTCCATGGTTTCTGGTGGCAGCTGAGGACTTTGAGCAGTCAACGCTGAATCTTTGATATTCAGTGGTAATTTGGCATCAATTCCAGCACATGGAATTCCCAAAGGACGTCCGTAAGTGATTGTCTGGCCACAATCAAAAATATACAAGCACCACCATATTCTACGACCAATTTCCTGATTCAATGGAGATTCGGTACTTGTTTCATGGTGTTTGTGTAAACCAAGTCCCAGGGCCATTCGAACTGCAAGCCCCAAATAATTGTAACCCGAGTTAGGACGATCCCGTTTCTGGAGATAATTGGATAATAGTGTCAAAGTCTGCACCAAGGTGATATTTCCAGTTTCCAGCATCTCGAATGTTAGATTGAATTTGGCTTGCTCGAATAAAACTAGATCATCGTTCTGTTCTGGATCGGTGGCAGACATAAAACAACCAATAGCAGCCACTGTATACACCAAACTTTTCCAACCCATATCTGGAGGAGGAACTATTTCGTTAAATTGTGCCATAAACAGAGGCTTGTAGATGATTGGATATGAAATATGATATGTTTCGAAATATTGAGAGACATAGTACTCGATCTTTCCTTGCGAAATCAACGGTTTGGATTGCAAATTGGTGTCCTGGATATCTGTCAAAGATGGTTCCAGCTTTTCAAAGGGGAAAAAGCTACCAAATACCAAAGATATCACCGAAGCTATCGAGGCTGTTCCCAAATATCCATTTTTATCGGTCATGGCCATTCCATCCGTGGTGGAATTATGTTGCGAGTCTCCACGATGACGTTCATCCCAAGCGTACGAAGATGAAGCTGGAGAAGGAGTTTGTTCGATCGGATGACGTAAGATCTTGCGCCGCTGCCCATTGATAACTGTCAACGGTAACAATTGCGGAATCTGGCAATCGGCCGAGATCTCCATTTTCGCAGTATCATCAGTATCCTCAGGTTTGTGAATTTTGTCCAAAAGGTTCTTGATATCGTCTAGTTCGCTCACATCTACTCCGTTCCTGCATTTGTGCAACAGATCAGAAATATCCAGCTCGGGAGCCAACAATCTTAATAATTCTTTGGAAACTCGCAATTTCTCCTCCACCTCAGTCAAATGCCGCCTAGTCAAAGGTGTTCGTTCGTACTTGGTGTACAAACAATGTCTTCCAAACTTAGAACAGGAAGAGCACACTGGAAGCTCGCGAGAACACCGCAACCGTCTGCGTCTGCACTCATTGCAAGAGTATTTTGTAGCGTCTGTGTCATTATCATCCTTAGTAGTGTCCCCCATATCTCTATATCTCTCTTTACCAGAGTCCACCCCACTGAGGGAGGTGTATAGTTATACTTTGGGAGTCGTGGCCAGGTTAAAATCAACGGGCGCTGCACTCCTCTTAAGACTGCGCTTTTTTTTCCGCATACAATGGAAACAAATCCGGGGAACACTTTAACGGAGTCTGTACACCTCTGGAAATCTTTCACCCCCAACTCATACGGGAGGTACAGTTTCACCCTAGATCTGTGGTATAAAGCTCTCTAACGACGTCGAATTGTCGATCAATACAACAATCATGCCTCAATCCATTAGAAAGCCAAACCCAGTTCTTCCTGACTCTGTCATGGAGATGTTCTCCATGAAAAATAAATTGGTCATCATCACTGGTGCATCCGGAGGAATTGCACACGAGGTGGCCAGGGGACTTGCTGAAGCGGGGGCAAATTTGGGTCTTTGGTACCACAATAACACCTCCGCAATTGAGTTGGCAAAGGAGCTTGAAGCAAAATATGGGGTCAAGGCCAAAGCCTACCAGGTGGATGTGAAAAGCTGGGAGCAAGTTGAAGCGGGTGTTGCTGCGACAATGACTGATTTCGACGGTAAACTGGACTGTATGATCGCCAATGCCGGTATTCCTGCCAAAGCTGGAGGTCTAGACCAGACCTTGGAGGCCTGGCACGACGTTGTGGACACAGATTTTAACGGAGCTTACTATTGTGCACGTGCATCTGGGGCTGTGTTCAAAAAACAGGGCTTTGGAAATTTGATCTTTACTGCTTCCATGTCGGCTCATATCGTCAACATTCCTCAACAGCAAGCATGCTATAATGCTGCCAAGGCTGGTGTGTTGCATTTGTCCAAATCTCTTGCTGTTGAATGGGCCGGATTTGCTAGAGTCAACTCGGTTTCTCCAGGATACATCGACACTGCCATCTCCGGAGATTGTCCATTCGAAATGAAGGAAGCATGGTTCAACATGATCCCAATGCAGAGAGATGCTGATCCTAGGGAGCTCAAAGGAATTTACCTGTATTTGGCCTCAAATGCCTCAACTTACACCACTGGTTCTGACTTTGTTGTGGACGGAGGATTCTGCTGTCCGTAGATGCATATAGATGCAGAAATAAGATTTCCCCAGAAAAATTTCCGGGGAAGATAATAAGGTTGAGATTGACCCTATGACGTAGCAGTAATGAAGCCAGGGTCACCCCAGATTTTTCCCCAGATGCAAAATATGCATTCCGCGCAGTATATAATGTGCAGATTCTGTCTAAAATTTGGATCAATATGAGTTATTTCGCTTCTATCAAACATACTCTCAGAGGAACTCCAGTTGAGGAGATTGTTGGTCCCGCTATTGCCGAGGTTCTTCCTGAACATGGCAAGCCATGGTATCGTATCAAGCACTTGCTAGTGCTAAATTGTATGCTGTTAGTTCCGCTTCTTTCGTCTGCCACGGCGGGATACGATGGTTCTTTGATGAACGGTCTTCAATCACTGGAAGAATGGAGAGATTATTTTGGAAACCCACAAGGAACTATGCTAGGTTTCATCAATGCTGCTCAAAACTGTGGTTGTTTGATTGCACTTCCTGTGATCGGATGGCTCACTGATAAAATTGGAAGAAGACCTGTTTTGTTTGCAGGGCTCATTGGAATTGTTGTTTCTACAATCATTCAAGCCAGTACAAAGACCATGGCTCAAATGATCGTTGCCAGATTCCTCGTCGGTGCTGCAGGTATGTTTGCTGTTCAACCAGTTTCCTTGTTGACAGCAGAACTGGCCTATCCTCCTTTCCGTGGAAAAATGACCTCTTTGTACTGGTGTCTTTGGTATCTAGGAGCCATTCTAGCCTCGTGGTCATGTTATGGAACTTCTGGACGTGGAGACACTTGGGCATGGAGAATTCCGACCATTCTCCAAGGAGCATTTCCTTTGGTCCAATGTACGTTTATCTGGTTCGTTCCAGAATCTCCTAGATGGCTAGTTTCCAAAGGACGTATTTCTGAAGCAAGAGCTATCCTTGTCAAATATCATGCTGGAGGAGATGACAAGCTTCCGTTAATCGATGTCGAGATGTCCGAGATTGTAGAGGCCCTTGATATGGAGAAAGAGGCTGCAAAGTCCAAGTGGATGGATTTGATCAGAACCCCAGGAAACCGTAAGAGAACTTACATTGCTTTGAGTGTTGGAATTGGAGCACAATGGAATGGAATTGCTGTGGTCTCTTATTACTTGACCCTAGTGCTGGACACTATCGGAATCACCTCCTCATCAATGCAATCGTTGATCAATGGTTTGTTGCAAATTTTCAACTTAATCGCTGCAGTCACTGGAGCTTTTGTGGTGGACAAGTTTGGAAGAAGGACTCTTTTCCTATTCTCTGGTGTTGGTATGTTGATTTCATACATTATTTGGACTGCTTGTTCCGCAAAGTTTGACCAGACAGGGTCTCAGTCTTATGGAAGAGCTGTTCTCGGATTCATTTTCATCTATTACTTCCATTATGACATTGCCTACACCCCTTTACTATTGGCATATCCGACAGAAATTTTCCCATATCACTTGAGATCCAAGGGTATCACAGTGGAATTGGTTGGAGTTTATTCAGCCTTATTGATTGCCGCTTTCTGTAACTCCATTGCCATGGACCGTATTGGATGGAAGTACTATATTGTCTTCTGTTGTATTCTGGCTGTGATTTGTGTGAACACCTATTTTGTGTATCCTGAGACCAAGGGATATTCGTTGGAAGAGATTGCACGAGTGTTTGATGGAGATCAAGCCTTGACCATGCTGGAAGATTCTGAGTCAGTGAAGGCCAAGGTCGAGCATAGAGAAGATGCTGGATCTGTGTAATGATAGCTCGTTAATGAAGTAAGAGTATAGCAAAAACTGCAAGTAATGATGGAAACAAGTGGGCTTTTAACCTCCAAGTCTGATTTTCTATAGCCACCAAGGTTTCGTTTTTCGTAGTATTTTTCTGCATAGCATGAAGAACGTCGCGAGATTCCGGAAACAATCGTTGTTTATGCCGGATTTTCTTGTTCATTCTCAACTCCAATATATCTCTTTCCCAGTCCGATTCCGAAGGCCACGGACGTCCTAAAAGAACTCCTTTTTTTGTCTCATTCACCTTGTCCATGTTAAGAATAGAAGACGCCTCCAACACTCTGTTACTTGCCAAATCGAAGATATTTTGACTGCACATTGACGAAAGCAATTCAAGCGTGTTTTTGTTGTATGCTGGACAATATTTGGAGCATTCAGAAATTAAAGCGCCAACATAATAACATTTGCAAACCTCGTTGGAGTTAGTACAAGACATATATCCACTTCTGATTCGTTCGTGGCATTCAAGATAATATCCGTCATCACAAAGAGGTCCACAGTCCAATAATCCCTCTGAATTAAGCAGACCAAACGCCTGCGTCACTAATAATGTCCAATAAAGTAGTCTTGTCATGAAAGAAGGGGATAAGTGTACAGGACAAACAAATTTGGGCAACCGACGACCGACGCGACGAAAAAATCGTGAGTCAATAATTTTCCGTTCAATTGTCTGCATGGCAACTTCAGACTCCCGTACAGGTGCCACAAGCGCTATCCGTAACAAAATTGGGTTTCATGATGAGATCTTGTGGCGCAAATTTTCCTCTCGGCGACTTACGTTGGTTGAATCTCTTTCTTTGAGCTCGAAAAAGGCATGTGAACAGGATGCCGAGATATCTGTATGTGCACAGACGTTACAACAGGAGTTTGGATTTCCGAAGGATACATTACCTGAGTTTGACAAGCTAGTTCGACTTGCTATCCAGAGTGTCCGAAGAAATAAGAAGAGGTCGCAGAAACGATTGGCCAATAGACGACGAGAACAAGAGGATAAGTCCAGTGCAGAAGGCACTGTGAGTCCTGTTTATTCCGATCTGATCAACGAGGATGCGTATCATGGTACATTAAGTTCAGATGAGCATGAAAGTGAATCCAAGACGGCGATTTCGGCCCTGGTGGCTCCCATGTTGGAACGCCCATTTGGGAACTCATTACGTCAACTGGATTCAGATAGGGAGTTTAGAATAGCGGCAGATACACTTCTGGCCGGTATCAAGAAGTCAAGAACCTGTTTTGAGTTGACCAAGTCGATGATAACTTCGTTTGAGTCGATTGAGAATCTTGGCTCGGTCTGTATTTCCGCCTCAGTGATGTTTGTATTGGAGCGGTTTTTCAGTCACCTATCGTTGGATTCGGTGGTTTACATTAAACAGAAGCTCAATAGTGACTTTGTCTTGAGCTCTATAGTGAAAGGATTGGATCACGAGTCCTTGGAAGTGGCCCAATTGGGTGAATTTGTGGCAGCACAATTATTCAAAAAATTGGTTGGCGGATGTGTGAAGGATTTTGGCTTTAACGAGGTGCTTTATCCGGTCTGCGATGTGTTTAGGAACATTTTGGAAAAGGATTATCCATTCAACCAGCCAAAACTCACATCAGACACTCAAAAATCCAGACTTCTCTCTCGGTCACCGTCCTCGGATTCTCTAATAACTGTGATCATCAAGTTCAATACCAAAGATTTACGTTTCATTTATCCTTCAAGCACATGCTCGCCACCAACAGTGCTCGAACTGATCACCAACTCCAAAACAGCCTTCGGAATTGTCAATAATAACCGGATCTTGAAAATCAGAAACGCGGATACCAAACATATCCTAGAAACCGATCAGGAACTGGAACGATTGTTTGACGCTACAAAAAATAAATCCAACAAACTAATCGAACTGGAACTCATCTATCATAACATGCAAGATTACCTGAATCTCAATTTCGATGTCACTCTTCCGCGACCGCAGCCGGCTCCTCCCAGACTCAACCATCCACTAAATCCACCACTACCGCTTCCTAACCGACTACCTTTCAAGTTCCAGCCCCTACTTTAGCAAAGGCCTTTGTGCTATGAAGCCTTAAGGTTATTAATTGCCAAAATCAGTTCTTGTGCAACCTGTTTTTCCGCCTGTTCTTGTTGGTCCATCTGGTCAGACTGGTTTTCCTTGTTGAGACCCTGTTTTTTCCCCTGATTTTTTCGTTTTTTAAGATCGTGACTTTTCAGGATCAACTTGGGTAGCTTATCGAATCTGACAATCAAATTACGACCCTCGAAGTCAGCTCCATTGAAGTTTTGAATCATTTTGATCGAATCCTCAAGACAGGAAGTTAGAGCAATGGCAAATCCTTTGGACACTCCATTTGGCTGTGTTTTCAAATAAAGATGTACAATGGTGACGTCTTTGGAATTCAAAAATGTCAAAACTGATAAATAATCAGATTGGAACGGAATATTACCAACAAATAGCCGTGTCTTACTGACATATTTGGAGGCAGTGAACTGAATCAATTGATCGGTGGGCTTTTCATTATCGTCAACAGACGAATCGGATTCAGAGTCCGAAGGCTCGTCAGTATTGTCAAAATCGGGATTGATGATGGACGAATAATTGTTACCCAGCTCGACCCGCCTTTGGACCCGGCCGGAATACTGTCTTTGTGGACGGTATGCGCGTGGCTGGGATCCTGTTGTGGCATGTGGCGGTGCGGCTAGCGCACTCTGCGGGGCGGCATAAGAGTAGGAGAAAGATCTAGGCCGATGCGTTGGCATTCCGTATGAATAGTACGGATAATATGGTCCCATTGAGGGCATTGGGGTCATGGCAGTGGGGACAGCACTCATCGGAGTGTAGTATGGTTGTAGCCCGTGTTTAATATTTTGCTGTGATTCGGCGTAATATGCAGGACTTTGGGGTTGATACGTGTTCAGCAACTGACATTGCAAAGTCATATTCTTATACTTGAGACCATCTAACTTGTTTACCAGCTCGATTGCTGAGTTGTAGCCCTGGATTGCCAAAGAGGCCCAGGAAATTCCGTTATTGGGGGAATCGTAGATTTGAATCGAGACAATAGGGATCAGGTCGATCATCAGCGACTCCAATAATGCTTCTAAAGCCGGTTTAGTCACATTACTGGAGAGATTGAAAATGTTCACGATGAACTGTGCGTCAGGGGGGTCCTGATAATACAAGATCTGGCCGTTCATAGCCCCTGCCGCTGCAGAAGGATCAGGCCTAACAGACATGCCACTGGACTAATATGAGGCCTTGTTCACACTAGAGGAGTGTGATTTGCGACTCTAAATGGTTTGAAACTTATGGATACCCAGTATATTATTTTAAGTCTCTCCTTTTTATTGTCACCCTCTAATCAAAGGTCTCTCCTGATATCTTCAGTTTTATTTATTTCGCCGTTCACAATAAGGAACAATAGATCCTATGCACAGAGACCTGAAAACCACACCTTACACCTTTTTTAAGATAATATACATTTTATTCAGCTCTTCCACTTCTTCTTGTGGTGGAACACCTTAGCCGGTCTATCTGGTTTGGGTGGCTTGAATCCCAGATCTCTGGCCACTCCAGAGTCCAGGGAAATTCCGAACTTCATAATCCGTCTCAAACTTGCTTCCAATGGAGCAATCTCTTCCTCGTTTCCGAATTTCTGAGCCCGCGCAATCTTCTTGTTGAGCAGCTCAATTGCTGCTTCCTTGAGTTCCTCAGGACTCACGGGTTTCTTTTCTTCCACCTTTGGCTGTTCACTGGTTTCTGTGACTTCGACGGGTTTTGGTACCTCTGGCGTAGCAACTTTAGCTGCAGGCTCGTTGTTGGCGGATTTTGGAGCCACCTTAGAGGTCTTACCCGCTGGTGCTACAGACTCTTTGACAGTCTCTGGAGACTTTTGCTCAGTCGCGTCCCCCGCGTCTAATTGGGCCTCGATCTTGTCTGACTCCTCTAAACGGGCAATTAGATCTGCCTTAACTCCATTTGTTGACAGTCCTCGTTGTTTGAGGATTTCCTTCAATTGTGACACTGTTTGACTTGCGTACCCGGCCATTTTGAACAACAACAAATTTTACAGCAATTGGAATTTTAATGTGCACAGCCGTGTAAACGCTGAAAAAAATAATCAACTTAATTCCCCTATTTCCTTTAAAATGACAAGTGTTGTGAGTCCAGTTGAAGTGAAATATTGCTCTGTGTGCACTTTTCCGGTAGAATACTGTGAGTTTGGTAAATTGTTCAAGAAATGCAAAGTCGAACTGCAATCTGATGACCCTGAGTTGTACAATAAATTGTATGCTGAGTCTGCCCTTAACTCGTCTTTGACTTCAGAAAAGGAAGCCAAAATTTCTGAGTCATTGGCCAAGATGCAACTCAAGGAAGAACGCAAACAAGAAAGAGAATTACAGTCGCTTAAGAGCTCGAAAGTGCTTGTTAAGCGAATTCAACGTACTAAACATAAGCATGTGATTGCAGTGGCTGGACTCGAGATCTTTGGAGTGGACATGAAGAAAATGGCAAAGACCTTTGCTTCCAAGTTTGCAACTGGAGCCTCAGTCACCAAGAACGCTGAGAAGAAAGATGAAGTCATCATCCAAGGAGACGTTGGAGACCAGGTCGAAGCGTACTTGCTTGCTCTATTAAAAGAGAAAGGACTTGAAGATGTCAAGATCGAGCAGGTGAGCGAAAAGAGAAAGTGATCTTCATCCACACACATATCTATTATCTTAATGAGTATGAACATACAATCCACCATCCCCGTCACATCCTTACACCGCCACAAACGTGAGGTGCATTAAATAATTTTAATGAATCAATCAGACTAAATGCTTATATAATCCTCGCACTGATGACGTAATCAGGTGTGAGGGTTATGGCTAGTGTTGTACTTAGATCGTT
>JAJMAM010000018.1:0-198611 GCA_030572655.1 Ogataea allantospora
CCGCTCTCGGAGATGAAAAACTGAAAAATATAGCCAAATCCAGACTCGATCAACTGGGCTCTGGCCTTACGGGCTCTACCAACTCCAAATACATCGCTGAAATTTCGAGCATTATTAATTAACCTTATGGAGTTCATTACATGATTATACAACAGCCCCCTCCACTTTGTTCACCAACCTCTGTTTTCCCACAATATCTGGGCTCCGCGGGGCCCCATTGTTGTGGAAGTAACGGATCTTTAGTTTTGTCCGTATATTTAATAATCATTAATGAACTGTTCGAAGCCGTGACCCGATCTCTAGCAAGCTCATTTTTGAGCCGAGAGTTGTACTGATTGAGTCGCTCCAGTTTCATGTTCTTCATCTTGTTGAGCTGGATCACACGTAGCAATTTTTCGCGTTCGCCATCCAATACTGACCCACTGGGGTCTGATTGCTTGGTATATTCCATCGAAGGCGTCAACTCAGCATTCCAGGATTAATATATCGTGTCTGCACAGGCCCAGTTTAGTTTGTATCAGGTTGAAATTTTAACAATGGCATCTGCGGCTCTGCGGCATTTCAGCATCCGAGACATTTCATACAGCATTCTAAACAGCGATGACTGCAAGCAGAGCTTTTTTCGGTACAGAGAACTACCCGTTTAAGAACATGACTGTTCACTGGCCTATTTTAGCGCTTTAAGGCGAAATAGTTTCATTAAATCTAAAACTTATGCGTGAAATTCAACCGCCTACCAATTCTTCTGTGGAGTCCAATTTGATGCTGGCAAGATGTTGACTGGCTTCGAGTTCCTGTTGTTCTTCTTCCTCATCCTGTCCACATCCACAATCGTAATCCTCCAGAATAGTGGAACAATCGTATTCGGGCTTTCCTAGTCTCGAATTGACCTGGTTATGGATATGACATCCCCATAACGCAGCAGTCTTTCGGGAACTCAATTGGGGAGGATATTTCTCTAATAATTTGGCAAAATGACGGGCACAATCACCACATGGATACACCAACGCAAAGGAACGCACATAATCTGCTAAATGTTGTTTCTGTTCGGATGTTGGTTGATCTGGATATCTGGCCAGAATTGTATGAAATAACTTCCATGCTGCGTTTCCAAGCTCGGCTTTCAAAGTCTCGTTACCCATCTTGGGCATAAACGGCACTGATTCTGTATTTTTCACGATGTTGTGTTGTTTTGATGTGATTGGAACAGGGGCATCGAGACGAGTGTTAGAAAAGGAGTTATTGGAAACCGTTATGACAAATATTATGATCATAACTGCAGTTCCCAGAATGACTCCTGGGCTTTTTTTGTATGATCTGAAAAGTCGTAAGAGGTTCATGATTATTAAATTAATGGGAAATTTAAAATACGTATGGTAAAAAAAAAGTTATCTATAAAATGTCATTTCGAGCTCCCAAATATAACCCAATAGATTCTGTCCACGTGGATGCAGCTCGACAGATGCATCGTCTCACGACGAGTAGTAGACAACCGCCACGTCCTACACCACAACCACCGGCTTCCGAGAAGCTTGCTGTCACGACCGAATCACCCTGTTGCGCCTCCTGTCAAGCTGTCATAACTCCAGCCCCTGTGGCCACAATCCCGCTCAAAGACACCCCAAGCATTTGTGTGGGCGATTATAAGGTCTATACTGCTCGACATCCCATTTTGAACGCCACGGAGATCGACGAATTCGAAGCTGTGCTCAATCTTCCTGTTCCCGAGATGATTTTTGGCAATAACCGGGTGCATATAACCCATCCCAAGCTGGAGATCGACTTCAATGCCTTGGATGCGTTGAAACTGGTGGAGAGAAACCCTTCGAATCTGATCCAGGTGAGTTATGCCGCAGACTGGATCAAAAGTCGCCAACATAAACATCACAACAATTCCGATGTCGTGCTCGAAATGTATAAGCCTTTTGATTGGACCTACACCACTCCCTACAAAGGAGATATAACTGGGACAGTTATGACCAAAGACGATAGTATGGAGATACCATTGGAGAAGTTAAAACGACAGGACCCCATTTTATTTTTCGACGAGATGGTGTTATACGAGGATGAGCTGGGTGATAATGGGATTTCTGTCGTGACTATAAAAATACGAGTTATGAATTCGTGTTTGTTATTACTTCAGCGATTATTTGTTCGAGTTGATAACGTGCTTTTGCGCATCTATGATACCAGAGTCTACATCGATTTCGAGCAAGATCTAGTGATTCGAGAATTCAAGCGCCAGGAGCTTGAATATAACAAGTTATTCCAGTTATGTACAGGGAACGACCCTCGCAGATTGATGCGTGATATCAATTGGTGTTCTCAAAGACTCCCTGTTGTGGGATTGGAAAGGGAGTATACAAAACTAGGTTAGGTGAAAAAAATTAATGTTCTTGTTAAATTTATTACACATTTAGTTATGAGGCTATTACGCCTCTCATCCCGCTTTTACTCGACCCCTCGTATCGCGGTTATAGGTTCTGGACCTTCTGCATTTTACACCTCGCTGGATATTCTCAAGAACCAGACCCCGGTTCAGATCGATATGTTTGAAAAAAAACCATGTCCTTTTGGTCTGGTCCGTTTTGGAGTGGCTCCTGATCATCCAGAGGTGAAGAGTTGTCAACAACGGTTCCACGATGCCAGTAAAGACCCACGGTTTAGATTCTTTGGAAATGTGGAGATCGGCCGTGATATCAAACTGAAAGAGCTTTATGACAACTACGATAGCATTGTGTATGCATATGGCTCTGATACAGAAAACAAACTTGGGATTGCTGGAGAGGACCATGCAGCAGTTATCAATTCTAAGGAGTTTGTGGGCTGGTACAATGGAGATCCGCGCTATCAAAATTTAGACCCACCTCTGGATAAGGTGGGGGATGTGACAGTTATCGGTAATGGAAATGTGGCCATGGACATTGTGCGGATTCTTCTTGCACCTGCAGAGCATTGGGAAAAAACCGACATAACCCCCCATGCACTCAAGATACTGCACAGATCTAAGGTGCAGAGGGTGAATGTAAGTGCACGACGTGGGTTTTTGGACAGCAAATTCACCAATAAGGAGTTTAGAGAGTGTTTAGAGTTGAGTGAATACGGGGTGCAATTCACTGGATGGGGGGCGGAAACCTTTGAGCCTATCTTGAAGAATATGAGCCTGGGACGTGTTGAGAAGAGACGGTTACAGCTGGCCCAAAAGCATTGCATACCAGATACCGGAGGCAAATCCTGGCAATTGGATTATCTCAAGACCCCGGTGGGGATCCAGGTGGATCCAAATGACCCTTCTCTTTTGAAGGAGACTATATTCCGGAAAAATAGAATCTCTCCCACTGGAGAGATAACTCCGCTGAACGAGCTTACATCGGTGGCCAACCAACTCCTCATCCTGTGCATAGGCTACAAAGGTGAACCACTATCCGAATTTGAGCAGCTCAATATTCCATTTGATGCCGCGCGTGGCGCAATCCCAAATGTAAGTGGCCGTGTTCAAGGCGTAGACCGAAGCTACTGTGTGGGGTGGATTGCCAATGCCTCACGGGGATCGATCAATTCTACAGTTGCAGATAGCAGTATCGTGGCTGAACATGTTTTGCAAGATCTGAAAGATCTCCAGTCTTCCAAACAAGGTCGGGATCAGATATTGCCTCTGTTGGAACAAAGAAATATTCAGGTTGTCAATTGGGACAAATGGACTAAAATCGAGAAAGCCGAGGCCTCACAAGGTGCTAAATTCACAGACTTCAACTCGATGTTGGCAATATGTAATGATCTTGGCTCATGAATTCAAGTGCTATTTAGGTCAATCTAATGTTCTTTATGGTGGGACAAGTGGAAGTAGTATTCAAAACCGTATCCAACGGCAAGGAAGAAGAGCGAGGCGTGCAACAATGGGGCACCAGAACCAGTGTCAAAGTATTTCTGTCTGTAAAGTCCCAATGGGGTCTTGGCCTTAGCAAATGTTGCTTGTCCTCTAGGCAACTTGGAGTAGAAAGACACAATGTGTTGCATTCTCTTGGCAGCTGGGTTGGAGCCAAGGTTTGCGGCGGAGGCGACCTTTGGAGGAATCAAGTTGGATAGGTTTCTCTTCAAAACAAAGGACATGTTGACGAAAGATGTTTTGTACAAGTTTTCCAACACTGGAAAAATTCGCGGGCCTATTTTTTATTGGATTGGCATAAGTGCCGTGCACAAGACAATGATGAATATGTGTGAGATATTTTTGCGACACAGATTGGTGTTGTGGGAACAACTCCCCTGATTATTCCCGATTTTGGCATAGTAATGAGGCGGAGGTATTTAAGAGTTTGACATTCAAATACGAAGGTCACTTTGATGTGTGTTCTGTGGTGAAACGATGGAATGGACAGACACTGTATCTGCCAGAGAATAGTTGGGTGCGAGTTGTGGCAAGGTTGGGGCATGTTTCTGTTGTCCGAAATTCGTAGTGTGGCAATTCATGATCGATCACTACATATTCAACCCCGTTTACTTATCAGTTTATTGATCTCGTGGGGGTTATGGATCGAGGGAATAAATTACGTGCAGCAAATACACACCAAAAGTAAACCCTCTTGAATTAGTATAGTTTGCCTTAATTTTCCTGCGTCCAACTACATATGGAATAACCTTGGTTATCACATGCTCGAGGGTGAAGAGAGCTTGTTGAGAGCGGAAAAAAACCCTCTTGAATAGACTAATTACAACAGAATTGACACCGATCCACTTGTATCTCGCAAACGCTTGGTAATGTCATTGATCGACTTGGTTTCTGATCGGTCTGCCTTTTAGCAGCGGGGATATGCTTGATTTCATGCAATGCGTGCGCGATTATGCATTCCGTATGCTCGGTAATTACTATTCATATCAATTTTGTGTGTCTCCGATATGCGAATAATTAACAATTTTCCTTGTTCGAGCTCCCCTGTATTTATGATCTCTTGTTTGTGGCTATCTACACGCATGCCAACGCATGGCAACGCCTGACCTCTACTTTCATTGGTTGATGGAACCTTGATGAAAAAGTATAAATAAATGCAGCACGGATCGCCTTTGACGTAAAACCCATAGCTCTCCAGGCTTCCATGTTATTCTACAAGTTTCTAATCGAATATTGTTGTGTACACTTCTATTAGTGCGAAACCAGATTTTACTGATTAGTTCAATTTAGTCGCAGATAACATATTCTGAAACATTCCAAACAATGGCATCCTCTCCCGTTAGCTTTATTCCATCCTCAACTAGCAAATTAGGACAGGACGCAATCTTCTCCTCCAGCCAGTTATCCGAATCAGGCTTCTTGACTGCAAGACCAACTCCTAAGCCAACCGCCGCTTTGCGTCATCAATTGTTTGACAGGTCCAGAAGTCCGGCTCCCAAATCTCATTCCGCCAGATCACCGATCGAAAGCACTCCTCGAACCGTGAGGTTGATTAGCTATGACAATTATACTTACTCGCCAACCAACTTCTCCGTATTCCCTGTTTTCGATCTTGACACCTTAGACATCACCCAGAACTACGACTTACTTGGATCAATCAATACATCGGCTACAGCTGCCGACTCTGCAAGATCTTATCCCCAGCTACCAAATTCGTTGAACCACTACCTTTTTCACCCTCTGGCAAATGAGGATGAAAGAATCAATCAATGTCCACTTCCAAACTTGCCTTCATCAGATCCAATTATCGAGTATCCATCATTGTATGAATCCAGCTCAACTCCCTGTTTAAATGGTCTCTCCACTCCTCCGGTGCAACCTTTTTCCTTGAAGACTACTAGGTCATATAGTGAAAATGACGCTTCCAAAGTCCAATTCTCCTCATTTTTCGAATTGGAAGACATGAGTGACATCAGTGAAGCTGAAGTCAATGACTTTGATGATGACCTAGAGTACAACGGTTCTAAACACCTTCATTCGCCAGTTATTCTGTCGGACGTTGAGCCCGAAGAGCAACTTCTTGCTTCGGGCGTCACTCAAAGAACTGTTTCAGAGAGTTCCGTCTACGAGCATATTATGGATACAAGAAACAAGTTTCTCAACAAAGAACCCTCCTCGACACCTGTGTCGGCTTCTCCCAACGAGTCGGTCTCTAGCTCTGTTTTGGCTACCACCACCCCTCCGAGTTCAAATTCCTCCCGGAAACGGCTTTTCGACCAAGACGAGGATGAAAAGTCGACTGGAAAACCTTTTGAAAACCTGCTTGATTCGTTGGTTTTCGACCTTGAAAATCAAGCCTATAGCCAATATAAATCTTCGGTCAAAATTCCGCTGCCACCGATATCCAAAACAAGATACACCAAAATTACAGAACTGGCAGCGTCTAAGAACTTAAATCTTGATCAAGTTTACGAAGTTCTCAAGCTATTTAAGCTTAAGAATTTTGATCTTAAGCTCAGGATATTATCGAGGGTTTTGGGTCTTGCCACAGATACCAGAACCCCCGTTACAAATCATGCAGACGACAAAGGTTTAGTACTAACAGAATCACCAGATGGGAGTCTGAATATACTTGCTAAAACTTATGCTGGTCATGAGGACAGCGACTCAATTTTCGAAAATTCCATCATCTCATCATTCAGAAACATTCAGGAGTTTGCTATCTACTTCAAACAACCTAACGATAATGTGACGAAACCAAGAAAATATTCATCTTCGAACAAGAAGCAGAGAGCTGGAAAACCACAGCTCAATACTGACAATGCGAGCGAAAGTTCTCATTACATCAAGAGACCTTTGAACTCGTTTATGCTTTATCGTACATCGATGGTGAAGGCAGTGGTTTTACTTTCCTTAATAGATTCATTATCATCATACATTTTTGGAGCATTGAATATGCAATACTCAACATACGACCCTGTTGCAGAATTGGAATTTCTCATAAGCATGGAGGCAAATTTGACTGACTCATTAATCAGTCAGTTGAAAAATGAGTGTGTGATTCACAAATACAATCACCATCTATTGATTCAAATAGTTGCAGTGATGTGGTCGACCGAGTCGACCAGTGTGAAGAAAACATTTGTTTCGTTGGCCCAATCTGAGAAGAAGATTCACGCCAAGTGCTATCCCAACTACAAATATAACCCGCAACGAAAGTGATAGCTGATAAAAGTTGCTCGAGTATATATAACTTGCATTCTTTGAGATCTATATGTGTATACCGGTAGATTCAATCTATGGTATCAGATTTCTATTTGTTCCACTTTAGAGCTATCAAAGGTCAACCAATTTGGCAATCTCATATTCAATTTTGGCACGGTGAATTCAGGATAGCTATCAGATATAGCTTGGGTCAGCAGTTGGTAAAGCATCAAATATCCTTTCCCGGTGAAATGAATTCCATCAATGATCAAATCCCTAGTTGCTTCATCACCATTTTTTGCATTATATTCATCAAAAGCAGCAAACAAATCAACAAACGCGAGCTGGTACTTGTCAGCTAACTTTTTCAGTCCGTTGGCGTATTTTAAGTTGACCTCATTATAACGATGAAGTCCCACTTCTTGAGGATTTAATGGCTCCCAAACATCGGCATAATGATGTGCAGGTCCTATGAGAACCAGTTTTATTCCTCTTTCCAAGATCTGGCTGATAATGAACTCCATATTTTCTAAATAATCGTCAAAAGGAACACCGTCGGGGCCAATTGATGCTGCATCGTTCGTTCCCAAGAAGAGAGTCGCCAATTTGCATTTATTGTACGACAAATCGTGCTCAATCGTCAGGATTTTTTCAATCATGACCTTCCAATATCTGGAATTATAACCTGAAAAGCCTCTATTAATGACATCCATTCGACGAACATAATCATGTTGCAGCTGGCCAAAGAAACAGAAGTCCGAAACCACGTCTTCAGGTTTGAATTTTCCGGTTGTATTGTATCCATCATTAATATAGTCTTTCACTGGATACGGATTGGCACTTCTTTCGGTGATTGAGTCTCCCAAGAGCAGAAACTTTGGGAACGTCAGAGCATATTCGAAATTTTCACTATATTGTGCCATTTACGACGCCGAGATTTATCGATGATATGGGATTCTTATCAGTTTTTATAAAAATTGCATCATGCACGTCCCCCAATCAATTTCGGAAAAATTATACGAGTTTTTGATTTTGCTCATGTTGGAAGATTGGCTTTATAAAAGGGTAAGTGAATTTCTAATAAACTATAACTCTAGCTCATCAATTCAAAGACTTTCAATCATTTTGTTCGTCATGTTCATGCATATTTGAACAATTTGCCTCCTCCTAGACGTCATACCGTGGAGCCCGTTTTCAACTACAAACCTACGCCTATACACAAAGTCAACGCATATAGAAAGCTATTTTGGCAGGAAATGAAATACAGCTTTGGAATAAGATGAAAAATCGGTCATTAGATTAGAACTATACAATTAATATGGAGATTCAACAACTTTGAACTCCTTGTCGGCTAGTTTGAAGGCTCTGTTGCTTGCCATAGACAAATTATCAGGTAAAGCGAAAATCACCTTCTTTTGGTCATTAAACTTGAAGTCACCACTCATGATGTTGTTGTTGTATCTCATGATGCTATAAGAATGAACATCGTTTTGCAATGCCTTTTTAAAGTTCCAAATGATGGCAAATGGTCCCACAGACGTCACAATCGATGTTGGTTCTTTCTTCTTGATGTTTCTGTTGATGCTGAAATTGGCTTTGGTGAAAACTGGTGCTTTATGGGTTGCATTTTGAATGTATGCAAGATGCTCTGGTCTAAGTGACAGTTTCTTTGGAATTGGCTTTGAGTTCTTGTCGAACGATTTCTCGTATCCAAGGCTCGATCTGTTCTTACCCTTTTTGATCTTCACATCAAGAAGCAATAAATATTTCTTGCATGTGGCCAGGATGAACCGGCCATCATCGGAAGTAGTAAGTCCAATGAATTCGTCTCCGAGAGCAGGAATGAGCGTTTTTGCATTCTTTCCGAGTTTATCATACAACTTGATTTCTCCATTTGCCGTTGAAGCTGCAATGTATCCATCTTCGGTGGTTGCAATTTGACTGAAATTGGTCTTGGACCTGTAATGTTTGAAATCCGAGTCCACAACCTTATTTTGCAATCTCGGATCAACTCTGAACAAAGACTGTCGAGACAAACCCAAAAATGTTTGCTCGTCAGTCAACTCACCAAACTTTTCGTTTGCAGTAAAGTTCACCACTGCCAGGTCCTCATCATCTTTCTTCAATTGCCAATCTTCAACAATCTTTCCATATTCCAAATCCATCTTGTAAAGATTATTTTCATCGTTTTTATCCTGAATAATCATCACAGTATCTCCTTTCTGCAACATCATGGTTCCTGGGTTTATGCTCTTACCTTTCTTGCTGGAACTCGAAATATTTTCAATAGCAGTGGAAAACTCCGGCTTATCTTTTTCACCCATTCTAAACACTCCAAGTTTATCTCCTCTGGAGACAAACGCTAGTTGATCTTTATAAGCTAACTTCATGCTCGAGTTGACCCCATTAGCCTGGAATCGTTTCAGGATATCGTTTTCATCATCCTCATCGTCAGAAACAAACAACTTCTCAGATCGGAGTCCCGAGCTTTGCTCCTCTTCGTCGTCCGATTCCGAATCCACATCCATGTCGTCAATGGTTAGATTCTTAATACTATCAACCAAAAATTCCTGCTCATCGGTTTTCAGATTGACCCATCCTGTTTTATTAGTTGTTTCATAAAGGCATTTCATGTACATTTGCTGGAACGATTCGTAATCTTCTCTAGATTCGAATTGCAATGCCCAGGTGACCACCATCTCCTCATGGTCCACGTTGAAAGTCAATGAACGTGAGCCGAAGTCGAAACACGAATCCAAAGAGTTGGAGATTGTTACATTCACCTCGTCTTTTTTGGATTGTGGATCACTAACAACCAACAAGAATGTCCACACATCCAATTGATAGATCTTTAAGTCAGATTCGGTGACGCTCATCTGATAATCTTGCGTGATCTCGTCATATACAAGTAGATCTGCTTTCATTTGGGTGAGTAATCTCGCGTCTCGAGTTTCAACAGCATCTTCATAGGTATCTTCTGAATCCGAATCTTCGGAAACATTAGGCTTTTGGATATTGATTGAAGTTCTTAACGAAGATAAGAGATCTGGGTCGTCGTCAAACAAAGATTCTCGATCAAATACAAATTCTTGCAAATCTTTAGATTTCACACTCAAGCTGGATTTTTTGTACTTTCTTTCATATTCACATTTGTAGATGGCCAGCATGAAGCGATCCACGGTTTCCATGGGAACCGAACTGTTGATACGAAATTCAAACATGTCGCCAATATCACCATCCAAATCTTTCCAGGCCACCACAAAGGTGTCATATTTTTTAAACAGGCAGAATTTCAATTTCTCATCGATTAAAAACGACTTGGATGAGGTCGAATCGGTCTCAAACTCTTCTTCATTGGTACTTGAATCTAGATCATCATCATCCAATAAATCTTCCGTCTCTTCTGTAGTCTTATTAATACTTAATTGATAATTAAATGGCGAAGATGTTTCTCTAATTGAAATAACAACATCGGTAAATAAACACTCGTTCTCACTTTTTGGAGATTTTGGAGACCTAATCAAATACAACTGACCCGAAGGAATCAATATCAACTCCTCATTGGATAATTGGTTGGCATTCATAAGGAATTTCTTAACGATATTCATCTGTCAAAACAATAGTCTTTTATTTGGAGGGCAATCTTATCAACATCCCTGCACGGCCAACAAATATTTTTAAAAAAAATCCTAGGGTTTTTTTCCTGGATCCATTTAATATGTTGTCTCGTCAGTTTGGAACAATGACGAGACTTTTTAAAAGGGCAGACAAATGGGAATTGCCCGATCTCGATAAACTTCCCGGAGGGTTTCGTGGAAAAGTGTATAATAAGAAGGATTGGAAACGAGATCTTGTGAAAAACACAGCTATTTATGCTAAAGAAGAAGCATTGAAGAATAAGAAATCTCTTAAAGCGCCCCCTGAAGGATGGCGGAAAGATCCGAAATTGCCCCAGTATATGAGACAGAAGTATGCCTTGCGAGAAAAAGTATTGGAAAATGATTTCTCTACTTCAAAACGATTATCAAGAGAGGCTATCGAAGGAATACGAGTTCTTCATTCGAAATTCCCCGAGGAATTACCTAGTCACAAATTAGCTGAGTTTTTCAAAGTTTCTGTTTTGACAGTGTCCAAGATTCTGAAATCCAAATGGAATCCATCTCCACAAGTTTTGGAAATCAAAGCTAAAAAATGGGAAGAACGAGGAAAACAATTGCGTCGTGACATCTTTTTGGATAGACAATTACAAGATTTCTTCATCAAGAAAGAAAAGGAATTGGGCTTGAAACTTCCACTGTTCTTCAAACAGGAACTTACGGATTTTGCCAGATTGAATGGGTTTTCTGACCTTCAAGACCAATTTGAGAATCTCAACAAATTGCGAGTCAAAAATACTCCCCAGTCTGACCTACAATTATTGACCAAAGACTAGAGCGCCCTGTAAATATCATAAATCGTAACTAATTCTTATTTTTCGCTTCCTTAACAGTTTTTCGCAAATCTTCCAATTCATCTTGAAGATCATCAACAAGATTCAAACTATTGGAACTCCGACTATAATTTAAGCTTCTTTTGAAAAGATATTCTCGAGGATGATCTGAACTCACCATTTCAACACAATTTTTCAATTGTTTAATCTGAAATATTAATGGCTGCATTTCACTAAGGTCATCGGCAGATAATCGTCCTCCAAATGAAGAATTATTGTCTTTATTGGAATAATTGGGAACCTTGATTCGATTCAAGGTTTGTTTCAATCTCTCAAGACTTTGACCTAAGACCATAGTAGCAGAAAGATTTAATTCATTATAATCAATTTGATCAACTTCATCGTCAAAATGAACTCCCCGTTCACCATTTTCTCTTTTCTCAATCACCACATCTTCAATCTCCTCTTCAGTAGAACACATACTATCTTTATACAACAATCCTTGATAATTCAATTCAACAGATGGAACAAATTTCACCTTCTTCGTTAATGCACCATAAATACACTCCAATTTAGAAAAAACATGATTTGTAAGCTCTCGACGCCGTTCAAAGCTCAATTTGAACATCGGCTTGATAATAAATAAAACAGCCAAATAAACTCCAATCAGTCCATATCCAGACGCAGATAGAAGTCGAAGTATATATCTTAACGTACCATGTTGACGAATCACAGGAGTAGAATTGATGTTCTCTGGAAACGCAATGATAGGAATAGACATTAACAAGATATTTTTGTTATCACTTTTTTTTAGCCTATATCGAAAATTGGGTCGTGCGCCACTCAACCACTAGCCAGATTCTTCAATATGGTTGCAACCAAAGTGTCTGAATCCCGAGACAGAATAGCAAAATTGGCAACAAACAAATCCAAATCTTCCCCAGTCGGCTCAATTTCTTCATCCTTAGGTTCTTCAATGAATCCAAAAAAGTTGGGATCAAATCCAAGATCTCCCATCTTGTCTCCTGAATCACTATCCACTGAGGTCTGTTCAACAGAAACTTTCGAGCTCCCAACACGAGTGTAAATGGATTCTGGTTCATTCAAAGCTGTCAACCATTTTTTGTAACTAGATGGAGCTTTCCAAGATGCATAGTTGATCATCAAAGTGGCTATAAGTTCGTAACTCAACGATTCGAATAAAGCCGGTTGATTAGAGACTTGTTCGTGTAACAATCGGTCAAGTTCTTGATAGAAGTAATCCAGTTGAGTTCCGGCTGCATTTTTGTACAAAAATACCAATTCAAACGATTGTTTGGCTTCTGGATCGATTGAAAACGAAATCAATGAGCTGATATTGGTGGGAGGTGCTGACGGTTGCAATTTTTCAGACTTGACTCCCAATGCCACCAATTGATCGTTGACAATATCAATCACCAATTTATGAATTATTCCAGCTTCTCCACTCAATTGAGCATCCAAAAGACCAGAAATGACTCTGGAAATGATAGAAGAATCCATGGTCTGTTCGGTCCATGCCAACTCCGTAAGTTGACGGAAAACATTGAGTAAGGTTGGAATTAAGAAGGGTTGATGACAATATTCCAATCCACTAATCAAATCTTCATACTTGAGATGTCCCAATTGACAAGCTCGAACTCCCTGAATCACCACTTGCGGAATCACCACATAATATTCGCGAATTGAACATTTCTTTAGGAGTTGGTCCGAAACTCCATCTGTGTTATTGGTATCAAATAAAGACATAATCCAATCTCCAATGACTGCATTTATATGTGAATTTCGATCTTCCAATTGGTCCATTAATGTTTCATCTAAAATGGGGTCCCATTCGGTCAGAATCTTCAAACTCTCTGAACTTGAAGAAACGTCCTTGATCTCCAAACAATATCGATGGATAATGAAATTGACAACTATTAGAATTACTCCCAAATTCGAATGAACGTCTTGAACAGTCGAAGAATCTCCATCAACATCCAGGAAATCTTGATTGACCCCTTTATTGATTGAAATATCAAGATAATTGACCAATGACTTAACAAATTCGTATGGATCCTTGAATAATAGTATTCTATCCAAAACATCCATACAACTGGTTAGTGCCACCAACAGTCGTTTAAGTCGTGCTGCATCATCCTGTTGAATAAAAGTTGATATCTGTTGGCACACCAGTTGTTCCAATTGTACTTGTCCTGTCCATGTTTGTATAGAGGTCAGAAATTCCGAGGCTTTGGATTCTTCCAACGAGACAAATTCCGGATTTGTCTCGACAAAAATCGATTGAAACAATGATAGATCATCAGGAACACCAGATTCACCTTCTTCAGGAACTAGTTCACATTCTAGAAGTTTTTTGAGGAGTAGCGATTTGATTTCGTCGTGATTTTTGATGGTATCAAATGCATTGTTCAAAGTGCTTCGTAAATTATGTTGACTAATATTGAGCAATTTGAAACATTGAGGAAGTCGAGAGATAATACAAACTTTCCAAATATGTTGCGTTCTCTTTGTACTCAAGACCAAGCCATCAAATAACGAGACTGTCAATTCAAATGCAATTGAAGTGTTGGTGGTGGAGGTTGCGACCGACGAAAGATTCAACAGGGTTTTGAAGTTCTTGATAAATGTCTCATCCATTGGTGAAAATATGATGGTTATTTGATGGGATAACCATACAAGTTTCTTCATTCTGGAGATCTTGATATTATTTCTAGTGATTGGTCGATCAGGACGAGTCGATTGGCCATTTGCCTCATGATCTCTTTGAATAGCCGAGAAGTTGTGATTTTGATAGAAAGAGTCCAAATATCGATATGCAGTTTGATTTTGGTGTTGAAGATGATCGAGAAATTTGACAACAAGTGAGTTATTAGTTTCATCCAATTCCGGTTGACTTTTCAATAATTGAGCCACCAATTTCGCCAACAGCAACAGTTTCTTCTCTGATGCTGATTGGTCCATGCAATATTGTAAATATAAGCCAAATTCTTTCACACATATAGTTCCTAATTGAATCTTGTCTATTATTTGATTCATCCATATTAACAATGCCAATTGGTCAATTTCTTCCAATTTGCTCATGTATCCAAACAAGATTGCAAATCCATCCAGATTTCCGTTGATTTCCGGCTGAACAAACACCTCATGACAATATTTCAATTTCTGTGGCGATTCAGCACATCCAACAAGCAAACATTGTAGATCGAGTTCGACAGATTTACTGGTGGTAACTCGATGTTTGAACTCTCTGTAAAGCTTTCCAAACACTGTCGAGGAATAATTCTTCAACAAACACACCTCAACAAGCTCATCCAAACACAATTCAACGTCTGTAGAAGGAATCGAAATGGTAGTCATGAGAAAAATAATTTATTTGATAATAAATATATATATACAGTTAGTTAGAAGCTAAATTCTTCAGTATGCAAATAAATCTCTTTGATGGTTCCAATTTGAGATTGAAGTCTAGCCGCGGCGTTTCCAACTTGATCTTTGAGCAAATCCGAACCAGAACTGATGATACAATTGGTGCTTCCAAGGGTGTATTTACTGATAATCTGCTCTGGATTTGGTCGATACTTATGGTAGTGGATACCGGAAATCCATTCTTTTTCACCAATCTCCAAGTCTTGAACATAGTAAACATGAATTTCCAGGGCATTTTTCTTGAAAAGACCCTCGTAATTGTCTCCCAAATTGTACAATTCATTTTCAATCCATTGTAAATCTTTGCTGGTCTTGACAATCCAGTCTAGCCGGATCTTTGAAAGAGCACATCTAGAATCTTCCAATATTGAACAATATTGAGTGAGAAATGGAATACATGTAGTGATTCCTGACCCTGAACAGATTAAAAAGAGACTCGAGAAACTGAGCACGTCACGTGACAGTCCTCCATAGGGTCCGTCGACCAAAACCGACATGGTTTGAGGAGATTCCAAGGAGTTGTAAAGACGTTTGGTGAATCCGTTGAACACTCTGACCAGTAATTTGAAGCCAGTGGCTGTTGGAATGACCGAGAACGGATGGCTTTGGGAGACTTCTTTATTTGGAATTCTTAGGAAGATGTGTTGACCAGGAACAACCTTGATTGGAGTTTCCACCACGATTTCCATACATTTATCGTCTTCAGAGCCAATTTTTGTAAGATTAGCAGATGCTTTTTGGAAAACTCTTCCTGGTCTCAAATATCCTTTGACAAACCATCTGTAGAGTAATTGAACACCCCAAACAACCAGGGCTGCCACCAAGTATAGATGAGAATCGAGTAAACCATAAACATGATAGAACAGACTGATATAGAATCCAATTGCCATTAACCAATGGAACGAGACAAATGCTTCGTAAAAGTATTTGCGCAGAACTTTTAACGAACCAAGCCATAGGAGGGAAAGGAAGATGATTGGAGGGACTCCAGTCACCCAAACTAGTTCACTGTACATTTTTTCATGAACTCTTGCAACACCTCCTTCTTTATTTGCCTGATAATAAAATGGAATAGTGTGAACCCAACCGAAAAAAAGACATAGGACTGAAGCCGATTGATGATATTTGTTGAGTTTTTCATGAGAAATACCCGTTAACCAGCCAATAACGTTGGATTTTCCCGAAAGAATGAAGACGAATGGAACAAAACCCATGGACAAGAATCCTGCTCTAACACCCAAGGGAGGCGACCCAAATCCCATACATGCACGATAATATTCATGGGGAACAAAACACCATAACAAAGTGTATAGAGTGACCAATATAATCAACACTAAACTGCCTATAGAAGCTGGTAAGCCAAGCTGGTGGCAGATTCTGGATGGTAATCGACGATAGACTATAGATCTGCAAATCGAAGTCAGCTTTTCAAACAACCCTGCTCTTCCAAATTGTTTCCTATCAACATCGTAATTGGAAAATACATAATGTTTCACGGTAGCTCCAAATATAATACCACAGATCAAATAGGTGACATATTTTCCAAACAGAGCGTTGCCTGCCCATGTCATATGAGCCTGAGATGCCAAATACAGGGTATTATACTCATCGGTGTCCATATCAGCAATACAATGGACACCATCATATACAACGAGATCTCGTTTGTTCATTTACCTCGGCAAAAAGACATTTGTTTCCCTTTATAAATCCAAGCCAGTTAATTTGCTCGTTTTTCCGAATCTAAAATTTGCTCATATTGCGCAAATTATGAAAAAAAATTGATGCTCCATCTTCCGAGATAGTGATTGAGCACCTCATTTCTGAGCGATCTGGTTGGATTCAGAAATGCTGTTGGCGGGATATCTGTCTGTTTTGCTTTAGATGAGCACATTTCTGATGCCTGAGGGTCGCCCAATTTGGAATACATTAATGCCAGATTTTGGTAGCCAATTTTGGCTATTTTGGCACTATTGGGGCTAGTTCGAGAGTTAGGCTCCGCTGCCATAACGGACTCTTTTGCAAACTCTAGAGCTGATTCTTGTTGATTCTTGTACCATAAAATTTCGCTGATTTGAAGCTTTAATAGTGGAATCTTGTCGAATTTAAGATTTGCTATTTTGGAAGCCGAATCGGACTCTTTGACTAAACATTTCGTCTCGTATTCAAGACTCTGCAACACGGAAACAAGAATACCTAATGCCCGCGTCATTTGATTGGGTTTTCGAGTAGATGCATGAAATACAGCCAATTCGATCATGGATGAAACCAATTGAGGGGAACATTTCTGTTGGCGAGGAACCAATCCATCTGGAGAAAGATTCGAGAATTCATGGGATTGCATGATTTGAACAGATTGTCGAAGAAGACTCTCTGCTTTCACATCGAATCCTCGACTCTTCTCAATATCTGCCAAATATCGAAGAGCCAGGTTTCTCAAAGAATAGCTTCCAACTTCCAGATCCAATTGTTGATTATAATGATCAATCAAATTTAAAGCATATTGGGTCAAATATTCCGCCTTTTGATGTTTCTCGGAATTCATAGTCAAGGCATATCGTAGAACCAAGTCACAATAACTGGTGATATACGATGGATCATCTTGAATCCATTTATCTAATTGGGAGGTGCTGAGTAATTCGGAATCATCCAGATCATTCGACTTACTTAGCAATTCCAATGTCTTTTTATAATGAGAATTGGCAGTTTGGGGATCATTGGTTACCATTTCGTTAGCCAATCCCCGTTTATATTGACCATTTGCTTGAAATCCAAAATTCCAAGTCAAAGTCTCTAATTCGTTCATGTACATGTTTGTGAGAACAAACATCATTGAATTGAAGACCACGTTCAATCCTGCTGCTATTCCTCCTAGATAAAGCAATCTGATCAGAACAGGAGGAGAATCTCCAGTCTTCATGGATCTCCTCATCATTCGTAATCTCTCTCCAACATTCAAACTTGATGTTCTTCTCACCAAACGAAGTTGATGAAATACTCTTGGATGATACTTGAACATGTAGTGGGGTAAAATAATTTCTACACAGCCAAAATATTTATCAGTTTAAAAACTGAATTCTTCTGTGTGGAGATACACCTCTTTGATGGAACCCACCTGGGTTTGTAATTTAGCAGCAGAAGTTCCCACCAAATGAGTTAATGATTTTGATCCAGAACAAATGATACAATTGGTCGATCCCAGACGATATTTCTTGATCAAGTCTGCAACAGAAGGTTTAAACAAGTAATAATCAAGTCCATCGAACATTTGTTTCTCCACATTGTTGGTTTCACGCGAGATATAAATGTTGATCATCAGTTTTCCCGTTTTCAGAAGCTCGTGTCTGGTTTTGACTAGCCATTCCAATTCCTCTTCAATCCAACAAACATCTTCGTGAGTTTTGATTATCCAATCAAGTTGAATTGTATTCAAAGGAAAATTGGAATCATGGATAAGTTCTGAGTATTTGATCACAAATGGGATACAAGTCACGATTCCAGAACCGGTGCAGATGAGAAACAGGTTGGAAAAACTGCAAACATCCCGAGATAGTCCGCCATATGGACCATCAATCATAACATTGATTGATTTTGGAATTTCCATTTTATCATACAATTGTTTGGTGAATCCATCGAAAACCCGCACTATCAACTTTAATCCGTCACGTTTTGGAATCACAGAGAATGGATGACTTTGAACCACTGACTTATCCAGAACTCTCAAAAAGACATGTTGACCTGGAACAACTTCCAATGGAACATGTATATCTAGTTTCATACATTGATTAGTGTTTGATCCAATTCTTCTGGCAATTGTGGTGACCTTTTTTAGTCCTCCCCGTCTCAAATAACCCTTGACAAACCATCTATACAACAATTGGGTGGACCAAAAAGCCACAGTTGCATAACAATAATAATGAGAATTAAGAAGCTCCCAAACATGATAAGTTACAGCAGCATAAAATCCAACAGCCAGAATCCAATGAAACCATAAGAACAATTCGTAGTATTTACGACGAACCAATGGAAACGAAAGAATCCATAAAAGGGTCAGGAAAAATATGGTAGGGATTCCTGATTTCCACGCATCACTGGTACTTGATTTATAAGCCACTCTTTTCAAACCTCCTTCTCGATTTGCTTGATAATAAAATGGAATAGTATGGACCCAGGAGAAGAAAACACACAGAAATGAGGCCAATTGATGGTAGATGTTTAGTTTCTCATGAGAAATGCCGGTGAAAAACGATATAATGTTGGTTTTTCCCGATAATATAAACAAAAATGGCATGAAAGCTATTGCTATCATTCCTGCCCGAACCCCTAACATCGGACTTCCAAATCCCATACATGCTCTATACCATGGATGAGGAAGAAAGCACCATAACAATGAATAGACAAACACTATCATGAACAATGTTAAAACCCCAATTGAAACGGGTAATCCCAACCATTCGAGAAATCTCAGTGGATATCGACGATAGAACAAGTATCTTGTTTGAGCTACGACCCGTTCAACAATCCCGGCAGGTCCTTTTTGTTCCCGATCCACATCATAATTCGAATAAAGATAATGTTTCAGTGTTAATATAAACACCAAACCTGAAAGAAAGTAGCTGATATACTTTGCATATACCATTTCATACAGATATGGATGAGCCACCTGAGATCTATTCAATAGATCTTGATAATGATCAGTGCTCATATCGGCCAGACAATGTACCCCATCATAAACTATCAAATCACTGTATTGAATGGTGCTCTGGTCAATCATGAGAAATACATCTATCCTTACAAACTTTATATCATTTAATTTGCTCATGCTTCCAAATTTTTAGTGAGCAAATTATGCAGGACCCTGCATTTTTTCTATTACGCAATGAGATCTAGCAATTTTATAAAGTTGTCCTTGGCCAATGCCAATTCCTGTTTGAATTCGGGCAACGATGTGAGCACAATATCAACTTCAGAATCAGTTCCAATGATATTCAATCCAAAATAAGCTCCTGTCAGACTCAAAGGTTGGGAAAATGTAAGTCGTTGTAACTTGACAGTATTTGGTAGCTGATCATTTTTCACGGACCCTAGATTAGATATTTCCATAGTCAACGTTCTGGGATGTTTCAACATATCATCAAAATACTCATCCAGATCCAAAAACTTCAATAAGCCCATTGTCTTCATTGAATCGTTCAATTTACCAGATAATTGTCTCTGGATCTCTTGGGCAAATTTCCAGTTAGGTTGGTCCATAATCGCTCCAAATTTGGTCATTGGATACATGTTGACAGAAACATGACCAATAAATAAGCCAAACTCCGATGGAGTCGGTGGATTCTTGATGAATCGACGACAATCTGTAGGAATCGAAATCTTCGTATATTTGTCACCCAAAATTGAAAACAACGCAACATGATATAGCATGAGCAACAAAGAGGTGAGTTTCACTGAATGTTCACGTGAAATTGAAACAAGCGATTTGACTTTATCCGGAGATAGCACGACAAGATCTATATTTTCATCGAATTTTCCTGAATGACGTTGGACGTCGCTCCGTTGGTAAACACGCATTTTTAGAGGAATTGAATAGAATGGTTGCAAAATTGGTTTGAGAAATGAAGGTGCAAACATTGGCACCAGAGATTTGAATACAACACTCAAAGTCAATTTGTAATTGAGAAACTCGTGGTGATCAGCCCCGATCATAAGATCACGATCACGTGATAAATCAAAAAGATCAGCAGAAACATCAACAGGTGTTGTGTCCTCGATACAATTGGTCAATTCATCTCTCAAGAGTACGTGGAACAATTTGGCCGATGTGCCATCAAACAGAACGTGATCAAAACAAAATAACAGTTTAGAATCGCCCGCCAGAACAAGCTTCCATAACGGATTCTCGGAGTTGATTTTGAAAGCGAACGCATTGTATTCTTTGATAAGCTGCAACGAGTCCATTTCGTCGCGGATTTCCAAGATCTGGTCTAAATTGTAAGATCGGAGCAGTTTGAGACGCCATTGATCATTCTCCAGAGCTAATCGTGCTGAAAGCTGAGAATATTTAAGTATCAAGGACCGGAGTGCCTTCCAGAGAAGTTCCTTTGTAAGCGGGATGGAATAATCTGCAACTACGTGAACAGAGCTTACGAATCCTCTTTGAGATCTAATTCTGAAGAAATCTTCAAGATAGTTTGAGGGTCTAGACATCCTAATAATATTTAATGAGGAAAAACTTAAGGCATTTTTATTCCATGCATGCCCGAATATTTCACAGGCTGTGGCTCAGCCCAATTAGCCAGCACGGAGCTATCCGTGATCTCGTACACCTCAACTCCCAAAGGTCTGCAACAATCAGTCATATCGACCTCAGCATCACCTTCACCCCAATCCCATTGGGACAAGTCTCCTCCTGGACAGGTCGAAAGAGCACACAATAAATCTGTCTCGGCGAAAAACTCAAAATAATCACCCTTTTTAGCAGGACAGGTCTCCATGAAGTATTGATCATGCTCGTTCAAACCAGTGAGTTGGAACACATTCAAAACATCGTGAACATCAAACTCAGTCAATCCATATGGCAGAATAGCACGAGTCAAATTTGAGTGACAGTGGAAATCATTGTCTTCTCCAGACAAAAGCTTGTCCACATATGGATCGCATCGGGTTCCCAAGAGATCATGGCATCTTCCACCCCATTCATCCTGTCCATATGCTATAGAATCTCCAGTGATGGTGCATAATGGACGCAGATACGGCAAATTGGACCATAGTCGATCGTACACAGAAACATGGGCAGAATGAAGCTGTCTAGTCCGCGAGGCCCAGAGTCTTTCTCTCGGGTTGTTGGCATTCCAGATGTTCAAGTCTCCAACTTGGGGTCCTTCCAAAGCCACGATTCTGCAAACATGACCCTTAGGAACTTTCCATGCTCGACCAGATCTGACTGGAACAGTAATTTTCTCGATCAACTTCCGTTTACCGGCCTCGTGAGAGTCGGCAATGGCATTGTACAAAGCTCTGTTGGCATAGAGTGGAGAGTCTGTACTTGTTGGAAGATATGCAGACTTTGGCTTTGGCAAATTTCTTGCTTTCTTGACGGGATCCTGAGAAGACATTCTATCCGACGTTGAGATTTGAAGATAATAAATTTCCACTCCATCGACACTCTTGTCCACACACCCGAGACCTACTCCTTGACCCAGATGTGTGTTCACTTCGATTTTGCGTCCGTTTCCGGTTTAGAACGGGAATCGTGCCCAATCGTGTAATGCATCTTTTGGAACTCAGATGCGCCAATCCCTTCGTCTTTATATTCGCCCGGATCCATCTCACAATCCCCAACAAATTAATTTTTCCCCACGTTCCCTTATTTCCCTTTTAGGACCACTTGGGGAAATCGCTCCCACATGCTCACAAATTGGCTCTTCTGACAGATCTAATATGAACCAGTAATCCTAATGCGAATCAGTTTCACATGCGGATCTAAATGTGCCACGCGGTGAATTTGTTGGACTAGCTGGCTGGAAATTTTATAAAAAGGGGCTATTCCATCTTAGTTTGCGTGATTGTTCGATGTTTGAAATTCAGTCCATCAAGGAGAGTCTGCCTTCGTACATTGCATATTCTGCTGGTCTTGCAATTGCGTTCAGTGTTTTGATTTCTCTGTATAGTGAGAAATATAGAGTGATCTTACAGTTCTGCTACCATTGTTTCATTAAGCCCCTCACTCCTTCTTCAAAGGATGCTTGCAATGCTGGTGCTCAACAACAGGCACTTGAGTCCTTTTATGAAGCACAAGCAAAGATCTATGACATGACCAGACCTGCACTGTTGCAAGGAAGAGAGACTTCTTTGAAATTGGCAGCCTCCCATATTGAAAAAGAAAAAGGGTTGGTTTGGATCGATGTGGGAGGTGGAACAGGATATAATGTCGAGCAAATGGATTCTATCTTGCCTTTACAGAAACATTTCAAAGCCATTTATGTGGTTGATTTGTCTCCTTCTTTGTTGGAAGTTGCCCAAAAAAGATTTGAGGAAAGAGGATGGACCAATGTTCATTGTCTGCTGGCTGACGCGTGTACGTTCATTGTCCCAAACTTGCCAGCCGACCTCATCACCTTTTCCTACTCATTGTCTATGATTCCTACATTCCATTCTGCAATTGATCACATTGCCACCATGATTCATAGGAACGGGATTGTTTGTTGTGTTGATTTTGGTGTCCAGACAAATTTCACCTCATTTGGAAGAGTCAATACCTTGGGAGGAATGACTGATAGACACATCCCATGGATCTTCAGAACTTTCTGGAGAGTTTGGTTTGAAGCTGACCGTGTTTACCTAGACCCTGCCAGAAGAGATTATCTTGAATACAGATTTGGAACCCTCAAGTCTCTCAATTTGTACAACAAAAGATTGGGCAAGATCCCCTATTACATCTGGTTGGGTTGTGATAAAAATAGGTCTCCAGCTCTTCTTTACCGAATCAATGCCTTGGCAACCGAATCCCCTTATCTTGCACCCCAAGATATTGATCCGGCTATCGAGATTGCTAAAAGTAAGGGCCACGAAGCCGCACTGGAATCTCAATCTAGAAATTTACCTTATCCATCGATCTATTACCAAAATGATGCGTACCGTGTTTATTACGATGAATTGAGACCTGAGTATGGTCAGTTCAATAATCAATTCATCTATGCATTCACTTGGGAAGATCCACGAGAAGATGCCAATATCTTAAATATCACCTCGAGAGACACCGTGCTGGCCATCACCTCGGCTGGAGACAATATTCTTGCATATGCATCACTTCCAGAGCCTCCAAGACGAATTCATGGTGTTGATCTCAACCCATGTCAGGGTCATCTGATGGAACTGAAGCTCGCTGCATTTAAGTCCCTTAAAAGAGAGGAGATCTGGAAGATGTTTGGCTTGGGTAAGATCGAGGGTTTCACAGAGTTGTTGGTGACTCAGATGGCTCCACATATGTCTTCCAATGCCTTCCAATACTGGTACAATAAGGGAGAAAAAACGTTCAACGTACACGGTCGTGGATTGTACGATACAGGATTCTCTAAATGGGCTTTAAGAATGGCTAGATACGTTTTCAAGATATGTGGAGTGTCTGGGGATGTTGAGGAGCTGTGCTCAGCCAAGACTATAGAGGAACAAAAGAAGATTTGGGATGAGAAGATTAAACCTACATTGTTCAATCCAATTGTTTCCAACCTATTGATCGGCAACCCAATCTTCCTGTGGAAGGCCTTAGGTGTTCCTGCTAACCAAGCTGCTATGATGGGACCTTCGGTCATCAAGTACGTCATCGATACTTTGGATCCTGTTATTAACCGGTCATTGATTTCGTCGGATAATTATTTTTACTACCTCACCCTTATGGGACGGTATACCGAGAACAATTGTCCTGACTATTTATCTAAAGAAGCTTACCAGAAGTTTTCAGGCAATGATTCACCTTTAGACAATATTCGTCTCCACACAGATTACCTGAATGATGTATTCGCACGTCTTACCAAACATTCTCTTACGGTTGCAGTGATAATGGACCACATGGACTGGTTTAATCCGGAGGGGAAGGAAGCCGATGAAGAAATTGCCGCACTAAATGAGGCTTTGGCACATGGGGGACGTGTTCTTCTTCGGTCTGCTTCCACCAAACCGTGGTATATTAAGAATTTTGAGAACATGGGCTACAATTGTGAGCCTGCTGGAGTTCGTGAGTCGGGTAAGAGCATTGACAGAATCAACATGTATGCTTCTACGTGGGTGTGCACCAAACCTCTGAAACAGCGTCACATGAGTACTTTACAGCTCTAATGACTGAATAGACTGATGCATAATCAATATACTTTTTTTTCAATGCACGTGGGGTTCGCTTCTCAACTCCCGTGCGGCTGAGTCCGAGGGAGTCAACTATAAAAGCGATGCTAATTCCGAACGTGGTAGGACAATGAAGTTCAGTATCCCCCTACTGGCGTGCCTTTCGCTTATTTCCTCGGCTCTAGGAGCCAATTCCGTCGTTATTGATGATGAAGAGTATATCAACTATGGACTAGTTGGTTATGGTTTTGTTGATGGAGATGCCGTCGATAAATATGCAGATACCATTTCTTTCGGTTCTTCTATCTCGTTGCAGGGGTCTTCGGTGTCGGTTTCGGATGGTGTCTATTCTTTCGTTACCTACAATTTGCCAGACAGGGGTTGGAATACCAATGGAACTTTGAATTATGTTCCTAGAATTCACAAATATGGAGTGAGTTTCACTCCTTTGAACAGTTCGGACTCTCAGAATCTGGTCTGGGATTACCAAGATACTATTCTTTTGAAGGACTTTGAGGGAAACTTTATGACTGGACTTGATTGTAACACCACTGTTGAGCAAAATGGATATACGATTCCTGCCTCCACGTTTATGGGGGACGGTTTTGGTAGGGATTTGGACTCTGGAGTTTCGACAACTCGTGTTTGTCTGGATCCAGAAGCTTTGAGACTTGTTAAAGGAGATATTTCCAATGGATTCTGGATCACCGATGAGTATGGACCTGGTATGTTCAAGTTTGACTCCAATGGAACATTGATTGATTTTGTTCTTCCTCCAGATGCCATTGTTCCTTGGAGAGATGGAGAAGAATCATTCAGCGCTGACTCTCCTCCAGCTTGGGAGACCTATGACACTGGCGATCCTGATTCTGGACGTGCCAACAACCAAGGTTTCGAAGGGGCTGCTCTTTCCCCAGACGGAAAGTATCTTTTCGCTCTATTGCAATCTGCTGCCATGCAAGAGGGAGGAAACAAAAAGTACACCAGCAGCTATTCGAGAATGGTCAAGTACGATATCTCTGGCTCGTCTCCTTCCTTGGTAGGAGAATATGTTGTCAAGTTGCCAACTTACAACGATCCAGATGATGATGCAGACAAGAATCCTAGAACTGCAGCTCAATCTGAGTTGGTTTATGTTACCGATGACCTGTTTTTGGTTTTGGCTAGGGACAGCAACCACGGTAGAACGTACGATGAAACCGAGTCTTTGTACAGACATGCCGATCTGTATTCCATTGCCAATGCTACCAACATTGTTGGATTGTACGACGATGAAGACGACAGCATTGCCTCTTCTAAAGGAGTTTTGAAAGACGGTATTGTTACTGCCACTTTCTACTCCTTCTTGGACTACAATAACAATACCGAATTGAACAAATTTGGTCTTCACAACGGTGGGGATGATGATTCTTTGTTGCTGAACGAGAAATGGGAGGGAATCACGTTGATTCCTGTTGAATGCACTACTGACGAGTACTTCTTACTCACTGTTTCTGATGATGACTTCATCACTCAGAACGGATACATGGCTTTTGGAACTTTCCCCTACGCCGATGGCTCTGGATTTAATCTGGACAACCAAGCCATGGTGTTTCATGTCAAATTACCTGGTCTTACTCACGATCTTACCTGCGAGAGTTCAAGTTCAAGTGTGAGCTCAAGTACAAGTTCAAGAGCAAGTTCAATTAGACCAAGTTCTACTTTTACTGGCTCCAGCGTGCATTCCACATCCACCTCCACCTCCAGTTCTAGCTCTAGTCTAAAGACCAGTGCTACCACTTTGTACAGCCTTACAAGTTCTGGTGTCTCTTCTGGAACTCCGGTTTCTAGCAGCCCCGGTTCTACCTTGACTTCAACCTCTACCAGCTCTGACTTTGGCTCTAGCCCTTATCCTACCGAGGCAGAATATTCTACCTACTTGACAGTGAGTAACGGATCCACCATTACTGTCACTGAGCCATGCCCTTGCACCAAGGGAGAGGCCAGCTCCACCGGATCTACTTCTGGATCTGATTCCACAAGCCCTGTCAGCCCTGCAAGCTCCACCACATTCGCTGTCTCCACAGCTAGCGATGCCGGAGTCCACTTGAAAGCATCCATTGTTGGATTACTTCCACTCGTGGTTGCTCTGTTGTAACCTTTATATCAATATATTTTAGATCTGCTACCAAAATCAGGGCTCCAGGACCCGAGATATAATCACGTGACACTATATTTTATATGAAAAATATTTGCATTTTTTTTCATCAAGGAAATAGTCTGCAATCAGTGCTTAATTTGATTATTCCAAGCAAAATGTCCACCGAAGCTGCTCTCTCATACGCTGCCATTATTCTGTCCGACTCGGATGTTGAAATCAACGCTGAAAACCTTTTGAAACTCACCTCCGGTGCCAACTTGGAGATTGACAACATCTGGGCTTCCATCTACGCCAAGGCTTTGGATGGCCAGGACTTGAACTCCCTCTTGACCAACTTCAGTGTCGGTGCTGCTCCTGCTGCTGCCGCTGCTGCCCCAGGTGCCGCTGCTGGTGGTGCTGAGGCTGCTGCTGAGGAGGAAGAGGCTTCCGCTGCTGAGGAGGAAGAAGACGACGACATGGGTTTCGGTTTGTTTGACTAAATAGATAATGAACGGAAGATGTTGAATACTTTGTAAACCAGTAGGACGAATGATAAAGCTGATTCCATGGGCTTTCTACATGAATTTTTTACTGGGTAATGATAATCCTATACTTTCTTCAATTAACCTATTTCTTCTTCTCAGCCTCGGCTTCAGCCTTCTCCTTGGCTCTCTTCTCCTTGGTACCCTTGTATTTCTTCTCGGATCTAGCAAGTCTCAAAGTTCTGTAAGCGGTCTCCTCAGGCACAACAACGGCTCTTGGCTCAGAGTCAGCAACAACTTGCTCAATAGGGAAGGTGGCACCGATGGAAACTTGCTCACCAGTTGGCTTGGTGTTCTTGTCAAAGATGATCAAAGAGTCCTTGTATTTTTGGAGTCTAGCAACGTTAGATTCGAAAGTCTCGGTGGATCTGTTGACTCTTCTGTGGTCCACGGAAATACCAATGGTTCTAGCGTATTTGGCAGTCAAACCAACAGCCTTCAACTCAGCAAGAGAAAAGCCCTTTCCGGCTCTCACTTTTCTGTTGTATTTGATGGTTGGGCATCTGACAGCTGGTCTAAGAGTGTCGATTGGTTTTGGAGCCAACTTAGCAGACTTAGCAGCTCTGGCTTGTCTTCTGGACACCTTCTTACCGGCCTGGTCCAAATGGACTCTGACTCTTTCCTGCCAGTGCTTTCTGAAGTGGTTCTTAAGGATTGGGAGGTTCTTTCCGATAGCCATTTGTGATTAACCTTAAGATAATTTTTGCTTGTAGGAAAATTTTCAATATTGAAAAAATTCGCTGGAGCACGAAGGGGCACGAAAAAAACGCAGTCACAAGATCTTACCCGTGCAAGGGTGCCTAAAATTTTTCACAATCCTCCCAGAGGAAAATAATTAGTTATTCATTCAACATTATCAACATGTCTACTCAATCGGTTCAGGTAAGTTAAAAAGCATCACATTTCCACATCGCTAACCCTCTAGACCTTTGGTAAGAAGAAGAACGCCACCGCTGTTGCACACGTCAAGGAGGGAAAGGGCCTGATCAAGGTTAACGGTACCCCAATCACCCTTGTGGAGCCAGAAATCCTCAGACACAAAGTTTACGAGCCTTTGCTCCTTGTCGGTCTTGACAAGTTTGCTGGCTTGGACATCAGAATCAAGGTCACTGGAGGTGGTCACGTCTCTCAAGTTTACGCCATCAGACAAGCTATTGCTAAAGGTTTGATTGCCTACACAGCCAAATACGTTGACGAGTCCAGCAAGAACGAGCTCAAGAAGATCTTCACTTCCTACGACAGAACTTTGTTGATTGCCGACGCCAGAAGAATGGAGCCAAAGAAATTCGGTGGTCGTGGTGCTAGAGCCAGATTCCAAAAATCCTACCGTTAATTGGATATATGTGGTAATAAAGAGAGAAGTAATGCCAGTAGAAATAATTCCTGTAAATTAATTTATTATTTCCTTATGACTTATGCTCTTTCTGAATCCCACAAGCAATTGATCGAGGGTCATTTGAAGGATGTCGATCCTGAGGTGGCTTCTATCATTCAGGATGAGATCGAAAGACAGAGACATTCGATTGTTTTGATTGCTTCGGAGAACTTCACCTCCACTTCCGTGTTTGATGCCCTGGGATCTCCAATGTGCAATAAGTACTCGGAAGGGTATCCAGGAGCCAGATATTACGGTGGTAACGAACATATTGATCGTATGGAGTTGCTTTGTCAGGCCAGAGCTCTGAAGGCTTTCAATTTGGAGGCAGATAAATGGGGGGTGAATGTTCAGTCTCTTTCTGGTTCGCCTGCCAATTTACAAGTTTACCAGGCCATTATGAAACCTCATGACAGATTGATGGGTTTGGATCTTCCTCATGGAGGTCATTTGTCTCACGGTTATCAAACAGACACCAGAAAGATTTCTGCTGTGTCCACCTATTTCGAAACCATGCCTTACAGAGTCGATCTTGAGACCGGAATTATTGATTATGATATGTTAGAAAAGACTGCTATTTTGTACAGACCGAAGGTCTTGGTGGCAGGAACCTCGGCTTATTGCAGATTGATTGATTACAAGAGAATGAGAGAGATTGCTGACAAGGTTGGAGCATACTTGGTGGTCGATATGGCCCATATTTCGGGACTTATTGCGGCTGGAGTGATTCCTTCTCCATTTGAATATGCAGACATTGTCACCACTACCACTCACAAGTCTTTGAGAGGTCCTAGAGGTGCTATGATCTTCTTCAGAAAAGGTGTGAGATCCGTCAACCCAAAAACGGGCAAGGAGATTTACTATGATTTGGAGAATCCAATCAATTTCTCGGTGTTCCCTGGTCATCAGGGAGGTCCTCATAACCATACTATTTCTGCTCTTGCTACTGCTTTGAAACAGGCTGCCACTCCAGAATACAGAGAATACCAAGCTCAAGTTTTGAAAAATGCGAAGACTCTTGAATCAGAGTTCAAAAAGTTGGGTTACAAGCTTGTTTCTGGTGGTACGGACTCTCATATGGTTTTGGTTAACTTGAGAGACAAGGGTATTGATGGAGCCAGAATTGAGGCTGTTTGTGAACGGATTAACATTGCTTTAAACAAGAACTCTATCCCAGGTGACAAATCTGCTTTGGTTCCCGGTGGTGTCAGAATTGGTTCCCCTGCCATGACTACTAGAGGTCTTTCAGAGCAAGATTTCGTCAAGATTGTCAATTACATCGATAGAGCTATTAAGATTGCCAAGGAGATCCAATCTAGTTTGCCAATCGAGGCAAACAGATTAAAAGATTTCAAAGCCAAGATTGGTGACGGATCCGAAGAATTGAGTGCTTTGAAAAGTGATATCTCTGCTTGGGCCGGTCAATTCCCATTGCCAGTTTGATAAAGTTAAAAAAAATGAATATTTAAATAGATTATAATTTAGCTTCCGACAATGCCTGTTTGATAGCCAAGAAACATTGATCCAATTCTTGTTTCCTTTCACCAACAGCACTGACTCCCATATGGCCAACTCTAAAATACTTAGTGTTGTATCCTTGATAGATACCCGTAGCCAAAGTGAACCCATGATCTCTAACTTTAGCCAAAAATTTTGGTCCATCGACGTTTTCGGGATAATAAATGGTTGACAAACCATGAGCAGCAACAGATCTGGAAACTGGAACCAATTTCAGACCAAGTGACTCAATAGAGTCCTTGAATTTATCCGAAGCCTCAGCATGCCTCTTGATTCTGTCGTCAATGGAAACAGCCAAGACTTCTTGCAATGCAACATTGTAAGCATGGACAAGTTGGATCGCTGGAGTGGCATAATAAGCTGCATTTCCCTGTTCGTAGGCTTTCATGATTGGTAGCCAATGCTTGATGGAGGCATAATACGAGGCTGGTGGAGTAGCTAATGCCTTATCCAAAGCACGCTTCGAAGCAAACGAGATAGACAATCCACTAGGACATCCAATAGCCTTTTGGGATCCAGTTAAGACAAAATCAATGCCCCATTTGTCAAATTCCAAATCCTCACAAGCTGTGGCACACACGGCGTCCACCACAATTAAAGTTTGTGGGGACACTTTATTGACCAACTCAGCAACACCTTTGACATCGGCCAAAACTCCCGACGAGGTATCTGTTTGAGTGATAGTAATGACATCGTATTTCTTACTGGCCAATTTGGCTTCAATTGCCTCGAGTTTAACCTCATCTCCAAACACCTGTGCACCAAGTAGGTCCACATGGTCACAATAAACCCCCAACGCTTCGGCCAAATGCTCGGAGAAGAAGCCTGTAGAGACCACCAGGGCGGATTCAGACTTGGAAAGAAGGTTTGCACCCACCATTTCCCATCCGAGAGTTCCAGAACCGGAAATTACAAAGGGCTGGGCAGTCGGATCAGTGGATTTGAACACTTTTCTAGTGTTTTGCAATGCTTCTTGAAAAACCTTAGCAAACTCCGGCGAACTGTGAGATTGCGAAGGCGTAGCCATTGCATTCAACACATTGTCACTGAATTCAACAGGACCAGGGATAAAAGTGAGTTTCCGGGACATATTAAAAGTGGAGAGGATTTTTGCTTGGGGTAATTCGTAATATACGCGGCGTCGATCGACTAACAAAATAGACACCTTACAAAATTATTATTAAATGATTACCGACACTCAACTCAACACCATGGCCATTTCATTTGGTTTGATTGCCATCGGATTGGTCCTTGGGTACTCATTTATTGAAAACAATGTCAAGTCTGTAACCGAAAAAGACGAATAGACCTTGTTATC
Organism: Ogataea allantospora; assembly: GCA_030572655.1. NCBI lineage: Eukaryota > Fungi > Ascomycota > Pichiomycetes > Pichiales > Pichiaceae > Ogataea > Ogataea allantospora. The sequence continues at coordinate 31,673 of JAJMAM010000018.1, forward strand.
GCATTAATATACAACCTGTTATAATTGTTCGCCAAAGAACCCACTGAGTAGCTGCTTACTTTTTTCATAGTTGTCTAGTGCGTTTGTATAAGCTGCTTTAATACATTGAATCCAATCTGAAACACTGGTGGCAACACTGGCAGGTTGATAATCATCGAAATTGATCTTATTCCCATAATTTTGTATTCTCTCGCATTCTTGTTGAACGATCTGTAATCCCAGAGCTGCTGCAGATCCTTTAAGATAATGTCCCAACGACGCCAATCTCTTGAGATTCTCTTCCGAAGGGGAAGGTTGTTGAATTAAATCCGATATTTCTTGGAAAATGCCTATTGCCTGGTCAACAAAGGTCTTCACCAACGACAATGCAAATCCCTCCTCGTCCTCATCCATGAGTAGTAACTCTTGGAAAATTGTCCAGTTGATCAACTCAGAGCTTTCGAGCGTTTCCAGTGTCACAGACATCTTTGATTCCGCTTTCAACGCCCTCTCTAATTAAGCAGTGTAATTTATTGTACACAAAAAATTACTATGTCGTGCGAAGATCGGTTAAATTCAATCTATATTTAAACTACTTGACTAAACTCATACAAGTCGCCCAGCTTGTCAGAATAATACGTAGGCTTTTCGGACGTAGGTAACTTGTTTAGATTCTCGACAGTTTCAATTCCTGTTAGAACCAATAATGTAGCCAATCCTCCGGTTCTGCCAAATTTCATATCGGTGTTCAATCTATCTCCAACCATGATGGTACGACTGGAATCTATCGAATGTGCTTTCTTGATAGCGTCCATCATTCCAGAATTGGGTTTTCCACAGCTTGTGATTGGTTGTCTTCCCGAGGCAGTAGCTACAATCTCAACACACGAACCTGCTCCAGGTAATTTGAGTCCCTTCGAAGGATATGTAGAATCAATATTGGTAGCCACAAATGGAATATCTGGATTCCTAAGATATTGCATTGCCACAGAAACTTTATAGTAACTCATCTTGGTGTCTAATCCAACAACAACAGCTCCAACTTCGGGATCTATCTTATAGATCATTGATTCTGGATCATCTAAATTCAATTCTTCATTAAGTTTTGGATCAATACCTCCCAACGACTCATATCCAACCAATTTCAATTCGTCTTGGATTCCCGATCCACCCAAAACCCAGACTTTTTTATTCTTTGGTAATTTCAAGATACCGTCCAAATAAACAGCAGTGGCATATGAACTGCTAAAGATCTCTTCACTAGTCACATCAATTCCAAATTTTGCAAACTTATGAACATAATCAGCCCTCGATTTAGTGGAATTGTTGGTCACAAAGATAACCTTTTTACCCAAAGATCTCAAAAGGTCCAGAGTTTCGACCACTTTTGGCAATAAATGATCACCCAACCACAAAACTCCATCACAATCAAACAAAAAGGTATCGTAGCTCTCCAAAAGCTGATCAGCCAACGATTTATTGGTTATCTTGATAGACATGACGGAAATTAGTGAAGCGTAAAACAAATTGGACGATCGACGTAATTTTTAGGACTATCTCCAAAATATTTCTATCCCCATATTATTATTTTCTAATTTCCCCTCACATGGCTACCCAAGATCTTCCTCCAATTGGAGGATATGACAGAATCCAATGGAAACGAAACATGCCATCCCGTGGATTCAGACCATTAGTTTGGTTTGGATTGTTGGTTTTGGGAACTTCTTATGGCTTTTATAAGGTGATCCAAGGAAGCAGAGAAAACATCGAGTTGAAACGAGAAAAAACATGGGCAAGAATCCATGTTTTGCCCGCGTTACAAGCAGAACAAGATAGAGATGTTGTGAGAAGAACCATTGCCCATTATAATAGAGAGGCCGAGATCATGAAGGATGTTCCATGGTGGGAGGTCAAATCGACCTATTCAAACAAATCGGATTTCCGTCCACCTCATACAGTTCTTGTTGGAAAGCAATTGGATCAAAAAACCTCTTTTTTCAATCCTGTCACCAAGGACAGAAATTAGTGTTATTTATTTATTTATTCCCAAATTATTTATTTTCCTTTGTTTATGTCTTCCTTTATACCTGTATCATTATTATTGATTTCCAGGACCTTGTTGACCTTTTATGGCATCATTTCTGATTGTGATGAGGTCTTCAACTACTGGGAACCATTAAATTTGATCACCAGACATTTTGGAAAGCAAACTTGGGAATATTCTCCTGAATATGCTATCAGATCATACACATATCTTTTGCCCTTCACAATCTTTAATAAACCTTTGAAATGGCTCGGATACTTGGTTACAGCAATAGAAATCCCTTCATATGTACAATTTTACTTGATTCGACTTTCAATTGCTCTTTCCACTGCAGCAGCAGAAATCCATTTGGCAAACACTCTCAGATACATCTCTCCAGATTTGGCAAATTGGTTTCTGGTTCTCCAAGCTGTCAATCCAGGAATGTCTCATGCTTCCATTAGTTTACTGCCAAGCACCTTCAGTATGATCTTTACTATTTTGGCCACAGCTGCTGCCGTCAATTATTTGAAATACGACAGGTTTATTCTCAAAATTCAAAACAACATTAACGAAAAATTGAAAGCAGTCATCAAATCCAAACAATCCGACTACGATGAAAGTCTCAAGTTGTTGAATCACATGTATACTGAATCTATGGTTGCCAGAAAAAGACATTTTGCTTTCACTGTATTGTTCTTCACCATTGGCGGTTTATTGGGCTGGCCTTTTGCTCTTGCTCTTGCTATCCCATTCCTGACATACATAGGAATCACCCTTATATCAAGATCCAATTACTCCCAATTATTTGTGTACATGGGTCTTGCATTAGCTGCTTTCACCATTGTCTCTTTGGCCATTCTTCAAATCGACACATTGTTCTACAAAGAAGTCACATTCGTTCCTCTCAATATCACCTTGTACAATGTGATTCATTCCAGTGAGACTACCGGACCAAATATCTTTGGAACAGAGCCATTATCATACTACTTCCATAATTTGTTGCTCAACTTCAACTTTGTGCTACCATTGGCACTTTTGGGTTTGGTTTCTCCATTCTCATTCGAGAAGTTTAATCTAACTCAATTGAAAACCATCCAGACTCCACTTCTGATTTGGTGTGCCATTTTCTTTACTCAACCTCACAAAGAAGAACGGTTTCTCTATCCAATATACCCACTCATAACACTGACTGCCTCGTTCTCAATCACACAATTCACTTATCTTTTTGGTCGCTCATACTTTTTGGCCAGATCCTACACATTTGTGTCCAAATCGGTGTTTATATTGACCATTGCCACCATTTCCATTCTCCGAATCTGGTCTTTGGTTCTCAATTATGGCTCTCCTCTAACGGTGTTTCAACATCTTCCTTCTTCATCACGACCAGAAAATGTTTGTCTTGGACGAGAATGGTACCATTATCCATCTTCTTTCTTCCTTGACTCCAATCAACGTCTGCGTTTTGTTGAAAGTGGATTCCGTGGAATGCTTCCCGGGGATTTTGCAGAACCAAAATCCAGTTCTTGGGCTTCCATCTTTGAGGCAACATCTGCAAAACCATCGATCTTCAACAACAAGAACGAGTATAATCCTGATTTGGTTGTTCCGTTCAAAGAATGCGATTATTACATTGATCTCAATATGCCGGTCAACACTGAAATGGGAGAGGTTAAAGTTTTTGATCAATCATCGGCTATTGGAGGTTGGAACCTTGTTGTTTGCCAAAACTTTATCGATTCCGAAAACAGTCGCGGAATAGACAAGATTCTTTACATCCCAAGAACTGAATATTCCATGGTGTACGACTGGATATTGACCAGATACAATCTTCTTCAGGAGTCTCCACGGTTCCAAACCATCAAATCCTGGACGTGTCAAAAACTCCAATTTCCTATCACTTGGATAGTCCATCATCCATATACCCAAAAGATTGCTGGCCATGAGAAGTATATCAGCCTTGAATCTTCGGTCTGTTCTTTCAAAGCTAAACTTGTTACCGAATTGGTCGAGCTACAATCCAAAATACCTCAATCTGTCGTTGACTTTTTCACCAATGGGGATTTACAATACCATCAATTATGTTTGGCTCAACGTGTTTGAACTATATATTCAACCAAAAGTCTTTAATTTAATATGCGAGAATTCTTCCAAGACGGTCTCATCTTGAGATGTTGTAGTAGAGCTCAATTTGACCAATCTTTCTAGTTTCTGTTTTTGGTCTTCTGAACATGATTCCACGAATGTTTTGAAATTCACTGGAGCAAATTGGATAAGATCCAATAGTTTTTGATGCAAATAAGTTTCGTATTCATGAGCAGTATGATCATCAAACCAGATCATAATAGGAACGCAAATTCCCAAAAGACCATCAACTTTATCTGTGGAAACTGATTTAGTTAAGGAAATCAGGGTTTCCAACACCAACCGAGGCTCTCTGAGTTGGGAACCATATAGAAGATGAACTAGTTTGGGGATGAATTTTTGCAAGATCAATGAATGCGATTGATTCTGTTTAATCAAAGCCTTGATGGTTTGGGCAGAAATAGCATTTAAACTGGATTCTTCAGATACTAATCCGTTGATAATGAAATCTGATATCCAATCTGCTTCTTGTTCTGTCAATGGAAGATTTTTGATGGTGGTGATCAAAATAAACATTGTCAAGACAGAGTTTTTGTTGGTGACATGAAGTTGGGTCTTGATGGAATGGAAGAACCGACTCAAGTTTGTGTTTTCCGATTCAAGTTGAGAGATACTGGAAGCTATTTTCTTGAGAGTCGGAAGCAAAATGGCAATAATCTCGGTATTGTTAAGCTCGTAGATCAACGTGAACGCAAATAATAAACAAGTGTAGAAATCTTTTTGAATCACTTCTGGTAGGAAACCAATCATGCTCAAGGACAAATCAAACGATTTCTTCAATAAAATCAGATTCACTCCTTCCACAGGTCTCAATGGAGTCTTTCCCAATTCTCTATCTCTAATGAAAGGAAGGATTTGAGTAATTGCCAACATATTGATTCTCAATAACTCAAACAACTTGTCCACATCACTATGAAGTTCTTCTGAGGACTTTGAGTCAGAAGAATTATTGAAATACGACCCAAAGACGTTTGAGGCCAACTCCACAATTTTAATCTTGAAGGAAGAATCAGATATCAAAACCAATCTATCCAAAAGATCAATGAATTCTGCAAATATGGCATCGTCAAAAACCCAATGAAGGGCTGCCTTTAACTTCAATATTCCATTTAATGCATCCACAACGAGATAATCGAATGAACTCATGGAGTTTTTGGTTCTTGAAGAAGCTTTGATCAAATGCTCAACACATTGACCAAACAAAACCAAGAAGAAGTTCGAACTATCCTCACGTAAGAGCTCATCCAGTTGAGTTGGGTTTTCCTCAGCAATCACTCCAATCACCTCAATGAAGTCCACCCAACAACCCTCATAAGTTGCAAGATCAACATCATCGGCATTATTGACCAGGAAATGACTTCCGTATTTCATCATAGCGAATTCACGAAGAGAATATAACCACAATGGTGTGAGGATTCCAATGTACTTTTCAAGCAATTTTTGAGTTTCAGTGTTCTCTTTCGGACAATTGACTTTGATTCTAGACCATGCCTGTAGAATATGAACTAGAAGCTTGTTTCTCGACCTTGTGGTTAAAACGGAAACTTCGCCAATTTTCAAATTTTTGGTCTTATCAATTGATTCATTATTTGTTCCCTTGGCATATGAGAAATCTTCTAACGACATGGTGAGAACGTTTACTATTCTGTTCATTCTGCTGATTTGACCAATATTACTGCTCAACAATTTGGAAGCCAGGCCAGTTGCTGTGCATGCCAGATCAATATTGGAGTCTCTGCTGAAAGCTGGAATGATGGCAGTGGTGATCTGTGCCGATTGTTGACCTAATAATGATGCTTCTGGATATACAGGATCCGATTTGTCTCCATAAATATCGATGATATCTCCAATCAGCTCCAACGATAAGATTCGAAGATTGATCAAGCTTGATGTTGAACAAATAAATGCAATTTCAACAATCTCAGCAACTCGGGAGGAGATATACGATTGTAATTCCAAGTCTGAACGAGCATGCGAAACAAGTTTGGTGAGAAGATGTAAGATGAACAATTTAAATCGCCAATTGGTTGGCTCATTGTCCAACACCATGGCTTGAACCAAAGCGGTTTCAACGTATGCTGGTTTGATTGAATCTGTTCTGATGGTTTCTAAAGTACTACTTTGTTGAGCAGGTTGGTCTTCATCAGCAGTGGTGAAGTTTTCTCCCTCATCTTCCATTTCAAAGTCAGAGTTCTCTACTTTAGCTGCTGGTGCCGGAGTAGGAGTATTGGTCTTTGAAGGAGCAACCTTATGGAATCTCATTGGATTGAAAAACACTCCACTTTTAGCTATTCTTCCGCGGAATTGAGCTAATATTGGTTCATTCAACACATATTTGTTGACATTCAACAACTTGACTAATTTATCAAACCATGCAATCTTATCTGTTCCGAATTCCAACAAGTTGTCAAACATTTCTTTCACTTTTGAATTATCGGAGAACTCTAAAGCGATCCATAGTAAATGTTCCATGTCCGGACTGAGAGGTTCACCCAATTTCAGAATCTGACTATAACAAGCCAGAGCATTGTTCCAATTCACCTCACTTGTTGTAGTTGGATATATTTCATCAAAGTCTTCAGAATCAGATCCAAAATTCAGATGTCCATTTCCAACACCCAGCTTGATATTGTTGACAATAGTGAACTTGATGAACGAGATATAAACATGTTTAGGGATAAGAGTTTTGTCGAAAATAAACAATTCTTCTAATCCTTTGAGTAATTCCCGAGAAACAGCTTCAAAACAGGAAGTTTGCAAATATAGCAAGCCAAACAAGATGTTTTTGAGTTTCTGTTTTTGAACTGGTTCCCAAAATCCAATTGTAGGTCCCGAATTGTTGATGATCATTCGAACCAATCTAGATAGTAATACCACAGAATTTTGTGCAGAATCGAAATTGGTGTTGGAAGAGATTGTAACGGGCGAATCAAATCCAAAATCATCAGCGATCAAAACATTTTCAATAGCTCCAAGAACTTTGGAAAGTAATGGACCCATCAATTCAACTTGACGTTGACTGGAAACGACACCAGCCAAAGAGTCCAAAGCAGATGCATGGACCAATGGATGTGGATCTGACATCAAGGTGATTAGAATGTTGAAGATGTTGGTAATGTTCATCAAGTTGGAATACTCTGAGATCTTTGACAGAGACAATAGATCAAATGACCGAGAGTTAGGGTCGGTATTGTTGACGATAGATTGCATGATAATTGCTATTTGATCGGCTAACAAGCTATCCTTCGAGCTGGTCAAAGAACAAATGAACCCAATCGATTCAGAATTAAGCATTAATAGAACTGGAATTTGCGGATTAGTGAAATATGATTTTTTCAATAGGTCGATCAACATCACACCCACTGATCTCGTGAGATGGACAGAAGAGCTTGAATTGGATTGTTTAGCAATGTCATTGTGATTGTGCATGTAACTCAAGGCACTGTGAAGGGAAAGCGAGATGTTGACAAGGGCTGTTTGGGGAGTTTCTTCAGATCTTGGAAATAGAGTCTCTTGAAGAGATTCCAAAATAGAAGTTTGTACTTTGGCGGACAGATAACCAAATGAGACAGCAAAAATCTCCAACGAGATATCCACTAGGACTGTATCAACATCAGGAGGTGATCTAGAGCCGTCAGAATATCCAAATCTAGTGGATCCATTGAACAGGTTGATCATGTAATCATTAAGGAAGGTTGAATGTAGATCGGTATCGAAGTCGAAAATCGTTAATGGAGACAAATGACTTTTGATATTTGTGGATTCTACAGTGTAGAGCATTGGTAATGGGAGTTCATCGATCGATTGGGATTCAGAAATTTCGTTGATTTTTCTCAATATCGTATTTCTGATCAGCAATTCGTCAACCTTGTATGATTTCAATTTGCTGGTACGAAGGTCGGATCTCGAAAATGTCTCCACCACTTCGACCAATAAGTTGGAATTCGAGTCACTCTTTGGTAGGAATGGCAGTAATTTAATATGATTTTGATAAACTCGAAGCTTATGAAGTTTAATCGATTTTTCCAATATTGACGGGATAGGAATAGTGGATAGTTGCAGCTGAAGATTGTTGATGAATGCAAAACTCTTGTTGATGATCTGGTTCAATAGCAAAGCTATTTCTGGCGTCAACAGACTGGATTTCGACGCTTCTTCAACAAATGACTTAGTGGAAGACAGATAGTTGATATAGCTCAAGAGACAGACCAAAGAATGGTTTTTGATCTCAACAAGTTTCATGATCTCGTTAAAATTGGTAATTTTGACAACACCTTCCACAGAGGTCGTTTGAACGAAATCGGAGGGCATTGAATGCGCTAACAAAGTTTTCCAGATGTTGATGAATTGAGAACTTTCAAGGAGGAAGAAATTACTTCCAGAACTGCCATCAGTTTCAGTGGCATAATTGAACAACCCCATCAGTATGATCCAACTAACTAACTGTTTCTCATAATTGACATTTGAAACGTAATTACCCGAGCCCGTTCCAAATAAATTGCCCATGATCACTGTGGAATTGAATTTCTTTAAGAAATTGGTACTCATCGAGAATATCTGAAGAACAAAGTCAGCGTTAACGTGTTCTTTCGGACAAGTGGATAATGTAGAGGCAATCAAGAAGGCCAAACCATGATTCTCGTTGAAAAGAAACTTCATGTCTCCCTTTGTATCATCAAAAGAAGCAAGTAATGTAGCTAAGGAATTGTTTAATATATCAAAAGACAATTCAGGCTTGATCGTGATCAATCTGGAGAGGGTGTCAACTGCAGCCACTCTGATCTTGAAGTTCTTACATTTGCACAATTCAAATAATGTTGAACATAGTTGAGAAGCCAAACTCTCGTGCGAATCTGATATTCCATCCTGTTGCGACAAAACAAATTGATCCAATTGAATTATGAGCATTTGAATCAATTTGAGTAAGGATAACACATAATATTGGTTTTCAACATCGGTTTCTGGACTTGGAACAGATTCAATGAGAGATGGAAATTTGATCACTTTGGATTCACTGGTGTTACCGTAGACGATTTTCGCAAGAATGATCAATTTGTTGATATCTGAGTCAACCTCGCGTAAGAAGAACGAATAAAGCGTTTCGATTTGATTGAACATCAGATTTGGAAACTCACTGGAGTCCAGAATGCTGAGGAATTTTTCATCTTTGGGAGTTTTCAGTTGATTTGTTGGAGTGCCCTGATTGAAGACATGATGATAGATAATATTTAGAAGGTCGAAAAATTTCAAACTCATATAGTTGATTCCCGATCTGTGTTCGGTAGAAACACTGCTTGTGGTATAATACAAGTTCATTTTTGCCATCAATTGAATGATCAACTCGATCAATCCAGAACGAACGTTATCATTATGAGTTTCTTTGACATAATTGATCATGATGAAATTTAGAGAATATTCAAAACATCTTTGATCTTCTCCCAAATTGACTCCTGAGACAATCAAATTGAACACCATCAAGTCTGCCACGTTTTTCGCCAATGACAATCTCAAAGTTTTATAAGTTGTAGACATCGAACCAATTAACTCTTGTAAATGAGAAGAGATAGCAACCAGATAACTGGTAACAGTAGGGACATTTTTTCTTCCCATGGTGGAAACAACAAATCTATCTGATTTCAGCAATTGAGTCAAAATACTGTAAGCATAAATAACACTAAGAATTGGATAAGTGTAACTCTGAGATGTTTTATGGGTCAAATATTTGGTCAATTTGGTCAATCTCGAAAACAATTTATCATCCAAAGTATTCGAACTATTATCATGACTCAACATGATATCAATCAATAATACCATATCTGTGAAGTAATTAGCTTTGAAAATGCCCGAATCAATCGCAGAATTATAATTATCATGACATTTGGTAAGATATTTGTAGATGGTTGTTAGAAGAGGATTCTTATAAGAATTCAAAAACCCTCCGAATTGTGAGAAGATGGTCTGTAACATAACCAATGCCAAATGTTTGATCGAGGAATACCAATTTGTTTTGATATACAACTTTTTAGGTTCGGAAAGAAGATCCACCATTTTGGTGGTTATATCGATCAATTTGATGTTGAACTTTTCATGAGCATTCTTTAACATCAATGAGATAACTAATCCATAAGATTTGGAAATCATCAAATTGATTTTGCTTGAAAGATGATGAATCTCGGCCACATCTTTGAAAGTCGAAATAAAATGGTCAAGAAGCAGATCCAGCTGTTCAATGGCGAAAGACAAAGTGTCATTGTCGATCTGTTTCGATTCCAATTGGATATGTAAATTGGTTAGATAGGAGCAAAGTTCCCCACGAACAATGGATCCCGACTCTTGATCGTTCTTTAACAACAAACTCGGTTTAACTTGTTCAAAAGCAAACGAGTCCATATTTATCAACTTTACGTGGAAACAAATAAAAAAAGCCAACTTAAAAAAATATTTCAATCTTTTTTGACTTCATTATGGTTCTTTCAACAGCTGAAAAATCCTTCATTTATGAATCGCTGAGCAATGAAAACTCAAAACGAACAGATTCTAGAAAAAATAACGAATTTCGACCTTTGAATGCTGTTTGCTCCTTTGTGCCCAATTGTAATGGTTCATCCAGAGTGTATACAGCAGATGGAATAGAATGCATCACCAGTGTCAAAGCCAAGGTTATCAGAACCAAAGACTTGGCTCAGTTGATTAATGTGGACGTGGATATTGAAGGACAAAGAGATAATTCGTCGTTATGTTTGGATTTGGCCGCATTAATCCAACGTTCTTTGGTGAATAATTTTGATTACGACCTGCTTCGATTAACAGACAAGTACTATTTCCAATTATATGTGGACTTTCTAATTCTTTCTATTCCTGGAGATTTCAAAAATTCGTCATATACTCTCTATTCGCTACTTTCTTTGACATCTATGGGAACTTACCTTGCATTGAAGACAACCAAACTTCCATTACTCACATCCACCACCAACGACCGCGAAATCGAAGAAGAACCTGCGTTTGCTGACGATTGGGAGTTGGCAACCAATTTAATTCCTGAGAACTCAACTTACCAACCAATATTGATGTTTGTGGTGGGATTAATTGGTTCCAACGTTTTGATCGACCCTTCGCTCGATGAAGAACAGGTTTTGGAGAATGGTTTATGTGTGGGATATTGTCAGGGCAAAATCCTTCCTCCAGTTCAATCGGTGGCTCTCTCCTCAATTGATGGTAAAGCATTCAGTCGCAAAAGTCTTACCAAAGCATTTGAACTAGTCAAACAAATAGGCCAACCAGTGGTTCAAGCTTTGGACACAGTTTTGGCTCAAGACGTCGATGAATACGCTAGTTTTTTCTAAGTATCGGATTTCTCAGTGCGATCGCTTCGCGCAAGCATTTCGTTTGCATCATTAAGTACTTGTGCTTCTTGTTTGACCCGATTCATCCACCTTTCAATCAACGACTCGTTTTCTTGTTTCAATTTGGCCAATCGGTCATTGAGCAGATTATTCTCGATATTTAAAGATAACAGATCGTCATTTAACGACTCGACGTTTTGGAATTTCATTTTGTTTTCTTCTTGTAATCTCCAATTACGTTCTTGTAGTTTCTTGTATCCTTCAGTCAAGATACTCACGTTTTTCTTTAGGGCTTCTGTTTCTTTAGCCAACGTCTCTTTTTGTACGGCTTGTTGTTTCAAAAGCTTATCGTTGGACACTAATCGCTCATTCAATGTAGATACTTCTTCTAATAATCTGAAAATCTCCTGTTTCCCGTCCTCCTGTTTCAAAGAATCCAATTGTTGTTGCAATGATGTTATTTTTGAAGTCAGAAATTGAACTACGAGTTAGTTTCTCAGCTTTTCAACTTACACGATACAAAGACATCCCGATTCTGCTCCATTGATCGATCTCGATCTTTCAATTTTATCAATATATCCTGTTTCCATGACATTTAGGGAACAAACAAATAAAATAAATTAATTTCTTGCCAATATTATGGGTAAACCTGAAGGGGTTTCTAAAACTCTTGTGGAACGATCTCAATCGTCCAATTCTATTTCATCATTATTGAAGAACCCTTTTAAGAAGCAAAGACTTGAAGATTCCAAACAATTCAACTCGGATTCTACTGAAACCCCTGAGCCTCAAGAGATAACCAACAATGAGGACCAGGACTTGACTTTGGAACAATATCGGTCCAAACTCAAAGAACAATCTGTTTCCTATGAACAACCAATCGATGAGACTCAGAATGGATTGTTCAATGGATGGGGATTGACATTAGCCAATCCGTTTTCATGGGGGTCGCCACTCCCAAGTCAAGAATCAAATGAATCACAAATATCTGTCATACAAGCTTCCGCCCTAACCACTGCCCGCGATTGGTGGGGATGGTCATGGAATATGGCTCGTAAAAAGAATACCAAAGATCAACACTCTGTTCGGTCCACCGTTGAAGAGCGCGCCAAGGTTGCTATGGAGCAACTTGCTCTTCTGGATCCAAACGCTCCCAGAACCACTTCTTGGGCTTATTGGAAAAATGTTGGACTCAAAGGTGGAGAACTAAGCATATTTGGAACTTCTACAGGTAGTTCTCCAGTGTTTTGTGATTCATTACCTAAAACATTATATGAGACTCAAGAATCAAGTTTGGGTACTTTTGTGGCCCCAGAAACTGCTGTGGTACCAGAACTCACGTACAATTATCGTGATATTACTAGGAAAACCAAAGTGAGACTGATTTTGTCCAGTCTTTCGCCACTTCCATTGGTCAAGCCAGAATCTCATTTATATCACGAACCAAAATACAACGAGCAATTACCAATATGCGAAACGAAAAAAGCGTTCGTTATATCGATTCATGCATTTCTTCCGTTCAAGATGGTCAAGTCGATAATTGGCCAACCAACTGGATCTGCAGATCTCATGGCAGATAAAACGACTGAATGCTTACGAGAATGGGCCCGAAATCATAATGTCAATATGGAAATTGAATCTGTGGCTTTAGAAGGAAGTGGAAGAATTCTGGAACGTGTTAATAACTGTTTGTTCTTACTCTTGGACAACTGGTTGGACTCGATTCTGAATTGCGATTATTTATTTGTCACCTCCCATTCTCAAACGGTCCCGGTAGCCATAAATGTGGTTTCACGACTGATTACTGCTGGTTATCTGGATGGAATTGAAAAAGTGGGATTGATCAACATTTCAGGAGTATGTTTAGGTCCTCATAGTGGATTGGATTCAAAACTGTCTGTTCGAGCATATTCCTCTTTGGAAAATGAAACCTTGATAGAACTATTCGACTTTCAAGATGACGACTCGGTTCAAAGTAAAGAACTTGTGAGACATGCGGACATTTTACTTCACAAAAATGTCAAAATGACGTTTGTGGGGTCAATAGATGATCAATTTGTTCCATTATATTCATCCGTGTGTGCCCAAATCAATCATCCAAACATTTATCGAGGTGTATGTTTGGGTGAAGACACTCCAGAATTCCTTATAGATTTGATACAATTGATCCTTATGATGAGAAATTTGAATCTGGATGATCATGAACTACTTGTTGAACTCAATACCTATCTACAAGGATCAGCCACTAAAGGTAGCCATGGAGATATCATGTACAACAAAAATGTTTACCGGGTAGGAATAGCCAACACTTTGGAAACGTCGAACCTCTTGATTAACAAATCGTTAACTACGAAACCAATCAACGTGAGACAATTCAATTTCAATCAATATCATCTACCATGGTGTCTTCGAGGATTTCTTCATGAAACTCAAAATCTTAGGAATTTTCCGACCCGCAAAATCTTAAATGATTTGCTCATAGCGTTTAGAAAATGGGAAACTCAAGACAAACAATACAAAGACCTCAAGTATACACTGGAAATCCTGTCAAATTTCGCCATTGAGGAACTGTATAATAGCTGAATATAATCTAGTGCGATTTCCTGTAGACACATCCTTGCACCAAAAAATGCTGACAAGGAATTTGGAGGAAAATTAAAACAATCACAAATTTATGTATGGGAATTAATCAAACAACAAATATTTGAATTCCTGGATCCTATCATAATTTGCCGTTGATTGTTGTTCCATACAGGCTTACCTAATAGCAATAGCACAGATCATCAAATCTATGGCATTTCCTAGCATATCTGGTACCAATTCAGGCCGGTCGTCGATCAGTCTGGAGAACCCACGATCATCCCATGTCAGGCGCAAGCCGAGTGTTGGAAACGTTTTTTCCAGTTTAGTCAACACTGTACGTACTTCAGTGAGTTCTAATTCTGCCAACAATTCCCAGTCGACTGGTGAGGTTTATTTAAGTTCTTCCAGAGCAGCATCTGCACGTCAATCATTCAGCTCGTTGCCTTCAATGGGTATGGAGGGAAACTCCGCACCTGGATCTACACGGAATGAGCAAGAGCCGACGACTTACAATCAACATAACAGATTTGATTCGCACCTGTACAATTTGAACATAGCTAATAGTCCTACGGTTGCTAATTTGAACGCATATGTTCATGCTTCTGAGCCTCTGGACATCTCCACTCCCTTGCCAGAGTCACGCGACAGTGGTTCACCTGGACCAGGTCCTTCAGCTGACCTCAACTCCGCTACACCAGATATCATCGAGGTTGACAGTGACATCAACATGGTCGAGTTCACGGAATCCACAGCTGACGAGACTTCAAGTCCACTCGATGCAGAGGGCCCCAGATGTGACGCAGATGGATCGTACTCCATCAGATTAACACCATTTATTGATCATTCGTCTTCAAGTCCGTTCATGTATTTTGGACCCCTGATTCGCAAAATCAAACCAGGCATGAGCATTCTCGTGGGAAGATATACAGAAAAATGCAAAAGTGCAGCAACAGCACCGCAAGGATCCTCAGCTCCGGTGGTTTTCAAGAGTAAGGTGGTTTCTAGACAGCATGCAGAAATATCGGTTGATCATAATGGAATTTGGTATCTTAAAGACGTGCGTTCGTCCTCAGGAACATTTCTCAATCATGTCAGACTGTCCCCAGCCAATGTGGAGAGTCGTAAATTTGCATTAAAAGACGCCGACATTCTCCAGCTTGGAATGGACTATCGAGGAGGATCCGAAGACATTTATCGATGTGTTAAAGTGACTATCGAGTTGAATTCTTCGTGGTGTCGTAAAACACAACGATTCAACGAAGAGGCCCACGAGCGGCTTAAACAACTCACATTGACCACCTCTGAAGAAGAAGTTTCTCCGTGCGCAATCTGCTTGAGCGCGATCAAGCCATGCCAGGCAGTTTTTGTGTCAAGCTGTTCTCATTCGTGGCACTACAAATGCATTCGTCCAATTGTTGTGAAAACTTACCCACAGTTTCTTTGTCCAAACTGTAAAGCAGTGTGCGACATGGAAGCAGATTTCGATGACGACCAATAAGCATCCCGTTTGCTGTCGAGTAAGACGGCTGTGCAAACTGAATGCATACCGAGAAAGGACAGGAGTTTTTGAAGCTTTACAGATAGCTTAACAATGAAGAAATTTCAAAGCGTTATTTCCGAACAATAATGACTGGTCTTGGCCTACGTAAATTTTTTGGGTGCGGCTTATTCTTCCGAAATATAAAAAGCAGCACCTTCCACTACTATAAACTTTGCCTTATACTTATCGGACAACTCTCTCTCCCCCGTTCGATAAATTTAATTACAACTCTCCGTTTCAAATGACGAATAAAGTCTTCAACGTGGAAATCTTTTTCATTGTCTTAAGAGAAACCTTGGAGGCCGTCATTGTGGTGTCGGTCTTGTTGGCTTTCTTGAAGCAAAGTTTGGGCGATAGAAGTCCTGAAGTTTTCAAAAGGTTGCGAAAACAGGTTTGGCTCGGTGCTATATTAGGTGTTGTTCTTTGTTTGATTCTTGGTGGTGCTTTTATTGGTGTCTACTATTCGCTTGGTAATGATATCTGGTCTAAATCGGAGGATTTGTGGGAAGGTATTTTTTCGTTGATTGCAACCATCATGATTTCCTTTATGGGATTGATCATGTTGAGAGTTAACAAGATGCAAGCCAAATGGAGAATCAAAATTGCCAGAGCTATTGTTGCTCCTAAAGCTGCCAAAGGTGAGAAATTCAATTTCGGAAACTTCCTTAGAAGATATGCCATGTTCATCCTTCCTTTCATCACTTGTTTGAGAGAAGGTTTGGAGGCTGTTGTTTTCGTTGGAGGTGTGGGAATTGGAACTCCGGCTTCCTCCTTCCCATTGCCTGTTATTTGCGGTTTAATTGCTGGTATTTCTGTTGGTGCAGCTCTTTACTATGGTGGTGCTACTGTTTCTCTGCAGATGTTCTTGTGTTTCTCCACGGCTATTCTGTATTTGATTGCCGCAGGTTTGTTCTCAAGAGCTGTTTGGGATTTCGAGACCTACATTTTCAACCAACAAACCGGTGGTGATGCTTCCGAGGGAGGTTCTGGACCAGGTACCTACAATATCAAGAAGAGTGTTTGGCACGTTAACTGTTGCAACCCTGAAATTGACAATGGTTGGGATGTGTTCAACGCTCTTTTGGGATGGCAGAACTCTGCAACTTACGGTTCCGTTTTGTCCTACAACATATACTGGATCGTTATGATGCTTGTTGTTGGTTTGATGTACTACGAAGAGAAGACTGGACACCTGCCATTTATGAAAGGTGTGACTTCTAGACAATTGAACCCAATGTATTACATTAAGAACAAGAAGAAAGATGAGTTGAGTCCTGAAGAGGAGGCTCGTCTTTTCAGAGAGGCTGATGCCAAGATTCAAGAACACGCCAAGGCTTTGGAGACCGGAGAATACGATACTTCCAATGCTGAGAAGGTTGCTACTAATGCAGTTTCTGATAATTGAGCAGATAATAATTCACTTCTTGGTGAGCAAGACCGCCAACACACACACACAATCCGGTGGTTTCGCTCCGAGGAAGTTAGTTTGCTTCTGTAAATTTTTCTTCCAGTGAGACACACACATAAGGGAAAACTAGAATGGGGGGAGAGAGTCCATTATTGGCCCTTGATGGAAAAATCACACACACTATACTTTTGTTTTTTTATGACTAAACCTTAATTGGTTTCGGTTGCTAGTGAATGTATTTGATTTTAAACTTTATTCGTAGCCAAGGTCATTTCTGTTAGAGCTCCTTAACCCTTTGAACTTTTTGCTTTGGCAGGGGTTTGCAAGCTCTTTGTTGTCGGAAAACTTTCGTTTATGTTCAACAGGATTACCCAATAATATCTGGGCTTGGATGTTATTCTCGTTGCCAACATGACAACTAATTATCTCCCAAACCTCTTTGAACTCGGTCACTTTGTCAGTATTTGTTGGGATTTGAGATAAAAGAAGTTTGATTTTCGAGCTCACAATACTGAATAATATGGTTTCATTGATGAGGCGTGTCGTGTTCTTTAGAAGAGTCACTTTTAGAACCTCTAGTTCAACGTCTAGATTTTTCGATTCCTTAAAATACCAATGGTCGAAACACTCAACAAATTCTTCCACACCAATTGCTCCCACAATTGAAAATAGAACTCTGATACCGCAGCAGTATTCAGACCTTTCTGAAGACTTTTTAGTAGCCTCAAACATACAATTAACCAATTGAACGTACTTTTCGAACTCGAGTACATTATCTGTCTCGTAGGTAATCAGGTCTCTAACGAAACTAAATATGAGTCTTTTGAAACGAGAATCGGTACTGGTTTCGATAAGAGAACAAAGAAACGAGGAATTGGCGACCACTTGTTTATGGATAGAATCTCCCAAATCTTCTGCGGACATAAACTTCTTCAATGTATCAAGATCATCATACTTGTTGATTGCATTGTCGGTAAGATGATAATTCAAGGTCAAAACGTCAAGATTAGGCCTTAGGTTGCAAAGATAAACCTCATCATTTTCATCCTCATACTCGTCCTCGAACTGTTTATTATAACTGTAACAGATCGAAATGTATTCTTCTAAGTCGAATGGATCTTGGAGAAGATACTTTCTGGTTGCCGCTGCCGTGTCGATTTTGTAATATTGTTGATCAAAGACATAGCTGTGAAGAATATCCGAGCTGACTTTATCAACAATGACTCTCAAATCGTCGTCTTCAACAATTGGAGTTTCTACTTCCATAACTGGTTCAAAAAGTGTATCGCTCGCTGGTGAACCGCTATCCAGAATATGTTTAACCAATTCTCCTGAAACCTCGTCGGTATAATAATTTAATTGGTTAGAATCATCATCATAATATTGATCAATAATGGTGTCGCTATAATATCCGTAACTTTCCTTATTTGGAGAGGTTGTAATTGAATTCATGACCAAGGACTTTGTATCGACGATCAAATTTGCCAATTTGTGGGATGAATTTTGAGAGGCAGATTTCTTTAACATTGATTTCAATCCCACAAACAAGGTCATCAAGGCTATAATCGCTCCCAATGCGAATAACAACAAGTGGGATGTTTCCAGTTCCGTATTCAATATGTTGATCTTTGAGTCACAAATCTGTTGGTAGAAATGCTTATAGAAAAGCAATATTTGATCTTCATCGTGTGAGCATTCTGATATTTTTGGTCCTGTTGAAGGTGTCGCGGTGGGAATATCTAAAGTTAGTCTGCTAATTGCCACCTCACATACCATTAGAGTTTGGCGCCAGCCACGCTAGCAATTGATCTACTAGGGTAGACATTGGGAAAAACAAAAAAGGGGATAAAAAATAAATATGCGCGGAGTTGGAAAATATGGGAACTTGTATTGAATAAATAGCATTGAAACAATTATGGTCAATGATCAATAAATAAGTCGGACTCGACAATAAATAGACTAGATATCGTTGCTGTAAGGAACTGGTCCAGTAGAATATCTCGGAGGAATATTTCTTTCGAACATAACACCTCCTGGTCTTTGAGGGGGGATGATTGGATCTGGATGTTTAAACTTATTGAGCATCAATTCTGTTTTATCTAAGATTTCCTGATTGTTAGTGTTCTGATTGAGATACTTACCTTTAATTGTTTAGGATCCGAAATATGCCTATTTTGTTCAAATCTAAGTCGAATCTCCGCAGCTTTGGTTCGATAATAGTCTCGTCTGTTGATCCAGTCAGCAGCCGTTCGTAAAGAGCGTCTGTAAAGAGACGCGACCTGTTTAACGTTTTCAGGGGAGAAGGCCACAGGTGTTTTTGACATGAGTTTCAATAAAGAATAAGGTTTATTTGAAGGATGCAAAATAGGATACCCCACATCTGATCGACGATCGACCCAAATATTTTATTTTGGTTGCGACGACTTGTTGAAATCAGAGAGCAATAAAACAAAACATTGTAATTTCATTTGATCAATGGCTCAAGGTCAAATTCCACTTTCAAATTCCAGAGTTCAATTGGATGGAGACTCCAATGGATTATCCAAACAGTATCCTGACCAATCAGAGACTCCAATTGGAAGTTTGCAACGTCTCCAGCCAGACTTCGTTCTTAAAGTGATCTATTTAGTGGATTCTCAAACATTTGAACCAGAAAGCGAATCCAGTACAAATTTGAATAGATTGGTCAAAACTTTGGATTTGAGTGGATTTAAAATCAGTATCAGACCTCATAATGATTCAAATCATCTATTGGTGTTCATCAAAATGAAGGATGATGTGTTGCAGAAGCTGGCCAAGAAAACCACGGACGTTGAAACATATTATGGAGTCTCTTCTTCAGGAGAAACATCCACTGCTGACCGTCTCAGATTGGTTTATTCCAAGCTGACTGGAGACAAGGAAGACGGAAATGCCGAAATCACCGTGGGAACCGGTAATTGGAAATTTGTTGAGGCTTGTGTTCCTGTTGCAAATCACGATGCAATTCAGAAAGAAGCTGCTGGATTTAAATCGTCATTGGTGAAGTTCTTCAGTGAGCCCTTTTCTTCCAAACAATCTGAGTTTCTTTTGAAGAATTATGGATCTCCATTTGCGTTTTACTTCCAAATGACCAATATGTACATCAACTGGCTTGTTGCATTATCTGTCATTGGTCTTGTTTGCAATAGTGTCTACGGAAGATTCTCCAAAGTGTTCACCCTGTTAAATTTGCTTGGTGGATTGGGCTTCTATCTCAACTGGTTCGTGAAGGAGAGACAATTATCCAGAAAATGGAACTTGACTAATGTTTCTCATCTTGAAATGCGAAGATCCAATGAGAAAGTCAGACCTCATCAAGTTCTGATCCGTAAGTTCATGTTTACTCCTATTGCCATTGGAGCTGGTTTGACATTGATGTTTTACCAATTTGGTTGTTTTGGGATTGAAATCTTCCTCACAGAGCTCTATCAAGGTCCATTCAAGAGCTGTCTTTCTCTTGTTCCTACCATCTTGATTTGCTCCATAGTACCAATTGTCACAGCCATTTACACTGTCATTGTTAACTCATATCTTTCATTTGAATCCAATCCAACTGCTGCGACTCATAGAAAGTCGTTCTTAATCAAAATGTTTGTCTTCAACTTCTTGGCTAGTTACATGGCTCTGTTCATTACTTCTTTTGTTTATCTGCCTTTTGGCTACCAATTGAACTCATATCTGCCTCATATTGGCTCTTATGCAGAGAAAGTATCCAATTATAGATCCTATTTCCCCAAAATCCCGTTGTTAGAGTCTCAATATGAAATCAACAAACTTAGACTTAACGGTCAATACACCTATTTTGTTTTGACTAACCAGATCGTTGGATTGGCCTTGGAATTTGGTCTACCTCTAGTCCTTTCTAAAGTGTTCCAGTTGCCAGCCATTAAGTCCATGATGGGCCCTGCCAAATTACGTGAGATCAAGCTTACTGACCCTGCAGAGGAAAAACAATACTTGGAAAACATCAGAGCCATGATAGAAAAGCCAGATTTCTCAATTGATGATGAGTTCAGACAATTGGTGATCCAATTCGGTTTCCTGATGCTTTTTGGACCAGCTTCTTCCCTTGGACCGGTTTTCTCGTTGGTTGTCGAATTGATCCAATACAAAGCTGATTATTTCAAACTCTTATACCTTACCAAGACTCCTCTTCCAGGCAGAGCTGAAACCGCATATCCATGGACTCTTTTCGTCAAAATTTTGCTGATGATTGGTTCTATCACTTCGTCTTCAATTTCGTTGATGTATAATGGTGGAGATATTGTTGCATCTGTTTCGCAGAGTTCAGTGAAGCATAGTTGGTATTTAATTCTTCCATTTGCTGTTGCTATTCTGCTCTTTGTCCAAAGTGTTTCATTCTTTGGTGAATTGATCATCGATGAATACTATGCAGAATCGTCTCCAGAAAACATTAAGAAGGAGCATGCTTTGGCAACACTCTTGGCAAGAGACGAAGAAGAAAAAACATCCACCTATGTCAATGACGTTGATGAATTGTTGAGGTTTGCCTCCATCCTACCTAAAAGGATTGCTGTGGAAGACAAGAAGACCAAATAGTCGATTACTTTATAAATCTGGTAACCACCTTTACTTCTACTCTATGTTCGTCTTATGTCGACCCGGGTTCTTTTCCAAACCGTATGCAAATAAGAGTCTCCAACTTTTTCCATCTCGCTCAAATCAGGAGCTTTGAAGTTAATCTCACAATATGATCCTTTAGAACTCTGTCTCATGAAGGTTCCCGGATTAATAACCAGTACATTCTGGACAATCTTGCTGAAATATTTCAATTCTGACGGAATCACTAAGACGTCAGGTAAGGAAGTGTTAAACTCGGACAATCCCATATAACTGACATGTAAATCTGTTCCACTGATATGTTCAGATTCCTGATCCTCTTTTAGACCGCGTTTTTGCTTAATTCCACCAGGAAACACAGGATAGTATCGCCGTTGTTCAATCACGTGACCTGCAACTCTATCGAACCTAGGCTGTTTGACCAAGTCTCCACCAACCACGTCTTTGAGATCTTTGAAGATGTCCGAGTTTGAGCATCCAATAAGGAATTCATTAAGTCGAAAAGTAGCCGGATTGGGGAAACATTTTGTATTTTTGTTCAATCCCAGACTCTTTCTGTCAAAAGCATCTTGCGGATATGCTGCGTGTTTGGTAGTTGCATCTTTGGTTGACGGCACAAGAATGACCAAACATTCAAGTTTGCGTAAAATTGGAGCCACTACTAGTTTAAACACCTCGTCCAGCGTGGACGGTTGTTTTTCCAGATTCTCGAAATGGGCAGTTCCGTCGGCGAATTGAACATGATTGATATCCACAAATGGTCCATACATGACCAACGTATCGGGATGAACCTCATTGTTCATTCTGTCCACGAAATCTGACAAATAGCTGTAATTTAATTCCTTATGCGGAGTGTAAGGCCCGCACGTGACCACCACCTTCATGTTACCTTCTTGATAATCGTATGCCAACAATTCTTCTTCTGATGAGATTGCCGATCCCAAGAATGGAATAGGGTATGTTTGAATGACTCTAAAGAACTCACCTGTCAAGTTTTGGCCTCGGAAGCAAACAATCTGACCTGGGAAAAACGAATAACTAGACAATCCAGAAATATCTAACTTGACTCTTTGACCAATTCCTCCAAGTCTGGATGTTTCCAAAAACAGAGAATTAGTGTTCAGATCAGCATCGGAAGCAGTGAGCGGAGAATCTGGAACAATTCTACCAACAGTCAATATCTCGTTCTGAGATTGGATGTTAGGGTTCCCAAATTCGTCGCTATCAAATTTGTAATGATCCAAAATGATTTTAGCTGCTGAATCGATCTGTTCATCAAGATAATCTGCCACCTCCAACAATTTTTGATTCATGGTTCTGAATTTGTATTTTTGTGGATTGAAATTGGCTAGTAATTTAGGCTTGGTTCCAGTACCTGATTTCAACTCCAAATGACCATTCAAAGTTTCCAAAATTTCACCAGATGAAGCTGCTTTGGCAGGAGAAGAAACAAGCGGAGAAGATCCAAGTCCAGAATAACTGGTGTCTGCACTTCGAAGTCCATCTGGCTTGCGCTTCTTACTGCTAGGAGTAGAAGGAATCAAATTCATATTAGGAGTGCGCATCATTGGACGCTTCACAGCACTTAATGGAGTCTTCTGCTGAGATTTGATAAGCTTTTTTTGTAAGTATTCATGTAATCGTCCCAGATTCTCTACACTCAATTGCAATGGCTCGTTTGTGACACTGGCATTCAGAACATAGGTTTCCCATTGGACAAAAAGATCTTCAGCAGATAATCCAAATATGGCCATCAACTCCTCACATTTGGAAACCTCATCAGAATCCTCTGGTTTCAAATTGAACCGAGTCAGCACGCTCTCGGCTGTCATAATTAAACAGCTTTAATTCGCGTCGCGTCTCAAATCTGGGAAACGAAAATTTAAATTTCTATTCGATTACATAATCAAGATACATGGCACATTAATCTTCACGGTCCTTGGTGTCTTCCTTGGTGTCTCTGGAAGGAGATTCCTCTCTCTTGCGATCCTTCTTGTCATCCTTTCTGTATTTTTCCTTTCTTCCGCGTCCGCCTCGTCTTTCACCAAACTTTTGCGCCTTGTACTCGTCGTAGCTCACCTTGCTAATTGTGTTCAACTCTTTGTCACCGTACTTTGGTTTCTCTTCAAGAGCAACATATTTTTGAGCATCTTCCTCCTTTTTGAATTCAACAAACACAGACCCCACAAACTTCTTGTCCCTCTTTTTCATTCTGACCTGGTTCACAGGAGCAAACTTGTTGAAATAGTCAATCAATTCATCCAAAGTAGCCTCCAGAGGTAAATGTTCAACAAAGACACTTCTCTTATTGATTCCAACTTGAACTTCGTTTTGATTTGTAGGCAATGGAGTTTTTCTTCTAACCATTTCTCCGTTCTCAGAAACCTCTAAAAGCTCTTTAGACTCTTTCAAAGCTTCAACAATGGTTTCGATCGGTCTATATTTTTTCATCCGTTCGAATTGAGAAATAACACTGATTGGGACCCATCCATCGTTGGCTTGATGGGTGGTAAACAAGAACTTATCGTTCAACAAGTTTGAATCGGAAAAGTAGAATTCCACTTGCGAAAGGATCTTTGGTTTGAGGTCTTCGGTAGCCATATTGCTCAAATTCTTGATCTGTCTAAGAGAACTTATAAAAATTTTTTTCCACTAACATTTGGGCGGTGTACGGATGTCTAAACCCCTTATACAAAGAGACTTCGACTAGATACAACAAAGCATCCCAAATTGGATGCCAGTTGCTTGCATAGACGATGAAATTCCGTAACTGCATCAAAATTCTCGGAATCACGCGATTCCCAGTAGAATATTGATGTATTTGAAATCACTATGCAATTGATAGGTTTATCTTGGTGATCGGAAGGAATAGCATCCAACATACCAGTAAGTAATCTATTGACGTCATCAAGACTTTGAACGTCTGAAAATGTAAGTAGATGGTGGAACATGAGTTCGATTTGATCCTGAGTTATCTGATTTTTTTGCAGCATGCGATTGATCGAATAAAATCCACTGTTCACTAGCTTATGGTTTCCAAATTGACAAGCACAGTCAATGAACACGATGATTCCATTTTCATGAGCTGCCAAAATCAAGTTCTTGATGTAGTGGACCCATTCCAACGTGTTTTCCACGTTCAATTGTCGATATCGTCCTCCATCAGTATCTGTATTTATCTGTTTAATATGAGAAAATTGGTCCAGATCTGGCAATTGAAATTCTGGATTTTTCAATGGGGCAATCTTTGGTTAGTTTTCAAGTTCTTGGAAGCTACCTACAGTTGTGAAATCATATGATTCCACAAGATCCATGTCCATATTGATAAACTAGAAATCTATATTCAGATGTGGCGGTGGAGGCGCGGCTAGAAATACTTGAACAGTACCAAACACAGGTACGTGAATGCAGGAAGTAGTAAATTATCGTTCATGGTGGTGCATCCCTCCACAACAGCTGCAAGCATTGAAGTGCAGATGATGTTTGACGCTGAAAAATCATTTTGTCCTAAGGATCTAAATCCAGCAATACCGATTGCAGTAGCCAGGACGAAAGCAATGGATCCTTCGACAGTTTTCTTGGTTCCTGGCCAATAGTTGACTCCCACACGTTTTCCCACTAAAGAGGCAAACGAGTCTCCCAATCCCACCGTCACCAAACCGGCTATAGCTTCTGGGCTGGTTGAGTCGAACCAAATTGGCACTGCGACTCCTAAAACGAGGAAAAGGTAAGAGGTGATAATTTGACCTTTGGAATCCTTTTCATCTAGGAAATCGGCAAATTTGGTATGGAAATATACTCCCAAAGGTGGTAATTGCAAATATCTTTGTAATTCAACCGATAATAGGATTCCAAAGAGTCCAACTAAGGCCAAAGCTGCCAACTCAGGGTCGACCAATAAAGGATATGATATAGCAGCAAAGAGAGCAAAATGCCAAACTTTGCGACGAATATCAAGAGCCATCTTGTTCGCCAGAATGAATATGGATGATAGAACGACCACAGAGCCGGCAAGCCAAACTTTGAAAATTCCAAGACGACTATCTGAAACTTGTATGAATTTGGACAACCACACAAAAGGATCTTCTTCGAGAACTGGAATGAGAAATTTGGTTGATAGATACACTCCAGTAGCATAAAAGCATGCATGCATGAGGATAAGAACACTCCAGTTGTAATTGATGTTTTCGTAGAGAACATAGAGAGGATAGCAAGCCCCGGTTGCAACAGTGAAAGCCACCATCAATTTTTGAAGAATGTGCAAATATAATGGAGAGTCTCTATCGATGAACGTGAGCATGACACAAGATAACGTAGCAATGATGTTTCGTTCGCTTCTAGAAAATGAATTTTGTGTAAAACTCAGTGTATAATCGACAACAGCATGCCAAATTGGAACCATCACCAAAAAGACAAACAAGGGTGAACTATCTGAATCATGGGACGAGGCCAATTGAAATTGGAAAAAAATCGAGACTCCGATTTTGACCAAGGTTTGGAAATCAGTCACCATAATCACTGATCCTGCAATCAGGATCAATTTTGTTGGTTCCAGGAGCAAACAGATTGCCAAAGGAAGAAACACGGCATAAAATAAGTTAAATTCGGGTAATTTTGGCGGGAATTTATTGGTTTTCTTGTAGTGTTTCCATTGATGATAAAACACAACAGCCATTTGTGCAAAAACACACAGAAGTCCAAATAACATGTCATAGAAGTATTGAATATCCAGATTCTGTTTCTTGTCCTCTTTAAATAACAAGTATAACACATTGGTCAAGAATACAAGCACAAACCATTGAATATAATCGGCAAGAGTCGCGGTGTCTTCCACAAGTTCAAACAAATATTGGGCAACACTAATGGCAGAAAGATGTTCTTCTTTCGGACTTTCAAACGAGGTTTGTTCGTCGAACGAGACAGACTTCTCTGATTCGTCTTTTTTTGTCTGTGAACGAGTGACTCTTTTGTTGGCCTGTTTTCTAGGAGGCATTGAATTAAGTAAGATACAAAAAATAAAAATATTATCGACTTTATTTTGGTGGCCGGCCACCAAAAATATTGGATCCGACTCTGACCGAGGTGGAGCCCTGTCTAATAGCTTCTTCAAAATCGCTGCTCATTCCCATACTCAATTTGAGCTTTAAACCAAGTTCGGACTCCAATTTCTTGGAAACTTCAACAAGAGTCTTGAAATCTTGGTTCTCCTCGGAAGATTTCGATTGAACAATTGATCCAATGGTCATAATACCTTCCAAGTTCAATTTTGGACATTCCTGAATAATGATCTTGGCCAATTGCAAACAATCATCTGGAGAAATTCCAGATTTTTGCTCTTCTCCCGAAGTATTGACCTGAATGTACACATTAATGATTGGTTTGTCAACTTGTACACGCACCTCGTTCAATTTTCTAGCCTTTTTCTCGGTATCAATTGTCTCAACAGCATACAAATTATCAATGTTCTTGGCCAAATCCTTGGTCTTGTTTGTTTGTAAACCTCCAATAAAATGCCATTGAATGTCTTTTGGTAAAATCTTGGCCTTTTCTAGCAATTCCTGGACGTAATTCTCTCCAAAATGTCTATAGCCATTATCATACAAGGCTTGGATATCGCTTGCCGGCTTGAACTTCGAGACACAAACCAATCTGACCTGATCGTTCAACGCCTTAATACGAGACGAGATTCCTTCTGCATTAGCAATCAGCTCAGTAGCACGTTCACTAGTGTATTCTAAACTCATCGGTGAAAAATGTTTGAGTCGAATAAAACGCCGAGATCTTATCAAAGTGTACATTTTTTTCTAGAAATTTATAGGTTAAGTAATAAATCTTCCAGACTGGCCACCAAAATGTTTGCTAATCCTGGAATCGTACATCTCATAGAAATTCGAAGTAACGAATTGTCTTGAGGATTGAGTTCCAGTCGAGCCAAACTTCCTGCTCCTCCAGTAGCCATACTCAATATACCTGCACACACAAGGTTATGAGGGTTTGGATCAATATCTTGTAGCAGATTAAATCCAAACAGTTGCATTATCCGCGAAAGATTTGCGGTAGGAGTAGGCTTCGCCAATTTAAGAATCTTCCGACATTCTGCCCCTTCCAAACTGTTGATTTGGCTCCATCTCGAAAAGAAAGTCTCTTTATTGAGAGGACTTCCTTTCATAATGATTTTTCCAACCACTGAAGGTAGCAATAATTTATAATTGCAAAGACTTCCACAAATAAACGAAATATTCAATGTAGGAACCTCCGTGTCGGCATAAGGCTTGCGCACTGTGAGCTCGAATATTTGGATCGATTTCGAACTTTCGTTCAACGTTGATTCTGGATGTTGAAGAATATTGATAATGTATCCCGGATCCTCAATATCAGAAACATTGGATACCAATTGACATGTCAATCCAGTAATCAAAGTAGGAGTCTTGTTGGAATAAGTAAGTTCATAATGCAAAACCGATTTGTTTCTCTTCAGTCGAAACACAATCTTGAACAAACTATCTTCGTAGAATATTCCTTGATCGAAATGTAAAAGACGATAATAACCTTCGTTCCAATTGGCACTCAATGCTGGCTTATTATCAGAGATTTTGGACTCAGAACTGGAACTGAATGAAAATTGAGATTCGGAAAACTGAGACATGACTCTTGATGGATCGTTCATGGCGTTGACACGAGGAAAACTGACAGTTGATGAACCAATTGAAGGAGACACCATAGTGTCGGTATTTTTTCTGTTTCGAGGCCGTGGTGGAGCAATCTTTTTCGGAGATTTAGGCCGTTCCAATGAGGATGTTGAACTAGCAGCATAAGGTAAATTCAGTTGAAAACTCTTCTGCAAAACCTCCACATTGCCGAGTCGCGAGATGAGTGGTGAGATTTTAGATTGGAATGCCGGCATTTCAACTAAAACCAAACTCAATAACGATTTGTCTGAACCAGTAACTAAAGCACGGTATTCAAGAGCTCGTTGTTGAATTTCAGCACTAAAAGAGTTGGATTCCTGTTCAAATAAATCTAATATTCTTGGTTGAAGTGATGGTTGTTTTTGATAGAATTTCAAAAAGCCTGTTAATAAGATGCATCGAGATGGAACAGTGACTTGAAAATAACGTCCATAGAGCAGTTCAAATTGCTCCTCCAGAGAATCTTGTAGCTGTTCACCAAACTCACCAAGTAGAAACCCTGCAACCTTGACCATAGATTCCGGATACGTGCCATCTCTCAACGCACGAAGACATAATCGACATGCTGTTGATTGAATAGAATCATTATTCACCACAATCTGGATCAATCGTTGACGAACCTCTTCGTCTAAATAGTTTCCGGCCACAGAAATCAATTTCATCATTGTAGTCACATACCAAGTGGCATAGGTCGCATATTGCTCTGCCATCACGGCAATTTTCACTGCCACTTCTGCTTTCATTGCAAATTCTGCAACAGAAAGATATTCCATCAACTTTGTACAAGTATCCTCAACATTTTGCGAGTTACAAATCATGAAGATTAATTCCAATGACCGACGTCTCACGGAAACATCCCTATCTCTCAACAGATTGAAAACGATCTCCAAATGATCAACAATGGTGTCCTGTATTGCAGGTTCATTTCTTGCTGCCAATTGTGCCAGTGCTCCAAGAGCTAAATATCTGGTATTAGTCTCGGTGGACTCGAGCAATGAGCAAAGAGCATCTGCAGCGGAACCTGATTCGTCTGGCGATGGATCCGTGTGAGCAGCCAATGAAATGGCACCAAAAAGAACGAAATCAGTGGTATGACGCGTTTCCAACGATTGGGATTGCCGTTGAGAGATTGAAGTCGAGATCGCCTTGTGTAGCACAGTTTTAATCTTTTCCATGTTGGCGTTGTCGATAGGGACTGCATCGATGTTTGGAACAAGGGTTTCCAGCAATTGGAACAATTTTACAGTCACCCATGGAGCAGGGACTCCATAATAGACATGTGATGGTGGACATTGGTTTTCAATCACGATTTTGTATAATCGTTCTACCACTAATGTGACACAGCCAAAAAACAAACTTGGATCTTGTTTGGCAATTTGATTGATCAACGAAATGGTACAAATGCAGACTCCAAAGTCGGGCTCATTGATCAAAGGCGTAATTCGTGTGGCAAACGTAGGGTTTCTAGTAAAAATCGTTGGATCACATTTGGATAATTGTAACAATGTCAAGATAGCTTTCTTACGAACCAAAGGTGAAGAAGTTGGCGAACGAATCAACGAGATCACATCTTGCTCGAATTGTTCAGAATAGTGAGAATCATCGGCCACATTAGCTAGAAATTGAAGAGCTAAACAAACAAAGTCCTCCTTTTCGTGAGCCAAATCGCTTTTGATAGCATGGAACACGAGGTCGGAATTCTGGGGTATTATTGGTAAAAGTAACGAAATTGCCAGATATCCAATGCATTTCTCG
The DNA here is from genome assembly GCA_030572655.1 of Ogataea allantospora. Lineage (NCBI taxonomy): Eukaryota > Fungi > Ascomycota > Pichiomycetes > Pichiales > Pichiaceae > Ogataea > Ogataea allantospora. Next base: position 61,740 of record JAJMAM010000018.1, read on the forward strand.
GAATACACCTTAGAGTATGTTAATTCTAATGCTTCTTGGACTCCAAAGGTGATTTCTCGGTCCATCAAATAGACATACAACAATTTGCAAACATACTTCTTGCGATGATATCCGGATAAATTGGGTTGTTGAAATTGCTTCTGTATGTGGATCAGTTCGGATTGAACGCGTTTATCTTCTTCCTCTTGCTCTTTAGAATTACGAACGTCCGATATAAACTGGACAAGTCCTTTCATTTGGGACATGGGTAGTTCCGTGAATTAAAATAATTTGACTTATGTATTTTTTCAGTAGGTGCTAGAAATTCGCGTTGTCTACATGTCGTCTAAGATCTGCCTGAGAACCAGATCCAGGGATCAATTCCCTTGAGCCCATTCTGGATAATGTCTCCGGACGTTCGATTGGCTCATGGTAGCCATAAACTGGAGATGTTGGGGAATAATTCCGCACACTAGGGGAAACCTTACGAACCTGTTCTGCTAGAGTTCCACTTGGCTTATAAGCATTTTTGTAGTTGATGTCAACAGGGTTGAACATCACAATAGAGTCTCTGATCTGATGAGGAGATGGTTGGGAGTGATTGGTCTGACTAGGCCCCCATTGGGTATCTTCTATAGGACTAAAGCCGCTTTGCGGAACGATTGGAGATTGGCCCTTCTTCCCCGAATACTTGCGATGTTTCTCAAATTGTGTGAAAGTCTCTAGGGTTGAGTTTCTATTGTTGAGGGCATGAGGAGAAGGAAGGTTCTCGAGTTTCTTGAGTTCGGCAGCTCTTGGTTGTGCTCTTCTTTGTTGAGCATTCATTTGCCGATGATATGCTTGGGATTGTTGTTGGTTCAAAATATTTTGAATGTGTTGATGGGGGTAAAACGGATGTCCCTGATTTTGAACTGGTGCTGCTCCATTTTCGAGATATATCGACGACGCGTAACTGGCACGCGGATCGTTCATCGAGGTGTCCAGTGTCAATTCTGGTCTAGACCTGTCCGACTCTTCATAAACAGCAGATTGTTCATAAATTCCTTCCTCACCATTAGTGTCTTGTAAATCATCCTGTTGTGGTAAAGGTGGTAAAGGAGGCATGTCTTGACCTTCGAATTGTAAATTGTTAGACTTTTTGGACTTGACCGAGTTTTCTCTTGAGAAGTAAACCTTGTAAACAGATTTCATTCTGTTAATCTGTTCCTCTTCCTCAGCAGAAATTGGCACGCGCTCTTCTCCTAATACCTCAGTCAAATCCGGAACATCTCTTTCTTCAACATTGTCGACAGAGTTGACCATAGAGGTTTGTGGAAGCACTTCAGCAGCAGTAGATTCAGCAGCATATTCTTCACCATACAGCTCTTCGCGATCATGATGTTCAACATCATCATTGTGTACCACAGAATCATTCGTATCACCAAATGAGTATCCACGATCCTCGCTATATGAGAATCTTGGTTCATCCTCTGTGGTTTCATAAAATTTCTCGTCTTCGGTCTCCTCATAAGCCTCCTCTGCAGGATTTGAAGTTGGAGGGGAAAATGAAGGTTCTGGATTTGACATCGCCATAGAAGATTCAAGTGGCGTATCAACACTCTTCTGTGGACTTTCCAACTCCCTCTTCCTGTTTAGATCTTCAGTGGATTTCATTTGTCTAGAATTGTTTGAAAATGAAGATTTGCGTGAGAAAGTATGGGAGCTATTTCTGGCCTGTTCTGGAATGGTATATCCAGGATAAACCCCGCCCAGTTGTCTGGACAGCTGGTCTAACGAACGCTTAGAAGTAGGATCCTCAACACTTGGTAGAACAAAAGATTCCACCGGCATCCGCGGAGTTCCTAAAGCATTACTTGTGCCAAGACTTAGTTGTGACGTATTAAAATAAGAACCGGTCTTATTAGTGAAACTAAGATCTTTTTCCTCACCAATTTGAGGAGGATATCTTGAATTAATAGCGTTGAATGGATTTTCAGAGAAGTCGTGTCCTGCAAGCATCTCCTCTTTGGAGGGATAATCTGGTAAAACCGTGTTTTCACCGTTGAAATCTGGATCATCATCAAATAAGGCCTCCTTCTTGTTCCTTTTCCAAGCTCTCCAAATGAAAAACAACACCACTAAAATAACCACCGCGACTGGAATAACAACTGCAAGAACAATACTGGTTGTGCTGATGTCGTTTCCAGTTTGACAATACTGAGAGCCTTTGTCGCACTTTCTCTTCGATAACATGATTTGATATGGTATAATAAACGAGTGTCCTTAATGAAAGAGAGAAATAAGGCTCATATATAGTCGCTATTGACGTCTATTTGTATATTTGACCAAGTGAGGGTGATCTGATGGGGCGATCAAATTGAAAGACAACGGACTAAAAAAACAAACAAAACTCGATTTGAAAACACCAACACGGGTACAAAATTTTCATTCCAGGTACGGCAGGGGGTGGTGTAGAGGTGTAAGCTAAGTGCAACTCCGGACAATTGTGAACGCAAATCAGACACTAACTACGCGTTATTCGAACTAGTGACGACCTGTGTCGGTAGTCAGGTAGTTAAAACGTCCAGGAACGTGTCCTGGGGTTGAGAATTCTCAACCAGTTTACCTATATAACAAATTACAATCCCACCAATCTCTAAAGAGTATCGGGAGGAAAATGGTGCCAAAAATTCATATAATGCCTTTTCAAGTAAAGACAGATTCCGGATGGCTCTGGTAAAAGGCAAGAGCCATGTTCGAAGGATCTGATCTTCAGGCGTTGTGAAAATTGTTAGGAATTTTTTCGCCTTATATAGTATTTTGTAGACGGCCGGGTAACTTTGGGAAGTGATCACGCTGGCATCAGAATATGGGTGATGATTCTGAATGATACAACGAATGCATATTGGATGATATGATGGGATGTAAAACCGATTATCTGTTTGATCGAGATAACTTTTTGTACCTGAAATTATTTCAAAGGGGCTTTTCTGCTCTGCCCGATTTCTGTGTTTCTTGCAGCTTTTGTTCCTCCAATTCAACAGAATGGACGATGAATTCCATCTTAGTGAGTTCAAAAGTATCAAAAGGATTGGATCAGGGCGTTTTGGCAAGGTTCTTTTGGTAGCGACAGCCACAGATCATCATATATCCAGTTTAGCCAGTGTTAATGGCGAGTTCTACTACGCAATCAAGATCGTAGGTAACACAAAAGTCGACAAGCCGATCTTGAACTTGTCCAACATATCGAATATCAATCGGGTTAAAAACGAGATTCGTGTCATCAAATTGCTCCGAGGCTTTAGACATCCCAACATTCTTCAATCCTTTAGCATCATTAAGAATTCTGCTAATGATCGAATATATTTTATTACTGAATATTGTTCTGTTGGGGAACTGAATAGGACGAATTTCGCAATGTATCCTCCTACAAAGGACAAATTGGAAAACATACAAGATAAAATCCGAGATGTTGTTAATGGATTGGAGTTTTTGCATTTACAAAAGATCATTCATAGAGATATTAAGCCTTCCAATTTATTAGTTGATCATCATGGAGCAGTCAAGATCTGTGACTTTGGAACTTGTTATAAGCTTACAGATAGTCCTGCTGAGGACAATTTTGAGGTCTATAAGAAGATTGTTGGGACCCCATTATTCATTGCTCCAGAGCTCTGTGAAAACGAGAATGTTAAGGAATCTATCGGAGGCTTTTCTCTATTCAAATTCAAAAAGGAGAAATCTCAAGACCCAGGGTTCAAGATCGATATTTGGGCTTTGGGGATAACCTTTTTCTATTTGTTTTTCGAGACTTTCCCTTTTTACAACGAAAACGAGTTCAAATTGTTCCGTGACATTGTCCAAAAAGACGTCCAATTTCCTCATTTCAACCAATGTTATACCCTCAAACGACTGGCCGATCTGAGTCATTATTTTGATTACAATTCCAAGTTGGTGGAGTATTTCAAGTGTTTGATCGACCTGCTTCGTAAGATGCTAATGAAGAAAACCGATCAAAGAGTATCATTAAAACAAGTAAAGTCACACAAATTGTTCAAGTATTTCACCGCATCCAAATCATACCAAGCATACCTGAAATTTAATGATTCCGTCATCGAAAATTCTGAATCCAAAGGTAAATGGTTACGCAAATCTCGCTCGGGAGATTTGCTAAGTGATTTCGAAGAGATCTCAGAAACCTCGAAATTCAAAGGCTTTTCCAAGCTAATGAATCTTACCGGCTCAGGATCCTCAAATTCCACCTTAACTGAACGACAATTGGCTAACAATTCCGCAGTGTCGTTGCCAATCAATACCACCCATCGCCATCTAACTAACGCCAACGAACATCAACTTTCCAAACCAACAGCACCTTTCACACCCCTACCAATCGAACACAGATATTCTCTTCATACTATCAACTCCTTACCTCCTAAATTGATAGAGGTGGTCACCCCTAATCTTCAAAGTCCTCCCAATATGTACTCAGTCGCCTCTGGGGGATCGAGCACTTCTTTGAGTAAACTCAAAACGAGTAACAGAGTCAACTTCAAACAAGTGCTAAACGATTCGCCTCGAAACTTTTACACCATGGACCAATATTTGGATAAAGACTTATAGTGTATATAGAAGTTACATACAAGCAACGAGGTCTAGTAAAACGTGGCAACGTGTTGTTTGCTTAAATTATCAAGTTCGAACCACGATACTTGAACTGAGAACCAACATTGGCCAAAGACTCCACGCTCTTTTCTCTAACTGGAAAATCTTCCAAAGAATTTGCATAAGTGGCAACCGAATGAGCAATCAACTTGGTGTTGATTAAAAACGCTTCGTACGCAAGGTTGTCCAAGTTATCACACAAACTGTGGTAACATGGGTCTAAAACTTCACCGTTAAAAACGTTCTTTTTCTCGGCACCAGTAGCAATTCCTCCACCTGGAATTCCATTCTCAATGAACCCGACGTAATCAGATCTTCCATCAAATGGAATCAACACATAATCAAGACCCTTGCTCTCGTAGTAGTCAATGTATAATTGTTTCAATTCTTCGGACCCAACAGGGTTGACAGAATTGGAAGCATTGTAAACCTCATATTCGTAGTTTGGAGATGCCATCATGTCATAATCCATGAACAGTCTAATTTTTAAGTTTTCTTCAGGACTCAAGTTCTGGGCATAGTAGTTGGAACCAAGCAATCCTTCTTCCTCTGCAGCCCACCATGCAAATCTAACCTTGTTGTTAACCCTGAAGTTGGTTAATTGTTTGGCAACCTCTAATAAAGAGATGGTTCCAGAACCATCATCGTTAATACCTGGACCTGCAGTCACACTATCTGAATGAGCACCAAGCATCACAATATTGTCAGGATCTCCTTCATAGGTTTCGGCTAAAACGTTCAAAGTCCTGATTTTACCAACAAATGAATCCACCATAACAGAGGCTTCCAGTGTTGCATTGCGCAAAGTAGTAGCATACTTTTCACCATCAGCCTTAGAAATACCAACAGTTGGGGCAATAATAGCTCCATCAGGAGGAACTCCAAGGGTTCCTCTAATAGATCCCTCTTCGTTGTTGTAAATGATGGCAGCTAAAGCTCCAAGAGTTCCTGCGTTGAGAGATTTTTGACCGAATGGACAATCACCTCTTTGAACCAACACAATAGAGCCTTTGGTATTTTCTGGATAGTCAGAAAGGTCACATCCAGAGTTAGGAACGTAAACTAAAGGACCGGTCACATAGTCTTTGTTTGGAGTCGGAGGACTCATGTCCATCTCAATAAGAGAATCCGGTTTGGTGTGGTCGACAAAGGCCCCAAATCCATAGATTTCACTCATGAAAGCTGGAAAAGCTTGAACTGAAACATTATAATAACCACCTAGCTTGTAGAGTTCCGTCTTAATGTAATCTATGGTTGCCCAATGTCCACGAGAACCAATGACTCTGGTTGGATGACCATAAGCATACATGGAATAGGTGGCAATCTGGAACAGATCCTCAGCACGATTTCTTAAAGCATCCTCCCTAATGAGGTCCTGAAGAGATGCAGAATCAACCACCGCAACGCCTTCGTCTTCTGCAAGACTGTTAAGAACATACTGTTCAGGGTTAGCTAATGGAACCGCTTGGACAAAAGCAGTGGATAATGCTAAAGCAAATAGGGCAGAATATTTCATGAAGTCAGATGATTGTTAAATAATTAGCAATAATAGTAGCAAGCGATAAGTAGGACGCAAAAATGAACCTTGTCGCCTATCTTGTGCCAATTATACAATAGTTTATCTATCTACTTTTTTTTTTGAAACGCCCGCTCAGATAAGATTTGATATACACACCCTTACACCAACAGCACTGCATTGACCACTCCATCTCTATCTGGTTCATTAGTGATCTGGGCATACTTACCCCACACAACTTTACCACCAGCAGTAACCATTCCCATTTCAGACACATTGACTTCGATGATAGTACCTTTAGTTAGAACTCCCAAAGTAGTATACATTGGAGACTGAGGATTTTTCTTCACCGAGAGAATAGGTAATAAGACAGTGACTTTGAGTTCTGGATGGGTCACATTTGCCTTCTTTTGTCTCAATGCAGACGGACGGATGATTCTCTCCAATTTAACTGGTCTTCTGGTGAATCCTTCTCCAACAAATGTATGTTTCGTAATCATTCTCTTCCAAGACTTAGACTTGGATTTTCCGGTCTTCACAACCTTGAACATCTCCTCCTCACTGATTCCACGCACCTTTGGCAAAGGAACAGAGAACTTACTAGCCTTCTCCATTCTTTTTTGTTTAAGAGAAGATGTAATGGCTTTAGCTGTGGTCTGTTGTTGTCTGTCTAACAAATATGCTGGTAATGCTTCTCCATCATCGTCCTGTGGCTTACTTGGTCCCTTAACTTTACTTTCTTCGTGTGCTTTGATCTTCTTACGCATAGCCACCTTTTCAGAGTACCGTTGTTTGGCAAACTGTTTACCACGCCATCCCTTCAGAGTCTGTGCGTTCTTGGCAACTTTATGTGCCTCTCTAGCTTCCTTCTTTCTCTTGCGCTCTTCGTAATCTAGTCGTCTACCATGTTGCTTGATATGTTGCTCAATATACTCGTTTTGAGGCATTTCGAAGGATGTATATTAGGAGATAAAAAAATTGGGATCTTTTAAAATTTTTTTCTCTGGCAGTGTCAAAAATTTTAGGCTTGAAAAGATTTATCATGTCTTTAGAACAGTTGGTACAGTCCATCAAAGAGTCCGTTGAATTGGCTTCTGGATCACTTGACAATATAACATCATACTTGGATGATACTGAATCGTTTCCTGAACTTGTGAAGTCTCTTCTTCGGGAGTCTGACAATAAGCAAGATATTGAGGGTGTTTCTTTACTGTCTTTGAAAAATTCGACTCTTTTGTCATATATCAATAATTTGATGGTCATTTTGGGTTCCAGGATTGATTTGATGAAAGACAATAATACAGAATTGTTTGAAAAAGCAGTGAAAAATAGCATCAGACAGAGAGTCGGTCTTGATAGAGGAGTCAAGCCGTTAGAGAAAAAATTGAATTATCAACTGGATAAACTGGTCAGTGCCTATCAACGACGCGAGAAAGAGCAAGCTGATGTTTCCGAGAACGTCCAAGATATGGTTAATAGTTATGAAAGTGGGGATAGTGAAGAAGAAGAGGATGAAGGATTGAATTATAGACCAGATGCTTCTGCTTTCCTTAAGAAGGAGACCAATAAAACTTCGTCTGAGAACACTGAACAAGAGGAGAAATATCGTCCTCCAAAGATTGCAGCTGCTCTTCCACCACAAGAATTCACAGAAACCGATAATTCGCAAAAACAACGCAGAAACTTACAATCTATGGACGAATATTTGGAGGAGATTAGCGAAGCGCCAAGAACCGAAACTTCTATTGGATCCACAATTGTGAACAAAGGAAGAGATATGAAGTCCAGACGTCAATTGGAGAAAGAGGCCGAGATTCAACGATATGAGGAGGAGAACTTTACTCGTCTTCCTGCCTCGCAACTTAAGATGTCTGCTAAGGACAAGCGCAAGAAAAGACAAAACGAGTTCTTTGGTGAAGACTGGAGTATGTTTGATGGATCCAAGGAAGTTACCCACGAGAAGAAACGTAAAAGACTCAGTGCTTGGGAACGTGCCAAGCGTCGGAAAGATTAATCATTTGCTGGGTTTTTTTTTCCGTTTTTGAAGACAAGTCTCTAATTCTGATGACAATCGTGGTCTCAAAATTATTAACTCTTCAATCAGTTGAGTTGGGTTGGAGAACTGCGCGTGTAAAATCGACGTCACAAACCATTCTGCAATAAATATTTTGATGGATGAATTCATCTGTGAAATCATTGATTCCCAGAGAACAATCAGACAATTGAGAGTATTAAGATTGTCACCAAGTGTCATCAGGTATGTTTGAAGTTTTCCAGAGATGTCGCTCTCTGAAAAAATGATTTGAAGCTGACTGGCTTGAATCAAAGGTTCTGGTAGTTGGCACAGATACAATCGAAGAAGAAATAGGAAACATGAAAGTCGGTTGCAATCAGTGTTGGAAATGATATCAATACAAGCTTCAACTTGTACAACGAATTCGCGACGATCCTGTTTAGTGATCACTGGTCTTTCCATCAATTGATTGACTTTTTCCCGAACGGCATATACTAATGTATAATTAATATCAAGACACATTGATTTTGTTTTGTCTATCTCAGAAACCAGTTGATCGACCTTCTTGACAACGGCTAGAACAATGCTGGGGACTAATTTTTTCTCCAGATCCAACACTGATTCCAGTTCCCTCCCAAATAGCAAATTTCTTGCTACCATTTTGGAACTGAACTGGATCGGTTTATGGGTCAATATTAACTGTTTGAAGTCTAATCCTGGACTTATCAACTCCTTTAGACCTTTCAATTTCAGTAGGTTGTTGCTGAATTCGTTGAACGCATATTTTTTGTATTCCTCACTAAGACTCAACTCAACCATTCTCTCCAGGCAAGTTTTCATCACCTCTAATCGTTGTTGTTCAATTTTGGAATACAATTTGAATGTTTCAAACAATGTTCTTTCAACTTCTGCTTGTGCTCTATCTTGTTTCTTGATGAGTTGCTCAATTGAATCTTCAAACTCTAGACACGATTGTTTGACATTATAAATGTCTGTATATTTTTGATCTGGAGCATCTACCAATAAGCCAGCTATTTTCAACGATTTTTCAGTCCATTGGAACTTCCATTCGGAAATCCCACCGAAAAGATTATCCTTAGAGTTGATTTTGGTCAAAAATCCTCGATTAACCAGAAGTTGACCAAATTGTTCGGCCTCTAAAATAGACCCGGTTTTTTTCATCCCAAGCAAATATTCGGTCACTAAAAGACCGTCTGCAACCAACACTTTGTTCTTCTTGAACAGCTGTCTTTGCTCTAAATAGTAACTCTTTTGTATTAAATGACCAATCACCTCAACCATCGAATCTCTGGTAATTTTCATGTCTCCTTCCTGATATTCTTCTGGCTCTCGTTTTATACTCTCTTGCTGAGTTCGGCTCTTGGAAAAGGAACGATATTCAATTGCTTTCAGAACTTCAGTAGAACGGAATTTCTTCAAATTAGCTTGACAATCATCCAAAGAGTCCCTCAATAAAATCAGCTCTTTCGAAACCAAATCATAATCTTTCAATGCTCGCTCAACACATTCTCGTTGTTCAGGTACACGATTTTCATACACCTTAATAAACTTTCTCAAGGGCACAAAAACCTCATTTTTGAGAAGCATTGAGTACCTTTTACGAGTCTTAGCCTCTTCCTCGATGGCCTGGATCAACCCCCCTTCTCGCTTAGAATCTGCAAGGTACCTGGCATGCAATTCATGACATAATTTTTGCTCGGCCTCTAATCGTAAATGGACCATCCAAAACACCTTTCGGACTATCTGAGATCCCTGATTCACAATACCATCAACAACAGAATACCCTTGACGATAATCTGGGTTCCAAAACCCAAATTCAAACGGATCAATAATTATGGACATGTGTATATTTAGTAAGTGCACCGCCCGAGTAGTTAAATCTCTAACTCATGTTCATACAAAAATATATACCATACCTAAAATAATAACAAACCTACCCAAATCATAAGCCATTTCTCATAAGAATCTTTCAGCATTGCTATGAACACCCCGATTAAGATCAATTGGTGGCAACAATTGACCAGATGATATAGGCTTATCCATCTCATTGAGTATACTCATCACTTTATTGTGAATCCGTTTACCAAATGAAGCATATTTGACGGTAGAAAGCATTGGTTTAATGGCCAATGCAAATCTAAGCCTGTATTGAGGAGTTGAAATAGTCATTGCTGTTTGGATAACATAATTTCCATATTGATCCTTGACTAGAACACTCAAGACATGCGGTTGCAAAAGAGCCTCAAACAATAAATTGAAATCCTGATTGCAATTGATCTTGAGACATTTCTCTACAACATTGGACGAGAACTTTTGGGTGGACAAATCGTTGATGAACGGGACAATAATATTTATCAATTGTGTATTCAAAGTTTGAATATCCAAAGAGATAAGATATTGAACCACGTAGTTCCCGAATTGGTCCTGCATCAATTGATAAGATCCAGCCACAATCTCCTGACCAAGTTGAAGAGTTTGTTGAGAGTTGCATTTGTTGAGCAACTTCTGTAATACACAGCAGCCATGTTTATGTGTTGCGATTTTCACCATGTTAGCGCAAATTGCGTCAATAATAAACTGCAGATCGTCGTTTTGGAACTTGGAAATGCATTTCTGCACTACATGATTTCCGTTGAGGTCCTGGATCAAAATGACAATATGTGGAGCTAAACTTTCCTGGAGCAATTGACGATGCACATTTGTAGTCAAACAATCAATCAATTTTTGACATGCGCGAGTTCCGTGCTGATTTCTGCATATCTTCTGGATATGCGGCGCAATGTTAACAAGAACCAAACGAAGTTCATCTACACTCGCACTCAGAATAATCTTTTGAATGAGGTAATTTCCAAATGGATCCATCATCAGCTCTGTTGAATGTTGATACACTTCCTTGAAGATCAAAGGGAAGTTCTTGGCAAAATCATCATCGATTTTCTTCTGTAGGAATCGACAGCCGTATTGGTCTTTGGATAAGGCCAGTACATCTGTAGTACTGTCCAATACAAAGGTGTAAGAGTTGACGGGTTTCCGCATTGCCGAGAGGGAAACTGCAGAATCTGCACCATGCACGGGAGAAACGTCCATATTTTGGAATTGTTTCTCAAACGAGGTCATATTGATTGACCCAGGTAACGACATCAGTCGAGCTCTAGAAGTCTGGACATTGTCATCTATTTGAGGAGAGGTTCCACCTAAAACTTCCAGATCAGAAAGACTGTAGGCGGCACCAAGAGAGTTATTTCCGGTCCCCCACGGAGAACAGAGTTTCAGATTGGGAGTTTGATTCCAGATTGAATTGGAAAACGAGCTTTTGCGTGAATAAGAGTCCGTGGCACCCGGATGGCAGGTAAAGTAATCAGGAGGAGTAAGTGGTTCGATAGTCGCATTTGCCGCTCCAACATAAAAATCAAAAACGGTAGTGCTACTTCCGCTCACCCCGTGTGTCAATGAACCTGGCGTTTGATTCAGTAGAGACGAATTCAACGACGACACAGAGTTCTGATGGTGATGAGTGTTATGTGTGTAATTTTCCAAACCTTCCGAAGGCACATGGTTCTGAGTGGTTATGGGAGTTGAAATCAAACATGGCGATAGCCGGGGCATCTGGGATATTTGTGACACCTGGGTCACATTCTTTGACAGATCACTCAAAGATAGCATTTGGTGTCTATCCTTGGAGTTCTGAGGCATTTCATGGTCAAATTGCTATACAGTGTTAATCTTAAACAAGTATAAATTACTTACCATTCTATCAGCGCGAGTTGAAATGTGAGAGTAATAGAACGGTGGCTCTTAAATAAGATTCGTGGCAACAATTTAGTCTTCACTTCCAAGCTTCATTTGACTTTGGTTTTGTCAAAGGTACGTTCTAGCCTGCACGCGTCGCCTAAAAAGAAAAATCTGGTGCTTATTGCAGGTTTGCAGAAGTGAGGTAAAAATTATTAAGGGATCTACTTTGATCTCAATTTATCATTGCACCGTGCTTTAGGATTAAAGGTACATCCGTGCACCGCGTCCTCTACCACGCAGACATGTAAAACACCAAGTTTGAGAATTGGCTGCTGCATATGCATAATTTTGTCTAGATTTTGAATAATGACAGCAATCAATTAGCAGGCGGTGCAAATGCCTGTTGTTTCCGATGATTAGATAAGTTTTTGAAACAGGTCGCACCCCACAGAAAAAAAATGAAAGGTGAGGCTTCGCGACGCGTCTGTCTGACGTCGATCGACCTGTTCCGTCTGTCTGCCTCAACTTTTCAATTCCCCCTTTTGAACACTTAATTACTGTATTACTACCATTTGAAATGGCCTCCACATTTTTAGGAGTCTATGTCGCTCTTTATGACTATCAGGCTCAGAACGATGAAGAGCTTTCCATACAAGAAAACGATATATTATATCTGTTGGAACAGTCCGATATAGACGACTGGTGGAAGGTCAAAAAAAGAGTGGTCGACGCAGACCTCGAAGAGCCTTCCGGACTTGTTCCCAGCACCTACATAGAGCCGGCAAAAGTGATCGGTAAAGCTTCAGCATTGTATGACTATGACAAACAGACCGAAGAAGAGCTTACGTTTTCCGAAGGTGCCCAGTTTGATGTTTACGATTCCTCGGATCCTAATTGGACCCTGGTTGGTTTGGATGGCCAACAATATGGTTTTGTTCCTGCAAACTACATAGAGATGGGTTCTGTTGGAAGCTCGGCGGCTCCAGTGGCTCAGGCTCCTCAATTTTCAACTTATGGTTCTTCCACCGCATTGAAAGACTTTCCTCCTCCTCCACAAAGACCAGATTCTGTGCCACAGCCAAGCACAGAAATTGAGGCTCCTGCTCCGCAGAAACCTCCTCGTCCCTCTGCAATGGAGTCTCCTGCATCTCCAATCGAGGAAGATGCTCCTCCTCCAATGCCAACTAGACCAAGGAGCGGCACTACCAATTCTAGAAGAAGTTTCGTTTCTGACAATTATGCAGATTCGGCAGAGTCGGAGTCGATTTCTGGTCCTCGAGATGATGCTGGATTTGTCAAAGACGATTTTTTCACCTGGTCTGTTTATGAGATTGACGGCAGAAAGAAAAAGAAGGCCACTCTTGCAATTGGAAACTCGTTGATTTTTATCACTCCTGGTGGATCATCTAGTGCCAAAGATTGGAATATCAATGATTTGCTTTCGTACAGTCACGAGAAAAAACACGTTTTCCTTGATTTCAGAAACCCAATAGCTTCCTATGAGCTTCATGCTGGATCTAAGGATTCGGCCGAGGCCATTGTGTCGATTTTGGGAGATCTCAAGGGAATGACCTCTCAAACTGCTTTGAAGGATGTGAAAGAGGCAGTTGCGGCCTCGTCCAAGAAACAGGGAAAGATTATCTATGATTTTGAAGCCGCCTCTCCTGATGAACTCACTTGTTATGAAGGAGATTTCGTTTATATCATCAACGATAAAAAGAGCAAAGAATGGTGGATGGTCAAGAATGTCACCACTGGTGAGCAGGGTGTTGTTCCTTCCAACTATGTCAAGATAGTGGACAACACCGGTAACTCCTCTGGTGGAGGCTTGAGATCTTTGTTTTCTAGAAAAGGTTCCTCCTCATCTCTCAGTCCAAAGAAAAAGAAGGGTGATAAGGATAGAGAAAGGGAAAGAAGAAAAGAGGCAGAAAGAGAACTTGCAATTGAAAAAGAAGAATTGGAGAGACAAAGACGTCGTCAACAGCGTAAGGAGCGTGAATTGAGAGACAGAGATGAAAGAGAACGAGTTAGAAGGGCCGACGAAAGAGAGAGGGAAAAGAGAGCCAAGAGCTCCAGTTCCAAGAAACAAGACTCGTCCAAGCCTAGTCCATACAGGGTTAGAACCTGGATTGACAGATCTGGATCGTTCAAGGTGGAAGCCGAGTTTCTGGGTTGTTCAGATGGAAAAATCCATTTGCACAAGGTCAATGGTGTCAAGATTGCAGTTGCTGCTGGTAAACTTTCTCTAGAAGACTTGGAGTTTGTTGAACGTATCACCGGTATGTCTCTTGATTCTTACAAGGCCAAGAAAGCAGAAACTGTTAGAAAATCAGAGCCTGCTCCTGCTCCTGCCCCTGCTCCTGTGGTTGTTCAAGATAAACCAAAGAATGCTGCATTGCCTTTCAACGAGCAATTGTATGAATACTGGTTTGACTTCTTTGTCACATGTGGAGTTGATGCCAATGTTTGTGATAAATACGCAAGAAGCTTCACCAATGAGCAGATGGATGAGGCCGTTTTGGAAGACATCAATCCTTCATTGATGAGAACCTTGGGATTGAAGGAAGGTGATATTCTGAGGGTTAACAAGCATCTGGATACCAAATTCAACAGAAAACCAGAACCTGTCGTTGCCCAAGCCACCAATGGAGGCTTATTCAGTGCCACAGATGGATCTTTGAAGGCCAACAAATCTGCCAATGCTTCAACAGATTCTGTCAATGGACAGCAATTGAGACAACAATTTGAAGACGATGCTTGGTCTTTGAAGCCAGCTGCCAAAACTGGAGAGTCCAAGACTGTTACTCCTCAACTTACAGGATCGATCCAGGACTTGGTCAACATCAAGCCGATGGAACCAACCAAGACTTCTCAACCTGTTCAGCCCGTCCAGCCACTGCAACCTTCCACTACTGGAGCGATGGCCGCTCAAAAGACTTCAGGTACTTTGTATCCACAATTGACAGCTGCAACCACAGGAGCTTTGATGCCTATGCCTACTGGATTTATGCCAATTACTATGGTTCCAATGTTAACGGGACAGGCAACTGGATTACTTCCGCTGCAACCTACTGGTAAATTGATGCCAGCCACTACTTTTGCACAGAGAACTGGCGGATTAATGCCTGCTACAACCTTTGCGCAAAAGACCGGTGGCTTTATGCCGGTGACGTCGTTCGGTTCCATTGCTCCTATGCAGCCAACGGGAGGCTTTATGCCTTCAACCACCTTTGGTGCTCCAGCTCCAACAGGAGGTCTTGTTCCTTTACAGCCTACAGGTTTGGTTCTCAACAAGACAGGTGACGTTCAAAAGACTGGTGGCGGAATAATTCCGTTACAAACAAGCTTCCCAGCAATGCAGCCTACCATGAAGACAGGAGGCTACATGGGGCAACCTACTGGTGGTTTCATGGGAATGCCAACTATGCAGACGGGACTGCAGCAGCCGATGCCTCAACCCATTCAACAGTCGATGCAGACAGGTTTTGTTCCTCAAAGCCAGTTTGGAATGAACCAGCTTAACAATATGTTTGCGCAGACGTCTTTGAACGGCATGAACGGTATGAACGGTATGGTCACTGGCATGAATGGAATGGCCACTGGCATGAACAACATCCCTCAAAACACCTTCAACACAGGCTACAACGCAGTCAATTCTTTTAACTCGTTTCCTCAAACCAGCTTCAATCCTTCGTTCAATGAGCCTTTGGTCTCGCAACCGACCGGATTGGGATTCGGAAACGCTCCTTCAACTTCGTTTGGACTGCAGAGCCAGCCGACCGGTAAAAGAGCCAACTTGGCTAACGCCACAGCAGACAATCCATTCGGATTCTAACTTCTATAATAGTACAATTAGTTAATTCGTATACACTCGAAAGCCGAAATAAATAGAGAAAACTCAAGCCTGTGGAAAATCAAAACAAATTCAATGTCTCACCGGGTGGCAGCAGCGACTGCAGCTGCAGCTGTGGCAGCGGCATCTGGGTCGTCGCTCATACTTCCGTCTTTTTGAGGCATTTCGTCTCCTTCAGGGAAAAACTCAATCGGCTCACCGTTGACATTAAAAAGATGGTTCGGAAGCGATCCATACAGCCAAAATAAACCCTTATTCTTCTTGATTCTGTAATTTTCCAATAATCTCACAACATCTTCCTCACTAACACCTGGATTCCGCTTGGCTTCGCTTTCAATGAACTCGATCACCTTCTTTCTTCTCTGAGCACTTTTGGCAATTCTGCCACGTCTCCATCTGGTTCCGTATCTTCTTTCGAGGGATTTGAGAGGCTCTTGGTTTCTGTATCCAATATTCCATTCTTCCCATAAGTCCTGAACACTTTTAGCTCTAGAGTTCAAATCCACTTCCGGTAAATTGGCGTCGCTACCATACGATTTTGTCGACTGATCCAGATCATCATCATGCATCGAATTCGACAATTTCTGATGTTTTTTAGCGGCTCCCAATGAATCCTGATCCAAACCATGCTTTGGCAAGCCATTTTGTGCCTGTTGTGCCACCTGGAACATCATCAATCTGGCATCAATATCTTTGGCAGAGATCTTACTATCACCTCCATTCTGTTGCTGATTGGTCTCGTATGTGTCTGATAATGTGGCTGCAAGAGTTGCGATGGATCCTGCTTTGTTTCTCAATTCAGCCAACGAGTTGGAAATGGAATCAAAAGACGAAGCAATCGAGTCCGAAAGATCCTTCAACTGCGTAAGAAACAAAGTGTTGAGGTGTTCGGACGTATTACGTCCATCAACTTCACCGAGTCTGACTTCTGGATTAGACATGATTTGTTTATGTTTATGGTAGTCCCGTCGATAGTCGAATCAATGAAATTATACTAGGCTATCAGAATCAGTTGCAACAAGTTTGTTTGTGAGTTCTCAGTATTCAAGAACAAAGACTGTGTACTTATATTGTGAAAACACGGCAATTCTGTAAAAACAAAACACAAAGTTCTCAAGATAAGAGCAATAGGTCTTTGAAAATAAGAAAGGGGGAAAAACGTCCGACGCGACTATTGGACGACTGGACGATTTTTATTGGACGAAATTTAAGCAGAACAGATCACGCAGTTTTTGGTGCGAGGCGGGGTTGGAACTTTGATTGCACAGACCGCTAAAAGAGGAGGGGGAGTGATTTGGAATAGAGCTGATGGGATTTCCTTGAGATGGAGTATGGGAAACTTTAAGTTGACTAAGTTGGTTCAGAGATTGATTTTGATGAGAATTTTAAATAGCTATGTAAATTAATGATTGCGTCTGAAATTAAGGTGTAGAAGAGTACTGAAAGAAGATTGAAAACTTGTTTAGTAGACTTAAAGATTCTCTTGATGATATGTCTATATTCCTTGTTGTTGAATTTGTCTTGTGTTGATGGTTGCAACGAGTGTTTCAAATGTTACACAGCCACAATGTGCCACATATAAATTGCACAGCCACAACCTCATACGCGTTTAAACAATTCAAACATAAACAAAAAAGTATGGATTGGTTCAAAAAGAAGAGCGAAGAGGATTCGTTGGAACTACGAAAGTCGCAAACTGCGAAAGCTAAAGTCAAACTAACGGATTTGCTTTATAATGGAGCGAGAATTGGGTCTGATGAGACAATGTTTTCCGGTCAGGGCGAGAAGAAGGCTGGAGAGTTTAGCGCGGAGCTTAATAGGCAATTAAAGGAAAAAGAAGAGCGGTTGTTGCGCAGCAAGCGAATCAGAAGTAAAGAAGGGCCTCTTAAGGAGGTGACCAATGTTCGTCCAGTGTTGGAGGTTGAGAAAATTGAGCAAAGAGAACTCAAACGGCGCGTCACAAAATTGGAAGCTCTTTTGGAGGATGAAAAGCTCCGATCTGGGCTATTGGAACGAAAGGTTGGAGAAGAGAGACGTGAGTATGAATCACGTAGTCGTGATTTGGAAAACCGCGAGCGTGAGCTGAAATCAAAGGATGCACATCAACATGCATTAATTGAACGATTGAAACAAGATTTGGATGATGCCCGAAGAAAAAACGAGAGATGGACATCTGAGAAAAATCAATTGGAACAACAATTGGAAGGGCTTAAGCGATTGCAAAGAACAATCAGTCGAAAAGATGTGGAATTGAATAGATTGAGTGAACAATTGAGAGCAAAAAACACCGAATGTGACGAATTGATGATTCTAAATACCCAATTAAGACACAAATTGAAACTCAATAGCGATCTAGATCATGAACTCCATCAGCGAGATTTGGAAATCTCTCGTTTGAAAGCACAATTGAACCAAAGACCTAAAGAATCAATGGATACTGCTATGATATACAAAATGTCATTCCAAGACCTTGTTAAAAGTTCTGATCCAAGCTATTTACTCAGTCCATCGTTGTCACCTGAATCACCCTCCACTACCGCAATTTTCAACCTCAAACCCACAGATAATACCGACTATCTGCTCAATTTATAATGTACTATAAAGACACTGTTACCCGGTCCTTCACCCCAATGGCACTACTTTTTTGACATATAATTAAGGAACTATTCTTAGAATGTAGCTATGTCGGTCGTTCGATACAACGACAAATTGCTGAGTGTTGTTCATCATGAATCTTCCGTTAATTCCGTTGTCATCTATAATTCACAGACCAAGAACCTGGAACTGGTTCAATTGGATCGCGACAACTCCCAGAACGCCAGACGTCATTCTGTACATTCAGAATATGGATTTGTCTGTCCCCAATGTGGATATCAATGTGACATTGATTCAGCTTCATCACAAAGACGACCTTCAGGTGCCGATTTTCGACATAATGATTATTTCAAGCTTCTTGGAAAAGTGGATTCGGGAAATGAATCCAATAGGGAGTTGATCACCACCTTGATCCACCAGTCTAGTCCCTTACAAATGGAGGAAATCCCCATTGAATTGATCAATCAAGGGTATTTCAAGAAGTTTTTCAAGGTTCTAGGTGAATTAGGCAATGGATCCAATGGTAAAGTAATCAAAGTTGAACATACACTATTCAATTTGCAATTGGGAGTGTTTGCGCTAAAGAAAATAGCCATTGGTAACAATTTTGAGAATCTCGAGAGGATCCTGAATGAAGTCAAGTTTCTATACAGTTTAACAGAATCTGGAACTACAGGAAACTTGAATATCATCAAATATAATCATGTTTGGCTAGAAGTTGATCAGGTTAGTAAATTTGGTCCTCGGATTCCTGTGGTATTTATTCTATTGGAATATTGTGATGGAGGAACCTTAGAACAGTTGATCAGTCAATTGAGAGAACCAAAACTAGACTTGAAACAAGAGAAATTGTTTCGAAGAATGAGAAGAAGAGGTTTAAATGGAGTTCGAGTTGGTTCACGTCAATTGAACAACTTGGAAATCTACAAGCTCTTTAAAGATGTATTGAACGGATTACATCATTTGCATAATCAAAAGATTCTTCATAGAGATCTTAAACCGTCCAATTGTCTGTTCAAGACCAAGTTTTCCGATCATTACGAGCCAATCCAATCGGTGAACCAACTAGATCAAATTCCAAATTTGATCGTGAGTGATTTCGGAGAGTCCATAATGGAGAATACTAAACGCAGTTCTACTGGCCATACAGGAACATTAGAGTATTCTGCTCCTGAATTATTTGAAGTGGAGGATTCTGGAGTTTTGAGAGATTTCTCGTTCAAGTCAGACATCTATTCATTAGGAATGATATTATATTACATGTGCTTTGGCCAACTTCCGTTCCATTCGCAAGATCAAACTTCAATTAGAGAGGAGATCTTGGGAAACCAATTATTTAACAACATGGTCGAATTACGCTCCGACGAGCTCTTATCAGATTATATTCGATTGATCAAGTTGATGGTGAATCCAGAAGCCGAAAAGCGACCAGACTGTGACCTTCTGATGTTAGAAATGGAAATCATATTCCAAAAACTGTCCAAAATGCAATCTCTGACCATCGAGTCGAAATTCAATTGGAGGATTCCGTTGGTCATAGCTCAGTTATTGGTAAATATTTGGATATGTCCTTTCCCACGGTTGAATAAACTTCAATTGGTGATTCTGGGTCTTTCAATTCAAAAAAGGCCAACCAATCTTCAAATCTGGATTCAAGCCATTGCCACCTTAATTTTGGTGGTGATCAACATTGGCAACCATCATTTTGGGGTCTATTGAGACGTAGATCCAAAAGACCATTTGAATCATTAGAAAACTCATGAAACATCGAATCTTCCACACTTTCAATGACATATGCAAACAATTCCACTAGAGCGATATTCTCTTTGGCACTGACAATAAAATATCTTGATATTTGGGGGTTGGTATTGAGAAATTGACGGATACCGTCCTCAAAAGCGCATGTTCCGGGCACTAAATCGCTCTTATTACCAACGAGAACTAGTTTGAGGTTCGAATTGTTGTCCGTTTTATAAGTCTCCAGCTCCTTTATCCAAAACTCTGCCTTTTTGAAAGAGTCTAGACTGGTCAAATCAAACACTATCAATGCCATATTAGAGTTTCTATAATATAATGGAGTCAAGTTATGAAACCGCTCTTGTCCTGCTGTATCCCATATCTGTAAATTGATGAGTTTATTCCCTTCATCTTTCATCACTTTTTTAGACACAAAGGCTGCACCAATAGTGGACGCTTTTGTTTCATCAAAAGTTCCATTTTGTACTCTTTGAAGAATTGAAGACTTCCCCACCGACGATTCGCCCAAAAGAACCAGTTTAAAATCCGCCGTAAGTTTTGGAGTGGTGATATCGAAATCCAAATGCGGAATTATAGTGGTCATTTTAATCGATAAGATTTTGAACTTGACAGTATCCGGTTACATAATCAAAACAGAATATATTTGGGAAATAGAGGGCATCCAATTGTTTGTTAATGGCACCGTTTTCCAAGATTTCGTTGGAGTTGAGTCCTTTTGAAGGGCTTGGGTTCATGAAATTGGGAATTTCTTTATATCAAGTTTACTTGTTGTTGCGCAAACATGGTATGCACAACGATATACGTTTTATTTATTCCAACGCAGCAAAGTCCATAGTTCTTCAATTGACCAAGTTGAATATCAATTTGGTGTTTGAATCTCAGTTTCAGAAACTGATTTTCATTGAGATCAATAAGATGGGAAACTATGACGTTCAATATGTCTATAAAAGTGAGATTATGACCTGTTTTTCCTTCAAACATATATACAATAAGATGTTTGGGCCTACATATCCTGGCACCAAAGATACAGAGTCCAATTGCTATTGTTTATCTTATCCAGGAGTTGCTTTCAACTTCAATCTAGACGGTCTGATGGAGACGAAAAAAACGGATGATTTGATTAGAGTGCTCAATAGTAGCAAAGAAGAAATTAATTGCAATTCGTTGATCATATTCAAGGGAAACAGCTGGGCAGAGGCTGCCGGTAAAGTCAAGGAGCTATTCAAGTGTTCAGAACCAGATTATGTGGACGATTATAGAGAGTTTCTACAATCCCTCAACATTTCGACTAATTATGCAGTGATTGACCTCGATAAAAGAGAAATGGTATTCTCCACTGAAAACAAACAAGTCTATCTGACTCTTGATACAACTGAGATGAAGAAAGTGGTGACCCAATTGGGTCCTCCGGATGATACGTTTATCAAAAGTGGCGAATCTAGACTCTTTTCCAAAACAGAGCAAATCTATAAAGTGCACAATTATTTCCGATACGGATTCGATCTTATCTACCGGCTGGACCGGTCACGGTCTGGATCCAGTGTGTTGACCAAGATCACCGTTCATTGTAATATTGAAAACTCATTAGAGTTCTTGAAATACGAAAAACTCAGCTTTAGAATCCAACAACAACAACAACAACACCACCACCACCAAGTATCCAGTCTCGTTGACTTGGATTCAGTGAAAATGATTTACGGCCATCAATGTTTTGAGAGCGTCCGTAGTTTGTTGCGTGCAGAAAAAGCGGACAGATTTGTTTTCCTCAACAGAAAGGAGTACGAACTAAATTCGTTCAGTATCGACTCCAACAATGCGTTCGAGGTGATTGATTACGAAGATAACTTTGATAGTAGTACTTCTATCGAGGACGAAAGTACTTCAAGTCGAACCACACAAGAAGACGAAGAATACAAAAGCTGGGGACTCACCAAATTATTTGGATACGATCAGTGCATCTTTGAGATCCTCATCGATGGGGATCGTATCAGCTCGGTTACCATTGTTTGATCTATGGCTTCAAACTAATAATATCATGTCATTTATCGTATATATATCTAACCCTAATTTAATCCGTACCCTGTCCGCTCCTAGTAAGTGTATCCAATATAGTTGTCGACCGAAACGTTCCTATTAAACAGCCCAATTTCCGGAACTTCGATATCTGTCTTAATGTTGGGCATCTGTTGGAATATTTGGGAATAATTGTAGTTGAGTCTTATGTCTTTATAGACATAGTTTTTGAAGTTGGCCAAAGAGATGAAATACGGAGCACAAATCTTCCACAGCTTGAAATAAATATCAATTCTGGAATTTGGATCACTGAAACTGAAGAATTGTTGCGAGTTGATAGTTGCATCTCTTAGAGCAATCCAATCGGCATGCGCAATGTATTTCATACCAGTTGATGCATTCAAGGCTAATAATTGTCTAAATAACATCAAAATCTGATTGGCATTAATGTCAACTGAACCGCATGCTTTTAGACAACATCTGTAGAACACATTGGTCTTGGAAAATTTATGACTTTGAGCAGTCTGGAGAATGTATTCCAAAGTTCCAGAATGGCGCCATATCGTGCTCTTGGAAAGCAAAACATTGATGAGTGGCTCGTCAATAGGACGCACAGAGTTATAATCTGCCATCAACTGCTCCAACTCACCAAATGCAGCATCTGAATATTCGGGGTATTTGGCAAAAAATATAGACAGAAACGAATCGTTCAACGACGAAGAAACGGAAGAATTAGAAGTCTTTTTCATCTCATAATCTTTCCAAGTTGTAAGCCAAATATGCTTGGTTTTTGCAAAATCTTGAGTGATTTCCCAGGTATTGGCAAGATACTTCTTCACAAAGTTTAATTGGAGTGGAGTCAAATATGGCATGCTTTCATTGACAGCGTCCCTGAAAAACACATCCGCGGTATCAATATCTTTACTAAACCCAATGAAGGACAAATGAGCCATGGTCATGTAACTTTTGACATTAATAGGAGGCTCTATTCCTTTTGCAGTAAAGCTAGAATAAACATCAGAAGATAGACGTTGGAAAATATTCAGGGCATCTTGAGTACGACCTTTGAATAGACAAACTCTAATCATTCCAACCTGCAATTCATTGTGAAGCTTTTCGTGAGGTTTCTTTCCAAGTCTGATTTTCTCGTACATGTTCCAAACTTCTTCAAAATCAAAGTCTCCACTCTCCACTAAGAATGGAAAAATAGATCCCAAGACCGGCTCAGAGGTGAACAAATGATGGAGATCAGCATTATTCTTACCAGTCTCCCAAATATGGACGGCCTCAAAAGTGAAGCCCAAATCTTTGTAAGCTTTAAACAAATGAGTCAAACCATGTGGATTGAGAGTGATTGCACCATCCAACAAATTATAAGACACCTCTCTAATTGCACAGGTGAGAAGATAGTGAATGTTTTTGATGGGATTGGACGAATCTTTGTCCAGGTTTTTGCTCAATTTTGAAAGCTCTAGTCTGTGAATCCGAAGTCCGTTTCTAAGTAACGAAACAAACTCTCCCATTCTCTTTTCGTCCAACTCGCCACTTTGAACAAGAGACCGATACAATGGTATAATTCTGCGCACTGCGACCCAGAAATTGTCAACCCCGTCACTTATCCGTCCTGTGGCCAAGTCATAAGTCGAATTCTGCATCAAACACTGATCGAAAGCCATCAGATCTCTATGAACATTAGGTTCATCCGAAGATCTTTGATGCCAATTATTATTAGCGATATCATGAGGAGCAACTGGATGATTTCCAACGTTGCGCTGTTGAGTAGGGAAAACCTTGGATTTGTTGTACTTCTTGGAGGAAAACGATTGTCCTGGGCTTTGTTGCTCCACAAAACTATTCAATAATCTGGTCTGCGGAGGAGGCTGATGAGGAATTGCCTTTGTCGAAACTCTCTGACCCTGCTTGAGGGAGTTGGAGGTTATCGATCTAAACATAGTGTACACAACAGGAAGAAAAGAGTGAACTATTTATTTGCCTCTTCGAATCACGCTATTTGGAGATTTTATCGGAAATTACCGGCGCAAGGTGTGTCCGAGAATTTCGGCCTAGATATTTACGTCTAATAAGCTCCGCCTTTCTTTCTCATTCTGTATCCTTTTCGATTACCGGTATCACCAAAAGAGCCAAACTGGAAGTTGAATTGGAAAGGATCGGCCCCTCCTTGGAACGGATTCGCATATTGGAATTGCTGTCCACCAGGACCACTGCCTCGTGGATTATCGTATTCAGCCTTGGCTTCTGGATCGGATAGTATTTCGTATGCATTGTTTATCTCTGCAACTTTGCTCTCTATTTCGTCTTGAGATAAGTTTGAATTGCGTAATTTATCGGGATGATTCTGTCTCATCTTTTCTCTGTATGCTTTTTTTATGGTGCTTTCATCTGCATCTTTAGAAATACCCAACACCTTGTAAGGATCAATGCCATCTGGTGTCCGAGATTGTGAGGCTTGTTGGTATTGTCTCTGACGCTGTTGCTGTTGTCGTTGCTGTTGTTGTTGTTGAGCTCTCTGTCTCTGTTCGTTCTGAATGTATTGTTGTATTTGGTCGTATCGCGACTTCCACAACGAACTCTTTTTGAATCCGCCGCGCATTGACTCCAGTTTCTGCTTGGCTTCTGGGAACTTCTTTTTGCGCAGTAATTTATCTATTTCTTCAAATTGTTCGGGGAGAAGATCATCAGTTGGTTTCAATTTGTTTTTGTAGGCAACACCAACACGAACACAAGATTCTTTAGCCATTTTGGATAAATCACTCAAAAATGAGGAATGTTGGTAAATCTCCAATTCTTTAAATCCGAATCTTTTCATGGCATGTAGACTCAAATCCACCAGAATATCGAGATTGGTCTCTTTTTTGGTAACATCTACTCCCAACCAGTTTTCTTGTCCACTAACTCTCACTTTTCCAAACAACAGATCATGAAATTTCCTCCAGGTAGCTTCAGATGGCTCTAATTCCGTCACCCGTGCCAAATCTCCATCTTCCAGATAGAGATATGAATAATAAATAGAAATCTCATTGTAGAGCTCTAACAACTTATTCATCTTCACACTCATCTTAGATCGATCACGACATGGAGAATAATCGTTATCAAATTTCAAACACGTTTTAAGAATCTTGGTACAACTACCAACATCAGATCCCTTACCAAAAAATTGGAGATCAAACAGATCAACATAATTCTCCAAGCTGCGGTCATTGTTGGTTATGACATTGTATTGATCCACTAAAAGTTGTAACTTCGAGTCAAAATCCATGTCTGAATGTTTGACGCAATCTGAGATGATCTTTCTAACTTTTATGTTCAATGGAGATATCTTGACCAATTCAAGGGCCTTCTCCATGCTCCGATCATATTTCTTCTTTTCAAACAGTCCAATCACCTCAGATTCCAGCTTCTGATACTCTGTCAGTTCAATCCCTCGTTTTGAAGCTCTATCGTATTCTCCCATCTCAACACATAGTTCCTTGAATCGATCCAAACATCCGTCATGATTTGGATTCCCTTCTAAACAGGTCTCAAAGTCCTGAAGAGCAAGTTGATCACGTTTGAGCGAGAAATTCACCAACCCATGCTTATATAAAATATTGGGTATTGTTGGATCTTGCGGGTGGGCTTTTTGAAGTTCATTCAAAATAACATCGTATTCTTGTAGAATCTCTAACGAGGCTCCCTTTTCCAAAAACTGCCTATCTACCTCTTCCAAAGAACCCAAAACTAACGCCAGAACTCCAGCAAATCCCGAAATTGTCCGAAGCTTCATAACAAGTCTAGCATAGAAACTATTTTTTTGGAGATAATTTTCTTTTAATTTCTATATTACAAAACTACCACTCTCCTCCGTAACGTGTAAATTTGGATGGTAAACTGACCATGGACCGGTTGCTGCGTCCTGGAGTCCCCTCCATATTGTTTCTTCTACCAAAATGGAAACTCTTGATAGATCTGCCGGAGAATCTTAAATCTGTAGGAGATCTGTTAATCCGACGAAGATAGAAGGTGGCTCCGGTAGCAAAGGCAATCACCATAAACAAAATAAATCCGACAATTCCCCCAAACCAGTTAGTATTATCGACATCTTGTCCCGGAACTTTGACGTTCATTCCAAATAATCCAGTCACAAGATTCAAAGGCACCAAAACTGTACCCAACATGGTAACTTGAGAAAGCATCTCCGTCACCTTATTATTGGAATAGAAAGATTCCACTTGAAGTTGGGCCAGATAATTGGAATGCGACCGACTGAAAATCTTTTCATAAGAAAGAAGCGATTGAAACATGGTGATAATATGGTCCTGAATATCTCCCAAGAAAAGTGCAATGTCTGCACGTGGTTGAGCAGCATTTTGAGGAGTAGATGCCTCATCTTGACACCTTTTGGCAAACATCTTGATCACATCTGCCTTTCCTTGTAAAAGTCTCATCAATGTCATGACTTTGCGTCTACTCTCTCCGATCTTCAGCAACATAGCTCCAAACTCGTTTTCACGCGATAAGAACACCGAGTCTTCAATAGCATCTGCCTCATACTCGATCGCATGAATCACTGGAGCAAAACCATCTGTAATATCATCGATCAACGCATAACATAACCAATCGGCACTCACAGTCACATAATCTTTCAATTGTCTAACACGTCTTCTAACGTTGGCAGGATGCGATATAGGCGAAAAATGGAATGTCAGAATACCGTTGCGGAAAACAACAATGTAAACGTTAATAGGTTCGAGGAAATCCTCACTCTCACTGTCAGTCTCAAACGTATGGAAACAAACAAAATAATAATTTTTGAAAAGTTCAACTTTTTCACGGGTCTCTTGCATTCTGATATCTTCGGCGGTCAGAGGATGGATACCGAATGCCTTGGCCAGCATCTTCATTTCATTATCTGTTGGACAAATGCAATCCAACCACCAAGTAGCGTCCTCTCTTTGAAACAAAGTTTGGAATGGAACTCCAGGACTGACCAATGATGGTATATCTGGAGCATGAATAGTTTCTTCATCTTCAGACAAGAAGAAACTGAATCTGTCCGGAGGAATAGATTCCTTAGCACTGAAATCTTTTTCAAAAGTCACACCATTTCCTTCACTGTCACTACTATCAGTAATACCATATGAATCTCTGGTGCTCGATTCCTTATCATCAGACCTAGGGGTGTATTTCAGGGCCGATGAACTGAATTTTTCGGAACCAGTAGTCTTTGAAGAGAACGTACTGCGTTTTAATTCTTCCTCTCTTTTGATACAAGCCTCATTTTCTTCTCTTTGTTCTCTGATAAATTCCTCAATTTCATCAAAATCAATTCCCCGAATCCGCACATGTTCAGGAACCATAGGGAAACAGACATCCTCTTCAGTTTCTTGCGAGTCGTTAGAGGCATATGAGTCTCTGTCACTGTCGCTGTCGTTATCACGATCTCTTTGAACAGGATTACTAGGCCGTCTGCGGGAACGGTCACTTTTTGTACTTGCTCTTGAAACTGTACGAGCCAAGTTGTTATTACCGGAAATCGTGATGTTTTTGTCCAAATTGGTATAATTGGAGCTTGGAGGAAGTAAAATTCCGCCCGAAACCGACTCCTCACGAGGTTTGATGAACGATTTCACTTGTTCACCAAAAGAACGTGATCTAGTGCGCGACTTGCGACGTTCATTGACTGGAAGCACTTTGGTGGGAACACTGATTGAAAAATCATCGTCATCATCCACAGCAACCATTTGTTCTCTGAGATCACTTGAATCTAAGAGTTGATCAGGTTTTCTTGAGGCCGGCTTGTTCAAAGTAGAATCCTTGCGTGGAAGAGACCGCTGCGTATTGGAACGAGATTGCCTCACGCCCTCTGTAGCAAATTTAGAATCAGTCTTCACAGGGAGTGTCATATTTTGATTCCTATGGTCGTTCAACTGAGAATCATCACTAATACTGGAATGAATAGAAGCATCATCTTTAGTAGAAGTCACCGAGATAGCTGGTGAGTGAGATCTTGAAGAACCGCGGTCTGACATTTTGGAATATAATTAATTAGCGAAATGTTCTTTAACAACTTTTCGTGGTCATAAGGCACACTGAATGTTCACTTGGAGTCAAATATTTAACAGAGTTTGAATGCCAAGGATCAAACCACTAACTAGAATTGCTCATTTACTGGTAAACAAGCTTGGTGATGAATAGAAAGATAAAAAAAATTACTCTTACAAAAATTTTAAATCTGCACGTGGTTAGGAATGACAGTATTATAAGACTCTAATATAGATTTTCACAATTCTTCACCACACAGCCAGGCAATTCGTTCCGCTCAACAAGCTTTCCAATAGTATACACAGTCTCCCCTGCTTCTTCCAACATCGATTTGACCGCCTTGACGTCTTCTGGTTTCACAATGGCCACCATACCAATACCTAGATTCAAGGTCTTCAAGATATCTTTGATTGGGACTCCACCGGTCTTTCCAAGCCATTTGAAAACAGCAGGAACTTCCCAAGTAGACATATCAACTTCCGCAGTCAAAGTATTTGGAAGAGCTCTAGGAATATTCTCCACAAGTCCTCCACCAGTGATGTTTGCTAACCCAAGAATAAGACCCTTTTGGGTAGCAGGAAGTAGTTGTTTCACGTAAATTCTGGTTGGAATCAAGAATTCCTCTCCAATTGATGATTCTGGCTTCCATGGAGCAGAATCTGTGTATTTGTAATCGGTAGTTTCGATAATCTTTCTCACCAAAGAATATCCATTAGAATGAATACCATCTGAGGCCAGACCAAGCAAGATATCGCCAGACTTCATTTCTTGTTTCTTTGGCAAAATGTCGGTCTTCAAAACTGCTCCGAAAGCAGTTCCATTAGTATCATAATGACCAGGAGCATACATTCCAGGCATTTCACTAGTCTCTCCACCAACAAGTGCACAACCAGCCAATTTACAACCGGTAGCCACTCCTTCAACGAAATCCGCAGCAACTTTCACATCCAAGTGTGCAGTGGCGAAGTAATCAAGGAACATCAATGGTTCTGCTCCCTGCACAACCAAGTCGTTCACATTCATGGCAACCAGATCAATTCCCACAGTATTGTGAATATCCATTATTTGGGCGACTCTCAGTTTAGTTCCCACTCCATCAGTGGCACCCACCAGCAAAGTATTCTCGATGTCGGTGTATCCTGCCTTTTTTAAGTCGAACAAACCTCCAAAACCTCCGATCTCAGAATCTGCTCCTGGCCGTTGAGTGGATTTAACACTCTTCTTGATCTTTTCAACAAACATGTTTCCAGTATCAACAGACACTCCTGAATCCTCATATGTGATGGAAACCTTAGAGGTGGCCTTTTGGTCTCTGAAAGCACGGTGTGCAATGTCCTTTCTGTTGTACTTTCCTTCAAATGAAACATGATCCACTCCAACATATGCCTTTTGCACAGCCTCTTTTAAAGTGGAAGCGATTGCAGTGGCAGCAATAACACGACCACCAGCAGTGACCACCTTCTCACCGTCGAATTTGGTTCCAGCATGGAAAATGTACGTGTCAGCAGGTAATGGTTTCTTCACAACGATTTCATCGCCCTTTTTGTAAGCCTCTGGATATCCTCCTGCAGCCATCACAACAGTAGTGCTATATTTATCAGTGTGGACCTCAAAATCAACACTGTCAAGACGATGTTCACAGGTAGCAACCATAAGCTCCAATAAATCGGATTTCAATAATGGAAGAACAGTTTGAGTTTCTGGATCTCCAAAACGAACATTATATTCCAGAACCTTAGGCTCACCAGATGGAGTCACCATAATACCAACAAACAAACATCCAACCATAGGAAATCCGTCCTTTCTCATTCCATCAATAGTTGGCTTCAAAATGGTAGTTCTAATTTGTTCCAACATCGATGCAGTTCCAATAGGAGCAGGAGAATATGCTCCCATACCTCCAGTATTCAAACCTTGATCCCCATCTCCAATACGCTTATGATCTTGGGCAGGTGGCAGATCAACAAACGAATATCCATCACTGATACAAAGAATAGACAATTCGTCTCCTTCTAAGAACTCCTCAATCACAACCTCATCACCAGCAGAACCAAAATTTCTATCCACCATGATTTCTTTAATGGCATCGTAGGCTTCTTGTTTGTTGGTTGGAATTAGAACTCCCTTACCAGCAGCAATTCCAGATGCTTTAATCACGAGATTGTGAT
The DNA here is from genome assembly GCA_030572655.1 of Ogataea allantospora. NCBI lineage: Eukaryota > Fungi > Ascomycota > Pichiomycetes > Pichiales > Pichiaceae > Ogataea > Ogataea allantospora. The sequence goes on from JAJMAM010000018.1 coordinate 92,072, forward strand.
TGCATTTGGAAATGTATTCTTTGGCAGCCTCATAATCAGTGAAATTTTCATATGCAGCAGTTGGAATATTGTGTTTCTTCATGAAGTCCTTGGAAAAAGTCTTGGAACCTTCCATCTTGGCAGCCTTTGCACTAGGTCCAAAAACAGGAATACCTGCTTTCACAAACCATGAAGAGATACCATCAACCAATGGTTGTTCAGGACCTGGAACAACAAGTCCAACGTCATTCTTCACCGCAAATTCGACCAACGCATCGAAATCAGAAGGAGAAGACCCAATAGGGACACAGGTAACATTTTCAAGATCGGAAAACCCACCGTTTCCAGGAGCAACAAAGATCTTGTTTGTCAATGGCGACTGACTCAGTTTCCACACCAACGCGTGTTCACGGCCTCCGTTACCAACAACAAGAATATTAATTTTGACTGTCATTAAATATTAATTTAATTTATTTTTTATCGATTAATTTGAAATTATTTTGACTTCTCCAGGATCGTGTAAAAAATCATTTTTTATCGTAGTGCTTATAATTTCATTGAACGTATCGGAGTTTTGGATTGATTCTTCAACACTGTTTTAGGTGCTCGTTTAGATTTGTTGAACCTTTTCAGACTAGGTCTCGAGCTTCCTGATTTCCCCGAACGTGTTCCTTGACTCTGGCTTTTACTGCGTCCTGTAGTCCGTTTGGTTCCATTTTGACTAGTGTAGAACATTTGCGAGAGTTGTGAAACAACTGCTTGGTCTTGTTGAGGAGAACTTGACACAACAGAGACAGTCTTGGTTTGATTTCCATATACTGTTTCTCGTTCCTTCCTCAACACATTCAACAATCTTTTAAACTTGCCATAGAATTGCATTTGATTCTTCTGGATTCCTGCTAACGATCCATACTCTTGTTCTGTCAACGGCAATTTGGTGGCCATGTCCTTCAAAGTTGTGTCAGAAGCCATTGTCGAATCTTTGGAATGATTCAGATGGGTGGAACACATGGTTCTATGTTCTCGCAATTTCATGTAACTTTTATTAATATGAGCAGCCAATTGAGGATCCAAAGGAACATTAGGTTTTTGAGCACGGGGCTCCACAGAACAAAACCGACTTGCAGAAACAAACTGTGGAGCAGTATTCTCCTTATTTCCAGATCGAGAGACTCGACGATCTTCTTGGAAACCCGTCTTTTGTTTGGTGAATGGAATTACCACTTTGACTCCATGATACAACACATCTTTAGCCTTGGGTCCCAAATGTAGATAATTGGAAGCAAATCCCGCACCATTGATGACCGACCTCTCCTCCAAGTATCGTTCTCGAATCAAATGGAAAAAAAGCCGTTCAACCTCCATTTTGGGGAGATTGTGGCCCTTACCATAGAATTCATTTAAATGAAGCCCAGAATTGATAATCTTGGCAGATCTGGATCCTTTGAATATATCTTGACAAACGATAACAGTCACATTATCACCATTTATTTCTTTGACAAGATTGATGACGTCCTGTGCAAAAACAGTCATATCCCGATGCTCGACTTCAACATTGGCCTCATTGATGCAGTTATCGCACTGTTTGTGACAATCTTTCCGGTCAAATTTCTCGTTAAAATACTGCAACACTTGTTGTCGCCGACAATCCGTGGTATTCTCACAATATTGAGTAACCTGACGTAACTTATTGGAATGTTGTTCCTTATTAAATCGATCCAACTCCTTGTCTCTGTAAATCATACTTTGCAAAGTCCGTGCATCTCTCATATTGTAATACATGATACAATCCGAATGTTTACCATCTCTCCCTGCTCTTCCTGTTTCCTGGTAGTATCCCTCGAGATTCCGAGGGATGGTCAAATGAAAAACATATCTAACATCTGGTTTATCAATTCCCATTCCAAATGCAATAGTTGCACAAATGACTCGGATCTGATCACGTTGCCAACCTAGCTGGACTCGTTGTCTTTCCTCGGGAGTCATTCCGGCGTGATAAAAGTCGGCCATAATACCAAAATCACAGAGTCTTGCTGATGTTTGTTCACAGGAATTCTTGGAATGACAATAAATAATTCCAGTCATAGATTTGTACTTGCGGTTGATCGTCTGCGCCATTTCTTCCACCACATTCTTATTCTTCTGTTTCACCTCATAGAATAGATTGGTTCTATTAAAACTCTGCTTGAAGAACTTGGGGTGTTTCAGATTCAAATTATGGATAATATCCATTCTGACATGCTCATTGGCCGTTGCAGTCAAAGCCATCACTGGAATCTCCGGATATTCCCTTTTGAAATAGTTCAATGCCTTGTAATCTGGTCGAAAGTCATGTCCCCATGATGAAACACAATGTGCCTCATCCACAACAATTCGGGCAAGCATGTTGTTCTTGTATAACCTAGAAATTGCATTCTTGGCCATCCCACTGGCACTGATCATTTCTGGGGATAAGTAAACCAAGTCTAATAGTCCATTAACAAACATATCAAAAGTTTGTCTTCTTTGCGCGGCTGGTGATTTGGAATTGATCATGGCAGCTTTAATATTCTTTTCCAAAAGATGATGAACCTGATCCTGCATTAATGAAATCAACGGAGAGATCACAATAGTGGTTCCCTTGGTTTGCCCCGATTTGACCAGAGCAGGAAGTTGGTAACATAGAGATTTTCCACCACCTGTAGGCATAAGAACAAACACGTCTTCTCCACTAAGAGTGGCATTAATAGCCTCCAATTGATTTTCTCTAAAAGATGGCAGTTTGAAGGTGTTTCTGAGAACAGAATAAACCTCTGTGGTCCACTCAAACTTGCCCATGAATTTCTTGTATGCATCTGGATCCACATTTGTAAGCTCTTCGATGTCTGAATCTGAATATTGGGAATCTGGTCGAGGAAGTTCTGTCTGCTTGGATTGTTCGTTACGACGGTCAAATATTTCGTTTTCAGCATCGCTATCCCAAAATTGCTCTTCGTCCAGATCTATCACATCCAGTTCGCGCTCTTCATTGAGCTGAGTGAAATAGTCTGTCTCACCTTCGCCATCAGAGAGATCTTTGTCTGGAGAATCAATAACTATTGCATCTTCTTGAACAAGTTCCATATGTTCGATTCCATCTTCCACATCTTCAATCTCGGAAGAGTTTTCAATTTCGCCAACGGCAGTATGTTCGATATCTTCAATGCCATCATCTAAATAGGAGTCATTATCGTTCTGAGATCCTTGATCGTCTACTATAAATTGTTCCAGTTCAGCTTTCTCCTGAGTGCACATGATATCTTGCTCGTCACTTTCACAATTGAAAGAATCTTCAAAATCAATAGCAGGTTCATTAGTTACTGGAACTGCAGTAGAAATGGCAGCGGGGGCTTTGAAAGAAGGAGTGACCAAAATAGATTGACTGGTGGCATTAATTGTGGATTGTGATTGATCCACATCCTGCTTTGTAGGTATGAGCTGTGTAATGTTCTTATCGACTTTTGAAGTCCCTATGGATTGAATAGCTGTGTTTTCTATTTCCGAACTCAGATCTCCGTCAGAAGCTGGACCCGATTGTTTGGATATGCAAAATTGATGTATTTGAGTTTTCGTGTTGTGACATGCTGTTTGTGATTGTATAATCTTGGACACCAAAGCTAATCGTTTAGAACGCTTTTCATCTTCACTGATCGAAGTAGATTCATCTATATGAATGTTCTCCCGCAAAAGTAACGAAAGATTTTCCACCTGGGAAATGAGTTCAAATTGCAATTTTAGAAGAACCATAGCGTCTGAATGACTCAATCGACCGGAGTCTATCACTTTGGATATTTCAGAATAATCAAATTGATTCTGTAAAGGTTGGGGATTGCTTTTGGTGGTGGAATTACTGGAATTTCGATTTGCCAGTATCACGTCGATTTCTTCGTCGTCTGAAAACTCGTCCTCATCATTTTGTCGTTGTTTCTTGTTGAATGACATATCAGCAGTTGCATTAGCACGTTTTCGAGCAGCTTGAACTCGTTCAGTGGTCAGATCAATCACCATACTGCCTTGTGACGACTGCCCACTCAATTGGCGAACTGTGTCTGCTTTGCGAGCCATTATCCCACTCATCTCCGTCAATGTCTCTGCACTCACAGTTGTATCACGAGCAAGAGGTCTTGGAGATTGACGGGAAGACTGGACCCGTGGTGGGAGTGCCACCGAAATGGCATTTGAAAGGGCAGAGGGCGAATCAACACGAGACCCAGACAAACGTGTTTGATTGGTCGGTACAACAAACTGCGGTCTTGAAGGTATCTGGGCCTTTGAACCTGCCAACCATTTCAAATGGTCATTAATGTTAAGGATCATAAAGACTCTAATTTATTATTCGCGTTGTTTATACAATTTTTTTGCAAAACCATAATATTACATAAGCAAATATCCAAAGTGTCTCTGCAAACACAAACAAACCTTTGATTGTGTTCATAGAGCGTCAGGAGCCATGACAGTGTAAGGGCAACGACACAATGCCAGACAACAAGTCAGATAAATCTGAACCGGTTAGATTGGCCGAGATATTCCAAAAACTGAAAGTAACAAATAAAACCCTCATGGCGAGGGAATTCCAGTTGTCACACTGAAAAGAACAGATACTACACTTGATCTAAGCCAAAAGGCAAAGAGATCTTAAAGAAAAAAAGGAAAACTTTTGGGGCCGGGGTCAAGGGTTTATTTATAGGTTTCGGAAAAAATTGTTGCCCGGGTAACGGGCTGAATGTTTTGATAGCCATTTCAGGGATCGGTCTGCAAATTGTGTTATATTTAGATCTCCATCAGGCTAATTACAAACGTTCATTCACGTAGATCTGGAGGGAAGTGTAATTGTTTGTGTCTTGTTGGTGTTCTTGTCTCGTCTGATTTGGGTATCGTGAGTTAGTTGTTGCGATGATATCCGTTTTCAGCTTGAAAAAGAGACATGTTGGCTTAATGCTCTGTTTTATATTGGGGCTCTGTATCTTATTACCATCTTCCACTTCTCAAACTATCGAGACAGCTCATATATTATCCAAGGGGGAGATAGAAACCATTCAAAGGAAACCAGCCGGGTCTACAAAGCCAACTGTTGGCAAGAAACAAGGATATGTGGAGAAGTCAAACGAGGAGTCTTTGAATCGATTATTGAATTCTCAATTGGGGATCAAGCGGTCCAAAACTGAGGGTCAGGTGGAATCGATTCAAATTAAAACTTCTTCGTCAGATATTGAAATGCAGACCTTGGTTGTCCGTGAACAGGAAGTTCTGCAAAAACCAATTCCATCGTCCAAACCTTTAGCTTCATCTTTGAATTTGGCTGGAGAGTCAATGTTCAAACCGAAAAAGACTTCTATTGATATCGATCCAATTCAATATCCGGTGTATTCTCAACTGATCCAAACTTATGGTGAGGCTTTTATTGATTCGTCATTAGATGAAAAGTGCGAGAAATATTTTGATCTACTATATACTCTGGATCCCAATTGGAAGATCGCCCCGCACAAGGTCAGTTATGATGACAACGAACTATCACGAATGGTTCAAAACATTAAGCATCTCAGCATTTATGGTCAATGCTATCTCCGTGAACAAGATCGGATAGAAAGCTATAAAAGATTAGAAACCAAACACGACGACATCGAATCCCGCATGTTCCCATATTTGAGTCGCAAATTACCGATATTTGTCAGATGGACGGGTGAACAGGTCTTGGGACCACCATCAATGTCCAAATATTTTAAAGGAGCCACTCATGAACCTGAATTATCAGAGATTAGCAAACAAAAATTACAAGTGGTGGAACCAGAAGAAGATTTGGGGATTTCCAACGAGTTTCCATATTTCCTACATTATAAATCATTAGTGAACGGGAAAGGTGTAGTGATCTCATGTTCTGACAAGTTTGTTGACGATACCTTAGCATTGATTCGGAATCTGAGAGCTTTGGGTAACAAGCTGCCAATCCAAATTATTCATCGTGGAGACCTTTCTATTGAATCGCAATGGACTTTAATTAACGAGGCAAGAAGAACTGACATCTATTTCCCGAAAAAGGAGTCCAATCAACTCGAATCTTTGCAACTGGAGGAATTTGATCCTACATTTCCCAAGGCAGAGCTATGGTTTGTGGATATGTCACGAGTTCTTGACGAAACTTATTTGCATGATTTTGCTAGCTTTTATAACAAGTTGTTGGCATATTTGTTCAACTCTTTCGAAGAGATTGTTCTCTTAGACTGTGATGTGGTTTTGTTTCGCAAACCCGAGCAGTTCTTCAAGACTTCTCAATATAAAAGCTCACAAAGTGTTTTTTTCAAAGATCGAAGTCTAATAATGAAGGTGAATGGCGGATTCATCAATTTTCTGAAACGACTACTTCCAACCAGCATGGATACCACCTTTTTCGAAATTAAAAGGTCGACTTACAAAACTTTAGGCAGAAAGTACTTTACTCTAGAGTTTGGTCATTATATGGAATCAGGAGTCCTGGCTATTCAACGAACCAAATATTGGCAGGGGATGTTCACAACATTGTATCTGAGTCTTATAAAACCCATCCACGAAAACGTCTGGGGTGATAAGGAGTTGTTCTGGTTAGGACAATCGATTGCTGGGAATGAAGATTACAAATTTAACGATCATTGGGCGGCAGCAATTGGAACTTTGACTCCAGAGTCTATGCGCAATCAGTTCAAGTCAAAAGAACTTTGCTCCACGCACCCAGGTCACATTTCATCTGATAACGATCGTCTGCTCTGGATCAACTCGGGCATACAAACTTGCAGAAGACAAGATACATTTGAAAAGGACTTCAATGAATACAATGCTACGTTAGGATTTGATACTCAAGAACAACTGCTCGAGTACTACAAATCGCCATTGAAAATCCAACACGCTATTATCCCTCCAGATGCTATATATTGGATCGAAAGTTTCGAAACCCCTAGAGAGCCTCGACAAGGTTATATAAAAAGCTATAACTGTGCGGCATATATGTGGTGTGCATATGACAAGATTGGAGGCTCTGATTATCCAGAACATCAAGGTCGTGTATTTCAATTTGACACTGCAGATACCGTGTTGTTTGATTATATCGGAAAGGTGTATCTCGGCAAAACAAGTTCAGGCGTTACAAATTAAGCCCTAGTGCGATTCACAATTTTAGATTAAACCGTCTGCAAGTTTCAAAAGAGTGCGTTTCATCTGCCACATATGGCTATTGTTTATGATATGACGATCTTTATCTGAAAACCCCGCATATTTCCGGACCTTTTGGATATCGATCTAGAATTCGATGCAATAATCTGTTATAAGTGACAGGAGCAGGTTTTAGGAGTGGTCATCAGATATCTAGAACCTGACTTAAAAGTATTAGTTGTGCATTGCCTAGATTCTTTTCACAGTTCGATTAAATGGATTATAAGGCGAAGCACATCTCAAACCAACTCCTTTCGTTATCAACGTTAGCCGATCATTAAAATTTACCATTCATACATAGAGCACTTTGATATTTTACTCAAAGATTTGAGGCAAATCTATACTGTCCACGATGTTTATAATCTTGAACTTCACTATCTAACGTAGTATTTGGATGTAGACAGGGGCGGAAATTTAATTGTCATACAGGCGACTTAATCTGTAAAAATTATGTCGTGCACTATATCTAGCTTCACTTGCATTGGTAGCAGCCTCAAACAGGGGCATATAATCGAAAAAAATGTGGTATGTATAACGACATGCAATAATGATAGTGTGGTTGATGCTGATCAACATTTCGTCCAGTGTCTAAGACAACGTGGGTCTAGTGCTGCGAGGCAGATAGCATTTGTGAGGGTAAAGATATATAGGGTGGATAATTTCCTTCGTTGACCGAGAAACAATGAAGCTAACATCATTTATCACGGTCTGGATAGCCCTGAACAGTTTTGGTTCTGCTGAATCGAACCATGATAAGACCCCAGGCCATCCTGGGCCTCCAGAATTCACCCACCACCATTATAACAGTTCTGAGACCTTTATTCGTCCTCAGCCTACCCATTCTTTCAAACCTGAACCGACTGCTTGGGGTTCGTACAATGATAGTACTGTATTCTTCACTTTGAGAATGCCATGTTCTATGGACTTCACTAGTTTGGATTGGTTCAGTGATGTTTCCGATACCAAATTCTACGGCTACCATTTCCTTCCAGACACTTTTGAAGGTTTTATTGGTAACTACGATGACGATTTCAAGACGATCGGGATCAACTCCGAAGAATCCACAAAGGATAGACTTGAGGTGTTTATCCAGGAGGAATGTAAAAGGGATCAAGATTTTGTTGACTTGGACATTGAGGCTTCCATCAAACACAAAAAGGAGGAGTTTGTTGGATACTTCTTTTTGTATGGCTTTAAGCGTGCCAACCACAACAGAGAGATTGCTACTTACATGGTCACTGGATTGGCTACCGGAGAATATGCTACTACTACTTCTCCAGCTCCTGAGCAGACCAATACTGAGTATTACCGAGACTATCATCACAGACGAATGGTTCACCACAACTGACTGCGACAAACACAACCACTGTCGAAACATACAGTCTTGATCTAACTAATAGTACCAAAGTGGTTAGCACTTTGATTACGGGAGTGCTACCGTTTCAATAATGACGTACAGCATGATTTCGTGCAGTCGTATTTTCTTAATTTAGCGGATATTATATAGACGGACTGAAACATAGCTCACGATAAGAGGACATTGGAAAGATCTGCTTGAGTCAAGTAGTGATGCTGAAGAGATGACCATATTTGGTCACTCAAATTGTTCAAACTGATCACTTGGTTCCGAATCTGAGTCTGTAGCATCTGTGTCTGGACTTTCGGACTCAATGTCACTGCCATTATCAACTTCCGAATCCATTTCATCTGAGCTTTCACTATCACTCAGCTCCATCTGGCCTTCGTAAATTCTCGCATATTCTACACCCTCATTGCATCGCAAACACGACCAGACCTCTCCGTCGTCCTGCAATCGGTATTCTTCCAGCTTGTTGATCACACACACATAACAATAGATATGTCCACAGCTTGTTTCATATGGGTTTGTGATCAAGTGTTCATCGATTGATGCATCGCTCACACCGGATTGGGTTGTGTTTTGGTAGCAGATGGCACAGCATCTTTCAGGTAGAAATCGATACGCTGCTCCTTTTTCCACTGGATCTTCTGTATTTTGGATCAAATGGGCGAGTTTTTTGGAGATTTTTGGCATCGATAACATGGGCATGATGAAAACCAAAAATTCGGTCAATGTGTTCCAAACCAATTGTCTATCTTGAAATTCGTACGAGATTGTTTCTGGATTCGAGGCAAATGAAACTTGAGTCGAAACCATTGGTTTGTATTTGATTCGCAAAACTCGAGTTAAAAGGTTAGGATATCGACCTCTAACCAAAAACATCAACAAGTTGGTAAGCGAGATACCCAAATACCATTTTCTCACGATGGGCAACATCTTTTCTGCCGATTTCAATAAACAACGCCATAACTGTTGTAATTTCGTGGAACTTTCAGATTCCTCGTCATCTTCATCCATGCTGTACAGATATGATTCCAATCTTTTAAACAGATGATTCAAGATCAAATGAGATAACAGAAGACTCTTTTTCAATAATGACAATTCATTCTTGTTCTTCGTTCGACGATCACCACCATCAGACATCACAAGATTCTGCAAAAGAAGTCCATAACTGGTATTTTTATCCCAGATTGTCATTTTGAATATAAATAATTGCAGAATCAGACGCAATTCTTCAGAGTATCGGGAGTTTAACAATTGGAAAAACCGAGGAAGTTTTGGATTGGAAACGGCATCAGTCACTTGTTTTGAAAGTATGTCAAAAACCTCGGTGTCCAAAAGTTTGGCATCCAACTGGAGCACCCGATTGGGAGGATTTACCAAAGGAAACATGGAGATAAAAAAAAAGCTAGGCTAAATTTTTAAGAATTGATCGTTAGATAGTAGTGTTAACAAGATTAATATGATAAACGGCCAAGACCAGTAAAAATTGTCAAATCGACATCTGATTGGCCCATTCGATCGTCTCTGTTCAAACTAGTAGTTTCATTTAGGATAAATAGATGATCCGAAGCCTTATTGACCGTCTATCTAGCTACCCGTTTGTGTTGCACACTACCACATCATTTAGGGTAAATTAAATGCCCGGGATAACATTTAAATAATATTTTCAATCATGATAATGGCAAGCAAGCCCAAAAGGCGAAAATATTCAAAAGAAGGATGTGTAGAATGCAAGCGTCGAAAAATCAAGGTAGGTACCAATTTCCATGGATATTAACGTCAGTGTGATGAGGCCAAGCCAATCTGTTGGCATTGCAATAGATTAGATAAACTGTGCATTTATCAACCACACAACAATGCACAAACAAGAGTTCAACGTGAAAAATCTCAAACAAAGGGTCGACCTAAGTCACTGGGACTTTTAAACCCGATTTTCCCGGGCTCATATCATAATTATCCTGTTCCTGGTGGAATGTATCCTAATCCGGGGGCCTCTCCCTTCACGCCACACGAGGCCGATTTAACACCAAATTCCAGCTCCTCTGTTAACTCAATCAAACAAGAACCAATAGAATTCGATCCAAAGTCTACAGACTCGCAAACAATAGGATCATCACTCCAAAATAGTCAGTCACCGCATCTTCCTCGTTCACATGCTACTTCTTCGGAGTTGTATGACATCCCGATCAACAACATTGCAGACAGTCTAAATAATCTTTTAGAGAGCAAAATGGACGAGATCGGGATCGCCACGGATAATCTAATTAATCCATTTTTACAAACATTTGAGAACGGATATCAATTGTTTGCTGCGGAGGTGAACAACCCACGAAATATCGAAGAGATCCCGGAATATCTCACCAAACCAGCACCTTTGAGCTCGTTTCAACTTGGAGGCGTGCATCAAAAATACCTCGAATACTTTTATCATGACTATGCTCGGGTGATTATGCCCTTACCTCCATCCCTAGAGTTTAATCCTGCCCGGGAAATTTTGCTCGCTTACGGCCACGAAAATAATTATTTGCTCGCAGCAATTCTAGCTTGCGGAGCCTTACAATACTTCCGCAAATCTCACGATCCCCAAGACGAAGAAAACTACCGTTTTTATTTATCTACATGTCTTCAGTTGTTATCGACAATTCTGGCTGATAAAGCCAAGATTGAGAGCAGTGTGGAGCCCATGTTGTTGACAGTTCTTCTTCTGACCACTCACACTGCCTTAAGTCTAACGCAGAAATGGAGACCACATCTTCAAGGAGCTCGAGATCTGCTTGCAACGTATGCTCCTTTCAGTGAAGACCCTAGTCTTCGTCGCAGAAATTCTTACGTGGTGGCTTTTTGTCGCAATTGGTACATGTCTTTAGAAAACATAGCTGGATTAACAGCTCCAATGGGTGGAGTTTTGGAACATGATCGTGAGTTGGAATTAGTCATGTTGGATCTTCCGTACATGAAACCGTATTGGGAGGAAATGCTTTGCGCCCGAAAAGATGGATACAATTATTTGTATGGATATTCTAATACGTTAGGAGTATCTTTACAAAAACTGATCAAACATTTAAAGACGATTAGGAGCAAAGACAAAGATTCCACTAAATATGTCACTGTTTTTCAAGTTTACGATTTGATAGCCTCATTTGATCATGAAAGAGAATTCCAGATCATCAGCAACACTGGGGTAGTTCCTAAAGACCATTTTATGCATCCAGAAAATGATCTGCTACCACCCCCTGGATTCGAACCATTATCTCCAGATGCCATTCAGAAGATCGAGCTTAAAGACGGTTCGTATGAATACATCTCGTGGTATGATATTTGTCATCAATCTTATGTCATGACAGCATTCCTGATCATCACTTCTCATATCACCAAATTTCCAAAGAAACATCCAATGGTTCAAGAATTGGTCCAAGAGACGTTTAAAATCCTTCGTTTTCTTAGAGCCGAGAAAATGATAAGCAGTTATTATACATTAATGGTACAGGTTGCCATGTATTATGCTGGAATCAATTCTGTTTATCAGGCAGATAGGGATCTGGTGGCCAGTTTCTTCAAGAATTTGACTGAATTAAACACTGCTGCTGCTTCGTTCACCCTTAAAAGACTTGAACGTAAATGGAGACAATATGATGAGCGACATGATGGCAGCGTGGAATTAATCATCCAGGATAACGACTTTGATGATGATGATTTGGATGATGTTATGAACTACTAAACTGCGTCTATCGACGGGACTATTACTTACAATACCAAAAAAATTTGAGTCACACTGTTTTCTAATTTTTTTTGACGTCTTCTCTTGATTTAACAACCGATATGTCTTCTTCTGCAATTAAACGTCGAAAGACGGACGATTCAAGATTTCCATATATGTTTTTGAATCTTCCGTTAGAGTTGATTCCATATATGGAGTTAAGCAAACAAGATCTTATCAATCTGTCCATGGTGAATAGTTCCCACCGATCCAAATTCTACACATTGATTTACGAAAAGACAAAGATCACATGGGGCGATTTCAAAAACTTCGGAAAGACCTTCAAAAACAAGGATTTGATCCGTGCGATTCGGATTTTCAGTAATCTGAAGGATGGTAAAGCTACTAATTATGGAGAATGGAATATCTCCCTTAAAGACTTGTTGATAGATTGTCCAAATTTGAAAGAACTAGAAATTGAAGTGATGACATCTGCACGGTGTTTGAAATATCAAGACAAATTTGATGTGGATGTAAGTGACAAGATCGAATCGTTGAAGTTGATCAGTCATGCTGTCGAGGCAAATGACGAATCTTTGTTCGAACTGACTCAATTACAGAGATTCCATAATATCAAACAACTTACATTGAACGGATTTCTCCTTGCTAAAGATCAATTCTTCTATCCAAAATATAAGTCTGATTTCAGTGATTTGAAATTGCGCAGTCGTGATGGTAGATTAGTGTTTTTGAATGATCTGAAGCTCATCAATTGCAAATGGGATTATCCTTTTAATCTAAATGATATCTTCTCACCAATTTATCCATCTCCAAATCCATTGTTGAATATGGAGAATAATGAATTTCCTTCCCCAAAAAGACTCTCATTGTTTTACAGTCAGGACTCTTCTGCATTTGTGGTTAGTGAAAGATTCAAATCATTTATCGATAACGAGAACGATGAGTTGTTTATGTTCCAAACTCGATTCTTCTACAATCTCAAACACCTTTCTATTGTTGTTCTGAACCAGAATTATGAAGAAAACAAGCACAGTTATTACTATCCTTGGTTGAATTGGTTGAATCTTCGTCGTATTTTTCAAACCCAAAATCCAGACACAAAAGAGATCGAAGACAATTCCATTCTGACCAATTTGGACTCGCTCACTTTGATTGGCTGGAGAATAATAAATCCGAACGAATTGGATAAGGTTTTTGCTATCAACAAGAAACTCAAATTTAAGATGAAGAGATTCACCTTATATATCATGAGGTCCGGTAATTATTCCGAGGAAATTACAACAAGAGATCGGGAGGAACTACAGAAGTACAGAGAACGATTGGACATGATCCTTAATTCAACCACGCAACGATGCGCTATCGAAGTCGGTTATGTTGAAGAATGTCTAAAGGATGGTAGATTTGCACATGAGTATACGAAAAATAATGAATAAGATTTTATCCACGCGGATTCCGACACCCTTACACCCCTGTACCCCACCCCTCATGGTCCCTCCATCGGGAGTTGTGGGTCACGAAAGTTTTTTCCCCAGGTGCGAAATTATGCCAATTCGCGGCCGTTTTGCTCCAGACGTAATTTAATTGGTCAGTTTATAGGGTGCGTCAGCGTAATATCTCGCACATGAGGGGATGACCTAAACGGGTCCGAATCGCAGCGATACCTGAGTGGTAATGATATGAAAAATGGTCTAAGATACTGTAGCCAGGTACTAGATGTCGACGCAAAACTGTCATCCGAGACCCGATCGAGTCGGAAACCGGTTATAGTAGGCAATATCGGTTCATCCCCACAGTCTGTTTATCCTAACTTGGCTCCTCACAATATTTACTGATCTCGCACCCCTAAAGCCGGAAACTAAAAAGTTGGGTCAGAAAAAAAAGGAACCGGAAACTTAACCTACATATATATAATCAAACAAACTCTCGTTTGTTTTTTCCCACATCTCTCTTCTTATTATGTCCTCCATTCTTAAACAAAGAATCCGTTACGCTCCATATCTCAAGAAGCTTCGGACTGCGGAAGAATGTATTCCACTCTTCGAGCACGGCCAGTATCTCGGTTGGTCGGGGTTCACCGGAGTGGGAGCCCCTAAGGTTGTTCCTCAGGCTTTGGTTGATCATGTTGAAAAGAACAATTTGCAAGGAAAATTGGCTTTCAATTTGTTTGTGGGAGCTTCTGCCGGTCCCGAAGAATCCCAGTGGGCTGCCAACGACATGATTTTGAGACGTGCGCCTCATCAAGTTGGTAAACCTATTGCCAAGGCCATCAACGAGAACAGAACTCAGTTTTTCGATAAACATTTGTCCATGTTCCCTCAAGATCTGACCTATGGTTACTACACCTTAAACAAGTCTAATGATCTATTAGACTATACCATTATTGAGGCTACTGCTATTACGGAGACCGGTGCTATTGTTCCAGGTCCTGCTGTTGGAGCCTCGCCTGAAATGTTGAGCTGTTCGGAGAAAATCATTATCGAATTGAACACTGCAACTCCATCTTTTGAAGGATTGCACGACATTGACATGCCTGAACACCCACCGTTCAGACAACCTTATCCATACACCACTTGTGACCAGAAAAATGGAACGGTCGCCATTCCAGTTGATCCAAGTAGGGTTGTGGCTGTTGTGGAGTCCACTAGTCCAGATAAGGTTCCAAACCCTACGCCATCCGATGAAATGTCCAGAAAGATCGCTGGCCATCTGATCGAATTCTTTGAGCGCGAGGTTGAGGCCGGAAGAATGCCTCATAACTTGCACCCATTACAATCTGGTATTGGAAATGTTGCCAACGCCATTATCGAGGGATTGGCCGACTCTTCGTTCAAGAACTTGAATGTTTGGACCGAGGTGTTGCAAGACTCGTTCCTGCCATTTTTCGAATCTGGTGCCATGAACTACGCTACCGCAACATCCATTAGATTGTCAAACGACGGATTCAAGAAATTCTTTGACAACTGGGACTTGTTCTCCAACAAATTGTGTTTGAGATCTCAAGTTGTTTCGAACTCGCCCGAGATCATTAGAAGACTCGGTGTCATTGCCATGAACACTCCAGTTGAAGTGGATATCTATGCTCATGCCAACTCCACTAACGTGAACGGATCAAGAATGTTGAACGGTTTGGGAGGATCTGCCGATTTCTTGAGAAATGCTAAGTTGTCCATCATGCACACTCCTGCTGCCAGACCAAGCAAGACAGATCCTACCGGTATTTCTTGTATTGTTCCATTCGCATCGCATGTTGATCAAACCGAGCACGATCTGGACATTATCGTGACCGATTTTGGACTTGCCGATTTGAGAGGATGCTCGCCAAAGGAAAGAGTCAAGAAGATCATCGACCAATGTGCTCACCCAGATTACAGAGCACAATTGCAAGATTACTATGACCGTGCTGTTTTCTACTGTAACAAGAAGAAGACTCTGCACGAGCCTCATATTCTAAGAGACGCTTTCAAGATGCACACCAACTTGGAGGAGAACGGTACTATGAAGTTGGACAGCTGGGATGTGAAGTTTTAAAGAGCTCGGTGTATAGACTTAATAAACAGATTCTCCAATCATATATTTTCTTTGGTCCGAAGCTAATCCTTACACCGAGAGTTTTCAATCGAGATTTGGTTGACAAAAAATTCGTATTCCCCCAACATTATCATCATGTCCGTTGACGAAGTGAAACAATTGGTTGAGAAACTTGAGAACAGAATCAAGACTCTTGAAGCTAAGGCTGGTCTGGCTCCAAAGTTGCCTGCTGCTTTGAGAATGGTGCTGATCGGTCCACCGGGTGCCGGAAAGGGAACCCAGGCACCAAACCTCAAGGAGAAGTTTTGTGCCTGTCACCTTGCCACTGGTGACATGTTGCGTTCGCAAGTTGCCCAGAAGACCCCATTAGGATTGGAGGCCAAGAAGATCATGGATCAAGGTAAACTTGTCTCTGACGAGATCATGGTTGGCATGATCAAGGATGAGCTGGCCAACAATCAGGATTGTAAGAGCGGGTTCATTTTGGACGGATTCCCAAGAACCATTCCTCAAGCTGAGAAATTGGACCAAATGTTGAAGGAGAACCAAACTCCATTGCAAAAGGCTGTTGAATTGAAGATTGATGATGAATTGTTGGTTGCCAGAATTACTGGAAGATTGGTTCACCCTGCTTCTGGAAGATCGTACCACAAGCTGTTCAACCCTCCTAAGGAGTCAATGAAGGATGATATCACTGGTGAACCTTTGATCCAGAGATCTGACGACAATGTTGAAGCCTTGAAGAAAAGATTGGTCACTTACCACGAGCAAACCGAGCCTATTGTTGACTATTACAAGAAGGCCGGTATTTGGTCAGGAATTGATGCTTCTCAATCTCCAAAGACTGTGTGGTCCGGCATTCTTAAATGTTTGGGTCAATAAATTTGACCGTAATTTGGCAGAGTGTAAAAACAAGAGTATATAAACACCAGAAATACATCTTTTGTAATACTCTATGTCATTTATATTTAAATCTCCATTGGACATTGAACTTCGTTTGGATGGCGAAGATACGCGTGAGACAGTGGAACAAAAGGGCGCCAAAGGGCGCAAAGAGAAACTTTTGTTGTACAAGGATGGCGAAACCGTTAAAGGCCAGGTGACTATTCGAACAAGAGACAACAAACGAGTTGAACACATGGGAATCAAAATACAACTACTAGGATCGATAGAGACCAATAATGATGGAGTAGTTGCCGACAATTTTCTTTCAATGGCTCATGAGCTTGCCAGTCCTGGAGAATTAAGACATCCAGAAACGTTTGCATTTGAATTCAGAAACGTGGAGAAACAATACGAAAGTTACCGTGGAATCAACGTGAGATTGCGCTATTACCTAAAGGTGACTGTTTCACGGAAATCTGCAGATGTGATTAGAGAGAAAGAATTATGGGTTTATCAATATCAGGATCCACAAAAGGAAGAAGAAGACACAGAAACGCCAACAACCTCTGTTAAAATGGATGTGGGTATAGAGGATTGTTTGCATATTGAATTTGAATATTCAAAGAACAAATACTCTCTCAAAGATGTGATTGTGGGGAGAATATATTTCCTCTTGGTGAGATTGAAGATTAAACATATGGAATTATCACTCATACGAAGAGAAACAACTGGTGCTTCACCAAGTCAATCCAATGAAAGCGAAACCGTGGTCAAGTTCGAAATCATGGATGGTGCTCCTGTTAGAGGAGAAACAATTCCAATCAGATTATTTTTAGGTGGATTCGACCTCACTCCAACCTACAGAGATGTTAACAAAAAGTTCTCTACTAGAACATTTTTAAGTCTTGTTCTTATCGACGAAGACGCACGCAGATACTTCAAACAAAGCGAAATCATATTATATAGGGGGAAGAACGAATGAAAAGAAAAAGTTTGGCTGTGTAATAGAAATTTTGATATGTTTAAGTTTAACAATCTGATAGGATCCACAGTGATACCAGCTCGTTCAGACAAGATCGACCTTCCTGTATCTGTTTTGGAGCATCTAGTTGCCAATAATGAATCTCTTCCACATCCGTTAACTTTCAAGTTGGCCACCGCCACCCATAGTTGTTTCGCAGGCGTTAGAGAGTTTAGTGCCCCTGAAGATACAGTTTTGGTTTCTGAGGCTATTGCCGAACAATTTGGAGATCTAGATATCGTTCAAATTGAGGTTTCGTTGGTAGAACTTCCAAAGGCTACAGATTTGTCTATCAAGCCAGCAAAAATATATCATACAATCACTGATTGGAAATGGTTTTTGGAGGCCAAGCTAACCAAATACTATAGCACACTGACTAAGGGCCAAACATTAAAACTACAAGATAGTTTTGGATCTTACGAATTAATTGTTGACGAATTGCAACCAGCTTCCACCGTATGCATTATAGACACGGATATAAATTTGGATGTGGTTCCATTGAACACAGAGATGGCTAAACAGATGGCACAGAAGGAAATAGTGGAAAAGATCACCATCGGACAACAAGCACAGACAGAAGAACTATTAAAGCTGGATCTTAAGGGGTCTCCAAGCGTCGTTGTTGAAGCAGATACAGATTTTGTGGTTTCTAACATGCAAAATATCAGCGAGCTTTCGTTCATTTTTCACACCCTAGACAGCAACAACAAAATCATATTGGATAGTTCATCACCTTATTTCAATGAGACAATGTATTTGATACCTTTTGCTCCAACATTGATCTCTTTATCTACCCTTGAGAAAGAAGAGATAGTGGATGATTCAAAACGTTGTTCCAATTGTGCTAACCCGGTGAACCCTTCATCCAAACTCATGCACGAAAACTTCTGTTTTCGTAACAATAAAAGATGTCCCGATGGATGTGGTCAAATCTTTTTGAGATCCATCCCAGCAACACATTGGCATTGTTGTAATGCATATGGCAACGAGCCCACATCTCATGATCGACATAACAAATATTTCCACGAGCCGGTGAATAACACTTGTTATCAATGCTCAGAGACATTATCAACAAGATTAATAGATCATTGTATTCATTCGGCAACTTCTTGTTCGGAAACCCTTCATGAGTGCAGATTTTGTCATCTAATTGTTCCAAAAATGAAATCGTCCATGGACGCAATCATCTCTGGACTTTCGCAACATGAATTGGAGTGTGGTTCGAAAACAACAGAATGTGACAAATGTCATCGAAACGTTCGACTCAGAGATCTCCAGTCACACATGAAATTACACGAACTTGATCGAGTGGCTAGACCCAAACCAAAAATATGCTCCAATGTTAATTGTATCCGGGAGGTAGCATCTTCTAGCGTACGTGGATTATGCGATTTCTGTTATGGGCCACTATACTCTAATGTCAACGATCCAACTGGTCAAAAATTGAAGAATCGGATCGAAAGGAAATACATTCTGCAACTCAGCACGGGATGTGGTAATTCCTGGTGCAAAAACCAAGAGTGCAAATCTAGTGGGATGTCAAATTTTAATGATTTCGGATCGATCATCAACCATATCAAAACCGATTTAATTAACAACCAACAGTTTTCATTCTGCGTGGATCTTGCAACCACGAAAAAGAAGATGGTAGTGGACATGTTGGAAACTGAGCATGAATATGACCGAACATGGATCTGTAAAGCCGTACAGTCCAAAAATCATGTGGAGGAGGCCAGAAGCTGGTTGGCTGATTATGCAGTGAAAATAGACGAAATGTAATTACTTGAACAATTTTGCAATCGAAACAGCACCTTCATCGTTCTTGTTCATCACCTTTGCGACTGCAAGTTCAAAATCCTCTTGTGTAACGTGAATTCTTCTCTCCCTCAAAGCGTACATTCCTGCCTCCGTGCAAACACCCTTAATCTCGGCACCCGAGCAACCATTCATTTTTTCAGCAATCTTCATCAAGTCGATACCTCTAGTCAAGTTCATAGATCTAGAGTGGATTTTCAAAATGTCTGTTCTAGCATTCAATGTTGGTGGGGGAAATTCGATCTTACGGTCTATTCTTCCTGGTCTCAAAAGAGCAGGGTCCAAAATGTCCAATCTATTGGTAGCCATAATGATCTTAATATCTTTGGACGACTCAAAACCATCCAATTGATTCAATAACTCCAACATAGTTCTTTGAACCTCCGAATCACCTCCTCCAGAAGAGCTCTCCACTCTGGATGATCCAATAGAATCAATTTCGTCCATAAAAATGATCGAAGGAGCATGTTCTCTAGCCATCACAAACAACTCTCTCACCATTCTGGAACCTTCTCCAATGTATTTTTGAACAAGTTCTGAACCAGACACTCGAATGAACTTACAATCGGTATGATGAGCGACAGCTCTGGCTAGAAGAGTTTTCCCGGTACCTGGTGGACCATATAAAATCACACCTTTTGGTTGCGCAATACCCAAACTCTCAAATAATTCTGGATGTTTCACTGGCAATTCAATCACTTCTTTAATTTCTTTAATTTGTTTGTCCAAACCTCCCACCATATCATAAGTGGAATCTGGAACTTTCTCCACCATCATCAACGAGATCAACGGATCGACTTTATTAGGAAGAATTTGATGAAGTTCATAAGTATCACTTCTCAAACAAACCCGTAAGCTGGGAGTAATCTTTTTGATGTCAATATCATTTGCCACATTGACAACGTATTTTCCTTCAGGATGGACTTTGACCAACACCTTCTTCTTGCCCATAACCTTAACCACTTCTCCAACATAGGATCCCGGCTCCTGTAAAAGTTTCAATTCATCCTTCAAAGCTCTAACTCGGGCGTTCAAGGTATTTCTCTGGGCTTCGAGTCTTCTCAAATTTTGCGTTTTCTGATTGACCTGGATCTCAAAATCCTGGATCTTTTGCTGAAAAAACGGTTTGACACCAGATTCGTGCGAAACAGCGGTGGCCATATTGCAATTAGTTTTAGAGTGTAGGAAAAGTGTTCGTTAAAGATTGTTGATTTGTTTTTTGGTGGCAAATAAAAAACTCGGTGCAGGGGTGTTTTACTAAACTTGGCTAATTCGATCAATGAGATTTCATTTCGGGCTACTCTTACTGGTCTATACGGTGGGAGGTCTTGCCTTACAGACGTTTTGCAAGTGTGATTGCAAAGAAAACTACAAAATTATAGAACTGGACAAATCCAATGGCTGTGTTCAATGTACAGTTGATTTTTGTTTGAATCAAAAGATTGAATTATGCAAAGAAACCCAAAATCACGATCATATGACTGCATATTGTTTCGGTAAGTATTGGAATATCAATTGACACTTCTAACCTTAAAGAACGCGAATCCTATAAAGATTTCGCTATGGTTTATGGATTTATCACTACAATTTTGGGTTTGCTGGGTTATTTGTTGGTTAAAAGATGGTTTGGATTGTAGCTGAAGTACAGAGAAGTGACCAACAGCAATTCGGAGACCTCCACATGCAAAATTGCAAATATTGCACCGGATATAGGAGCCGTGCTCGAGACTCGATTCGGCCGGGTAAAAGTGAAAATTTATTGGAAAGCGAACAAGACAAAAAAATCTTTTTTTGTTTTAAACGGTATTTGTACCAATATATATCTTAATTTAGATATATATACCCGGAACTCTCATTAATTGTTCCTTTAATACGTGTTAGTTCACGTAGAGTCCGTCAGGAATCCATTTTTTCGATCAGATCGGAACTCGTTTGGGTATTTTTCAGTGCCTTTTGACAATTTGATCATGTCAAATCCAAATAGTGTCCCCTCTTCTGGGAACTCGCATCACCATTACAACTCCTCCAATTATCACAAAAATCGGAGAAACAATGGTAATTACTCTAATTTCAACCAAGGTCAACCACAATCGCCTTACTATCAACAGCAAGGCTGGCAAGGTTATGTGGGTCAACCATATCAAGCCGGTCCTCCTGGTTATGCTTACAGTTATTATGCACCATCTCCCCAGGGAGTTCCAGGAGGAGCATATTATGCGGTTCCACCTCCTGGTTCCATCGCCTTGAGTCCTACTTTACCTACTTCTGCCACCCATACCCCGGGCTCGAAGACCGTGGGTTTGAGTATAAAAAATAAGAATGGTGAAGCTGTTCAATTCTCAAAAGGTCATTCCAAAGCACCATCTTATTCTTCATCGTCGTCATCGTCTACTCCTATTCTTTCAAAAGCCAATGCTGCATTGCCAGTCATTCCACCATCCACTGTTTCAACCACATCAGCTCCAATGTCTCCAGCTAAGACTCCTGTGATTCCGGCCAAGATTGTGGAGCCTGAAGTCGAAAAAGCAAATGCTGCTTTCAAGGCCAAATTCTTAGAGCAACTTAAGCTTAAAAATACCAAGGTTAGTATAGAGAAAAAGGAGGAAATGACTGTGAAGGAAGAGGAGAAGCCTGCCGTTAAAGTGGAAGAGTTAGCCGCTCCAAAAGAGGAAAAGTCATCAACTCCACCTAAATCTCCTTCTCCAGCTCCTGTGGAAGACGTCAAACCTGAGCTTACAAAGGTCCCAGAACCTTTGGCAGAAAATGAAGCTGTGAAGTCTACTCCTGAACCTGTTACTGAGACGATCCCGGAACCTGTTCCCGTCGTGGAGAAAGATGTTGTTCCTGAGGAGGTTGCTGAGCAAGGGCCACAAGAAACGGACGTCCCTGAAAGTCCTGCCGACTCTTCAATCCCATCCACAGCTGAAGAGCTTCCTGAAGCAGAAGCAGATGCAACAGAAGCTCCTGTTGATGAGACATTGGAATCCTCGGAAACTGCTTCCCAAGATACATCTAAGACGTTCAACATGACCCGCTTTTTCGCCAAAATTTCTGAAGCCGCTCCAATCAAGGACATTTATGCTTTCCCATACAAAGAGGGACAGGAGCAGCCAGATCCTAGATTGCAAACTGCTGCGAAGACCAAATACAGCCCGCCATTTTTGCTGCAGTTCCAACCAATATGTGAACTTCCAGTTGATGATGAGTGGGATGCCAAAGTGCGCTCCATCATTGACCTTGTGGGATCCAAAAAGGACTCGCGTGATCGTGGATTTTCTAGATCTGGAAGTCAATTTGGTAGAAATGGACCAGGTTCGTCAAATGCCATGCCTAGAAGCGCCACCCTCAGAGGTGAGTTTGGTTCGAGAAACGGTTCGAGAGGTGGTTCTAAAAAGAAAATGGGACCTGGTGGACGTGAGAAGAGCCAAAGACAAGGTTCGAAGAAGCCAAGAAGACCAGATGACGAGAGGGAAAATAAGGATGATGAGGCAGAGCCTCTTAAGCCTGCCGTCGAAGTCAAACCGTTGGAGAAGACTGCTAATAGATGGGTCCCAAGATCGCAAAGAAACAAAGAGAAGGAAGTCAAATATGCACCAGATGGTGTTACTGTGCTGTTAGAATCCGAAGATGTGGAAGCTAAGGTCAAATCGCATTTGAACAAGTTGACTCTTGAGAAGTTCGACACTATCTCCGCCGAAATCATCGCTATTGCCAACCAGGCTCAGTGGGAGGAGGACGTGAAGACTTTGAAACAAGTTATTGAGCTTACATTTGCCAAAGCTTGTGATGAACATTTGTGGTCTTCAATGTACGCTAAGCTCTGTTTGCAGCTCTGTACTGATATCTCCGAAGATATTGAGGACATCAGCCAACCAAAACCAGAACAAGTTCCAAAACGTGTCTACTCTTCTGGTTTAGTGCGTAAATTGTTGCTTTCGAGATGTCAATCCGAGTATGAGAAGGGATGGTCCGACAAGTTGCCAGTCAACGAAGATGGTTCTCCATTAGAGCCAGAAATGATGTCTGACGAATATTACAAACTGGCTGCTGCCAAGAGAAGAGGACTTGGTTTAGTGAGATTCATTGGCGAGCTGTACTATTTGAATTTGCTGTCTGAAAAGATTATTATCAGATGTCTTGTTGATCAGTTGGCTGATACCGAATCTCCAAGTGAGGATACGCTGGAAACATTGACTCAATTATTGACCACCACTGGTGCGAAATTGGATTCCAGCAATAGAGGCCCACTTGACTTTGCATTTGAGAAAATTAACTACATCATCAACAACTGTAAGCTTTCATCGAGAATCAAGTTCAAACTTTTGGATTTGTGTGATTTGAGAAGCAACAGATGGGTGGATGCAAAGTTAAATGCTGGTCCAAAGACTATTGCGGAGATTCACCAAGAGGCCGAGGCCAAACGTTTGCAAGAGGAAAGAGATGCTATTAGAAGACGTAAGATGGACCCAAGATCTGGATCGTCTAGATCTAATAGTTCGAAGAACAACTCAAAATGGGGAAATAGCAACCAAATTTCATCGAACGACATTTCCAAGGTTGGTGTGGTGAGATCTTCTTCGGATAGATCTCTTGGACCTTTCAATAACAAAAAGGGCAAGATGTCGTCCTCAAAATTAAGTCAGCAACAGTTTACTACTGTTCCATCTGCTGGATCTGGTAATTCTTCGGGCACCTCAAGTGGTCCAAAGGGTGCTGGAACTCCACCGGATGAGCCTAGAGAGACTTCTAAGAACATGTTCGCCGCTCTTGGAGACCACGAAGAGGATGTGAGTGAGGACGAAGTTGCAGAGGAGCTTCCAGAACAATCAGAGAATAAGAAAGAACCGGAGTCTCAAAACCCAGAGACTGTTACTGAAACGGAGACCTAGAAGTGGGAGCGAACGCACAAACCAAGCATAACGTCATCTATGTTCAGTTCATCAAAAGTCAATTCGGTTCACGTTAGTTGTAATTTCGGCATCATAAATAACCAGTATTTAGTTATGTCTATTTGTACATTTTAAGTGAGACCTTATATTGGTATTAAGCTATATAAAAATGAATGTTTAATGGTGGGTCTCCACCATGAGCTGAACAAACTCTTCGATGGGGTTTTGTCCGAATTTTGCCGTGTCGATGTTGAATAGTACCTTCTTGACTGGTATATTGATTGATTTGGAGCCAAAAGCTGATTCTAATTTATTCACAATGATTTTTCTGTCAGCTGAACTGGCTCCAAAAGATGTCAACTCCATCACGTTGTACAATTCCTCCAATGATGTGAGATTATTGATGAGAATCTCATCGTTGAAACAGTTGAGAATATCCAAACTCTTAAGGAGTTCGTAATTAGACGAAGTTGCTAAAACAATAAGTCTGTGGCCTTCTGGAGGGGATTTCTTAAGTCTTGACATCAACGCTCTCAGGATGACAGGTGAGAAACGAGGACCAATAGGAACAAAGTCAATCAAAGCCTCGAGGTCATCAACAATTAGCACATTTAATGGCGATTTGTATGCGTCTCTAAATGTGTTGTCAATGAATTGAACCTTAGCAGATTCCGACATTCCAATCATTTCATCAGCAGTGATGATTCTGATAAATGGAAATTTAGACTCAAGACCCATGTAGGAGGCCAAAGCGGTCTTCCCGGACCCAGGTGGTCCATAGAGTAACAGAGATGAGAAATTGAAGTTCTCGGAGCTTTGGGTTTGTTCCAAAGCTCTTTCAACTCTGTGGAGAATGTGATCAATTCTTGGCGAGAATTTGAGAATTCCACCTTTAACACAATCATGTAAGTCCTCTTCATGGACTCCAAATGCAGGCTTCACCTCATCCAAAGCACTTAGGAAACATTCCATGTTCAAAACTGTGTTTTCAAGGTCTCCTGTGATTTCTCCAACCGTACCCACCTTGATGTGTTGATTCAATGCGAACGAAGTGGCAGACTTGATAAGACCTTCCAACTCAGCACCAGAGAAATTCTTGGTCAATTCTGACAGCTTTTGTAAATCAACATCGTCACTTAAAGATCCGTTGTCTCTCATTTTCTTGGTTTTAATCTCCAAGATTTGCTTCCGGCCTTCCTCATCAGGAAGATGAATTTCAACCTGAACCTCGAATCTTCCAGGTCTGAGCAATGCTCCGTCAATCAAATCTCTTCTGTTTGTCATACCAATGACAAGAATGTTGTTCAGTTGATCGACACCGTCCATCTTAGCCAAAAGTTGATTAACAACATTATCAGCCACTCCAGTTCCATCTCCTCTAGAGCCACGTTGTTTGAAAACGGAGTCTAATTCATCAAAAATGATGATATGTAAAGAGGAACTGTCACCCTTCTGTTTATATTCCGCCTCTGCATCTTTAAACAAGTTTCTGATGTTCTCTTCGGAAGATCCAACATATTTCGACAAGATCTCAGGTCCATTCACAATTTTCGGCTCCTTAGCATTTAACATCTTTCCTATTTGACGGGCAATTAAGGTTTTGCCAGTTCCCGGCGGTCCATATAATAACATACCTTTGACGTGTTGAATTCCGAGCTTTTCGATCAATCCAGGAGGAAATATACGCGAAGCAAATGCCCTACGGAAAATAGAGGTGAACTCCTTATCCAAACCTCCGATTCCCATATCTTCAAATTTGAAATCCGGACGAATAATTGCGTCAGCATTTGGACGAGTACTGGAAGCTTTCAAATTCACCAATCCATCTGATCCTTTGAAAAAGTTCACTTTGGTCTGTTTCACACAGATTCCCTTGTTCATTATATCGGAAGAAGTAGGAATATCTTGTAATTGGACCTCTCCAAGATCAATGACCTGGGAAGAAAGAACTTTGATCTCAAAATAGTTACCTTTGTATTCAAACAAGATGATCTGTGTTGGTTGTAGGATTTGCGTATCAAATCTCTTTACAAATGACTCACTCATTTCATCAGGATCATATTGTAAGTTGTTTGCACGGTTTTTATTCCAAAAGTTGATTTCAACATTGACAGTTCCAAGATACGCCCCTTTATGGTTGTTGGCAGTAAATAAGTCATAAGAACTCACACTGATAGTCTGGTCGGTGGACCAAGATCCCCAAAACCTCTGGTTTCCGCTTAACCCAACGGTTCCTGGCATACATTTGGTGGTGGCGATACATGAAAAGACAAACTTGCCATCACAGATCACATAGGATCCATCATTGAAGTCTTGGGGAGACACAGCAATACAATTGGACTTGGCAATCTCATTATCCGGTGAGTTTTTGACCACTAAACTGCGGACAGAAGGATTTGAGTGTCTTCTAAAGGAGAATTTTTCCATCTTAAAGGACACAAAAGAAAGCTGTTTTAACAAAATAAACTAATCTGGTGCAGAGAAGTATAGTTTTTCCTAATATTCTTACATATCTATAATATTAACGTTGTTGGAACATTTGGCCAAATTGAGAAGCCGACCCTCCAGACTGTTGATATTCAGTCATAACAGTCTCTAACATGGTGATGGCAGACAAAAGACCAATCAAAGTACCAACAGCAAGACCATTAGCCAGACCAGTAGATTCGGCAACGCTGGTGGCCACAGAAACAATAAGGGCACCAGTAGTTGCAGCCACAGGAATAATTTTGCTCAATTCCCTAGTAATTGCGGTTTCTCTGTGTCCAATCAAAGTGATATCTTGTTCCTTGAACTGTTTAGCAACGTCTTTTCCAGAAGATCCAGAGATGTTAGCCCAGCTTCTGGCAAAGAGAGTAGAAACGAAAACAGTGAACAAGGTGAAGGTGATTGGTCTGATGACCAAAAACAATGAGTGGTCAGCCTTTGGAGAAGCAGAAATGAAAAACAAGAGTCCTGAGGTCAGGTTGTAGGTGGATGGAGAGAACTCGTCAATGGTCCATTTTCCAAAGTAGCTGACGTAAGCGGATGTGTTGAAGATTTTGGAGATGGAGAACCCGATGATGTTGATGTTGTAGAGCACAGCGTAGGTGAACAACAAAGGTAGAGCTCCACAATAGAGTAGTTTTATTGGGTAAACCGAAGTCATGGATCTGACCTTAGCAGATTTGATAGGAACTTCGACTCTGCAATTTCCCAAGTAGACACCAATAGCCACGGCAAACAAGGTGACGTAAATCTGAGTCAAGTTGGCAAAGTTGTCTCTGGTGAAGGCATCGTAGATGGCAAGACCGAATGGTTTGTTTTTGATGTTTCTGATAAGTTGGATTAGAGCACCGTGGGACTCAGAACCTCTAGAAGTAGCCGAAGTGGTGAGACCCAATAAGGAAGTTGCAAACTGGGTGGATGACGAGACGGTGACGATAGCCAAGACACCGGGACCGAATCCGTATCCCTTATCGAGCAGCTCGATGATCAAAGCTGTGATCAAAGACATGAAACCCAATTGGACAATATATGTAAGTTTTCCCCAAAATGGAATTGCAGAGTCCAAGGCGAATTGATCAACAGGATCAAAGTAGCCGGCATAAGTAAGGAGGACAGCATAGACCAAAGAAATAAATACAGCAGTAAGTTTTTGCCAAGACTGGAACAGTTCTCTGTCTGATCTCGACTCAAAGTTGACCTTGATAATCTTGAATCCAGCAAGAATCTGCCACAAGAAGCCAGCAGTGACAATAGGCAAAACACCAAACTCGAGGGCTGTTCCTGGTTGGCACGCAAATGGGGCACGCAACCAGCTAAAAGGGTCTGCCATAGAGTTTTGGGCAACGTTGCTTAAAGGTAAACTTGCCAAAAGATAAACAGCGGCCGAGGCAATAGTGTAAACGACTTTCTCATCGAACTCGATTTTTTGGTATGGCAATTCAACTTCTGGTAGAAGTGAGATGAATGGTTTAGCCAGGTCCAATAGACGGACTAAGGTTAGTTAAAAACGCAGACATATGTTCAACTTACTGCTAGTCATTAAATAAGATGTCCAATATAAGGGATGTTTTAATTTTTCGACGAGTGAAAAATCTAAGAGACGATCGACGCTCTGGTTAAAT
The DNA here is from genome assembly GCA_030572655.1 of Ogataea allantospora. Taxonomy (NCBI): domain Eukaryota; kingdom Fungi; phylum Ascomycota; class Pichiomycetes; order Pichiales; family Pichiaceae; genus Ogataea; species Ogataea allantospora. The sequence goes on from JAJMAM010000018.1 coordinate 120,576, forward strand.
ATGGAATCCAATCAGCAAGAGCAAGTGGACTCGTTAATCGATTATAATGCTGCCATACAATACTGGACTAGTGTTGAGCCATCGGTAGATGGTGTCTTGGGCGGATTTGGGGAGAAGACCAGTGTTCCAAAGGCCGACGTGGTTGGGTCGACTACTTTCATTCGTAAGCTAAAATCTAGGTTTTCTGTGGAACCAGGGAAGCTCAAATATGGGTTGGATTTTGGAGCCGGGATTGGTCGTGTGACTCGGGACTTTTTGCACAAGGTTTGTGATAAGGTTGACTTATTGGAGCCTGTCAAACCATTTGTGGAACAGATGCATAAAGAATTAGCACCATTGAACGAACAGGGCAAGATTGGAGAGATCTTTGAGATCCCAATGCAAGATTGGATTCCTGAGGAAAAACGCAAGTACTATTTGTTATGGTGTCAATGGTGTTGTGGTCATCTTCCAGATGATGCATTCTTGGTTTGGATGGACCGGTGTAAGGATGCGTTGCAAGAAGACGGACTTTTGGTTATTAAAGAGAACAATGTTCCTGGAGATGAAGATGTATTTGATCCCGAGGATTCGAGTAAGACGCGATCCGACACCACGTTCCGAAGACTATTCGAAAAAGCAGGATGGAAATTGATTGCTACAGATTTACAAAAAGGTGTTCCTAAGGAACTGTATCCGATCAGAATGTATGCATTAAAGAAGTAAATACAACGTCTAATTGTTAGTAAATTCCCTCTCAGATAGGGGTGAAAGACTTGATGGTAAGTTTTTATCTTCATGCTGATCAGTTGAACTATGCATTTTGATAAATCATCATAAAGGAACTTACTTACTCGATGAAAAAAAGAGATGAAAAATATTTTAGTGCTAAATTAGTTTTTATATGAGGAAAATAATTCTAAATGAATATTCCTTTGGAGCACGGAAACATTTTGAAGTTGAATAATGAATTGATTAGGGCAAAGATTTCGAGTGTGAAGAAAATTCATGTGTATGAGTTTGATCATGGGATATTTTCAACTCCTTTGCCTAATCCGTTACTTTTCAATGCGGAATCTATTGAACTTATGACTAAGAATACAGACCCTCTTTCACGCTATAACTGGTTTTCTAACGCCAATATTCTTCGAGAGGCTGGTAAAATATCGAGGGATGATTTGGATGTGTTTTGGAACGCGATTCTGATAGAATTGGTTAGAGATTCGCATAGAACCGATGATGTTCTGGTGATCTTGAACGTTACACGAATTCCCGAGTTGTTTGGTCAAGTAGTTCTTGGTCTTCTGGATTCTGTGGATTTAAAGAATCAATTTCATTGTATTTTGATGAATGAAGATTCCAATTATTTGCATCTAGTCATATCTGCCACCATCTCATTATATCCCGAGATTTCAGAATTGACCTATTATTCCACAAATGGTGATATGAATATTGATGGAATTGGCTGTTTCAACGTGAAAGTTCCGTTCAAAATATCATATTTACCCCCTCAAACTGAGATTCGAATAGTCCAGGATATGTTGGATGGAGAACCGTTTGAACTTCGTCGAAGTATCTTTTGGTCTTATTATATGTTAACCATGGAATCACGTCAAGAATTACTCCGTCGAACGGTTACTGATGACTTTATTCCGCAGAATATTCAACAAGAACTTGTTTTCGAGGCCGAGGGAGTTCTAATAGGCAAAAACCAGTTATCACAAACCAAATTGGATGAATTAGGAGGATTGGGTAAAAACGTTATTTTGGGAGCAGTGAGTTTGGGAAGCATTGCTGGAAGAATATATGCAATGAGAGTAATGATTAATGACGAACAAGCACAGACTTATTTACAACCTCCGGTGATTGTGATAGCTCGATTACCTGAAGTAATGTTGAAAGAAGTTGAAGAGATTACAAATTGGCAGATCACGCGAGAGCTGTTCAGTTTGGAAGCACAAATTGAATATAAGCAAATATTCAAGATCCAGAGCGAAAAAAAAAAATAGAGACGCGAAAATAATACTTGAATAAATATTTAATATGGGGAGAGGAGAACGGATCTTGGATGAGGCATGGTTGCGATTTACCGAGTCGTCTAAGATTCCAATTACCGATACAGGAGCATTGATTGAAGAGATCGAGCAGATTTGGGGTCGACCGATCTTATCATCCGATTACAAGGCCTTTTGGATTGACACTATTTTGGACCATCCCAATCGAAGTCTTAGTAAACAGGAGTTTCTAGTACTGTTCAAAATGTTATTTGAAGTAGAATTCGACGATCTATTTGACACAGATACAGATTTGACAGGAAGAACTGGAATGCGCACCACTAATCGACAATCCGTGGGACAATTGTCTTTGGAAGCTCAAAAACAACGATTGTTCAAACAAATAAGTATTCTCAAAGGAACTTTGAAAGCGCGTCGAAAAGGTACATATAATAACGATAACACTATGGAATTGGAATTGAATAAACGGTTGGTGGAATGTTATGAGAACTTGGTGGAAATATACGAACAAAGTCCCCAAAACCCTGTGGAATCAGGACTCGTGACTGCTGTTCGAAAACAAGAAGAATTGTTGATTCGATTTCAGTGCAAATTGGACCGTACCGCAAAACTCAAAGTCTGGCGAGCATATTTGTGGCTCATAACAATCATTCTGATTGGATTTGCATTTGTTTCATATATCATGGGTCTTTTAGCAGATATTCCGGCATCTATTGAGGATGAACTTGCGCCTGCTGGATATAGGCGACTTCCAAACCGGTTTTTTGACTCCCTGAATCCGATAGATACGCTATTTTATTACGTCTTTGAGGCTTTGGGATATGTGTAATCAATATTCCCAAGTTTTGCATTCAATACATTCCTGTTCGGCCTCTGGTCCAGTCACTAATTTTCCTCCATTTTTATTTGGCTTGTCAATATGATTGAGTTTCAACTCCGGGTACAAGTTGTCTCTGATTCGCTGTTTTAGTATTTTAGAGTCGGGGAACCCTTCTTCAACTGTTCTATCCCAAATAAGAACCCAATCCTCGGCTTCAGACTTTTTAACATATACTTTAAAAGTACCTGATTTAAGAGAAGGTGATAGGGTGACGCTATTAACGGTCAAAGTGGTCTCCTCCTCATCAATGGCCTTGGTCGAGAATGTCTGAAGTATCTCCTGTTGATACCAGGCTGCTCGAAGCATCCATTTACATTTGACACAGTACTGAATGTTGACAGAAGGGAACATAGGCTATTTGATGTTGCGGGGCCCAAATTTATTACAAGAAAAAAATGTGGGTGTACTGCCAAAACGCGTTGGCGGGGGGAATTGCGGGTGAATAGACTAAAATATATATAAGTTAGTCAGGGGAAAATAAGTTTTGGTCAAATGGTTTGCGACTCGATAACTTACCACCCTACGCTGACGAAGCTAATCAATTTCTTGGAGACCAACAATGGTCGGGACAAATTGTTGAGAACACTGCAATATCTCACCAGATTGTTGTCGTACTACTTTCTTCGGACAGGGTACAGCGTCAACACTTATCATTTGGCCAGAAGAATCCAGGATTTGTTTATGTTGAGCAGAAAGCCATTACGTGCACTTAAACCTTTAAAACATCTGAAAGCTTTATCTGTGACTGCTGATAATGAATTGGAAGACACCACTTTCAAAGTCTTGGAGTCTATCAAACAAGCAGGCTACAGTTTGTACTATGGCTTTGATTCAGTCTATTGGTTGAAACTTCTCGGAATCCTGAGAAATAGAAACGGCAAATTGGTGTCCAAAATCGAACAGGTTTGCAGTTTCTTCTGGCTGGTTGCTCTGGTTTCTGGATTGGCCCAAAATGTAAACCAATTGAGAGTGTCGTATTTGAAGAAACAGGAGCTACTCAAGGAACTCACTACGAGTGACAGCAAAGATCCTCTGGATGAAAAAGTTGATTTGGACAAGCAGAAAGACTTCCTCGAAACACAAAATCTGAAGCTGGCCAAAGCAAAAAGAGAGCTGGTGATTCGTGCTCTTAACTCGCTTGTGGCCCTAAACGGATTGAGATGGGCACGTATTGATGATGGGGTCGCTGGTGGTGCAGGTGTCATCACTAGTGTTCTGCAACTCCAAGATCTGTGGAGATCCACTAGTACTACAGAAACTACCCAAATATGAAGTAATGTGATATTGTATTTACATGTCCAGCTTGATTGCTCGCCGATGACTCTTCTTTTCCTTGAGTTTTCGTTTGGCATTCACTCGCACCTCTTTTTGTTTTGTATGTAGCTCTTCCCATCGGTCCAATGTCTCTTGGTCGGTCTCTTTCTTTGGCTCCCCACATCTTTGCACCGCGCTCACAAATTTCCCCAGACACTCCATAACGTTCTTCTGTCTGTATCTAGTAGTATCACTCATAATCAGCACATCTCCGGAACTTGTGAAATACGGAAATTTCTTATGAGTAGGACATTTTGTGTCTGAATGATTGGTTGTGATTGTATCGAAAAGTACAGGGTCAATCCAGCTTCCTCGAGCTTCCTGCCACTTTTTGGCAGGTAACCTTAAAATAGCCTTGGATTCCGTTCGATTCACATGTTGTCCGCCAGGACCAGAGGCTCTAGCATAGGAAATAGTAAAGTTTCTTAAGAGACTCGAATCCGCTCGTATTTGAGGCCATTTGGAACTGTATAATCGTCTAAAAAGCATGTAAAGAAAAAAATTATTCAAACAAGATGTTTTCCCCTTATCTACGACAATTTGCTAAATTATGGGCGATTCTGTTTGCATTGTTTGTTATAGTTGCATATATTGAGATAGCTGTTACTCCATTTCATCGTGAATTTTCTCCGGCCGATCTTCAGATCAACTATTCTTACAAGATTGATAGCATTCCAGAGGCTGAATTGGCACTTCTTTTGTTGTTTATTCCATGTGGATTAATATTCTTGAATCTGTTCTCAAGATTGATCTCAGCATCAAAAGATGAAAGACCTCGAATCTTGCACCTGTCAAACGTCACCGGTTTGGCATTGGTGCTTGCTCTTGGTTTGACTGGCTTTTTGACAGAGTTTCTGAAGGTCAAGGTCGGAAGACTAAGACCAGACTTTCTAGATAGATGTGGACTTGATGAACACACAATTGAGACCGTCATGTATACTGTGGAATCGTGTACAGCTCCATATGGAGACAGCATTCTCCAGGACGGATTCAAATCTTTTCCATCTGGTCACTCGTCGTTTGCCTTCTGCGCGATGAATTATCTCAGTCTGTGGTTTGCTGGTCAATACAAGATCTTTGCTGGAAACTCATCTTCATCAGGGACCAAATTGGCATTATTCACTCCATTCTTATTGTCTCTTCATATAGCAATCAGTCGTTCACAAGATTATAAACACGACTTTATAGACATCACATGTGGATCCATATTGGGATTGACAGTCTCTTGGTGGAGTTATCGTCAGTTTTTTCCTGCTTTGAACAAAGAAACTTGCAACCAAACAGTGATTGAGTTGCCTACCGCTACCGTGCTACCAGTATAAAGAATGATAGAAAAAAATGATTATCTAAGCAAGACGGGGAAAATCACGAAATAGAGTTGTTAAAAAAGTGGCAATTTTTGTATAACATCATGTCGGAAGAAAACACGCCTAAGCCCGAAAACAAAAGCGATACCCACATAAACTTGAAGGTCTCAGATGGTACATCCGAAGTGTTTTTCAAAATCAAGCGGTCAACCCCGTTAAAGAGACTTATGGACGCGTTCTGTAAGAGACAAGGAAAAGACGCAAGCAGTTTACGGTTTTTGTTTGACGGACACCGTGTGAACCCCGAGGACACTCCTGAAGATTTGGATATGGAGGAGAGCGATGTGATTGAGGCTCACCGCGAGCAGGTTGGCGGATCTAGATAGAGCTTAATTGACTATATGTACCATTTTATTAGTGCAGGTGATGTTGAAAGCACAAGTGGTGTAAAGATGTAGGTTTTTTGGGCTGGAAGTCCCCCTGTCGACGCGCCTATTGTTTTACCGTGTTTGCACGCGCAGATTCACGCGCAGATGCACTCCTTTAGTTACCCTTTTTAGTCTTGTGATTGATCGTTTTGGGTCCACCGCGTCCTAGAACGCTAACACAGATATAAACTTTTTTTTGTCTTTACCTAGCTTTCTTTCTAACGATCAGATGCCGCATTCTCGACAGGAATCGTACGCTTCATCCTTTGTGTCTTCCTCGGCCTTAGGATTAGGCATCTCTAATACAAACTCGAGGCCAACTCTCTCGAAAAATCCCATGAAGATCGGACCTTGGAAGCTCGGGAAAACCTTAGGAAAGGGTGCCACAGGACGTGTTTTGCTAGCAACCAATGTCCATACTAGCCAGAAAGCTGCTGTTAAAGTTGTTTCCAAAAGCATTTTGGGCTCCGATGGTCCCGAGTCGTCCTCGACTTCTCGTGATGAGAACGGACGCGATAATGCTGGTCTTAGCTATGGAATAGAAAGAGAAATAATCATCATGAAATTGCTCAATCATAAGAACGTTCTACGTTTGTATGACGTTTGGGAAACTGATAAAGCATTGTATTTGGTGTTGGAATACGTTGAAGGTGGAGAACTATTCGACTTGTTAGTTGAATCGGGTCCCCTTCCAGAAAACACTGCCGTGGAATTTTTCAGACAGATCATATTAGGTGCTTCTTATTGTCATAGTTTAGGAATTTGTCATAGGGATCTCAAGCCAGAGAATCTTCTTTTGGACAAACAATACAACATCAAAATTGCGGACTTTGGAATGGCTGCTCTTGAGTCGACTGACAGATTATTGGAAACTTCCTGTGGCTCGCCTCATTATGCTGCTCCAGAAATCGTCAGTGGATTACAATATCACGGTGCTGAATCGGACGTTTGGTCATGCGGTGTGATTTTGTTTGCCTTATTGACCGGAAGATTGCCTTTTGACGATGAAAACATCCGCGAATTGCTTCTTAAAGTTCAAAAGGGCAGTTACCAGATCCATGAAGACTTATCATCAGAAGCCGTGGATTTGATCTCAAAAATGCTCACAGTGGACCCAGAAGAAAGAATCAAGACAAGAGACATTCTCAAACATCCTTTGATCACCAAATATCCATTCAACAAACAAGACCATGATGATTATCTCAACCTTCCAAATCCAAATTCTGCAACGCGACCAGTCGGGTCACGTGACGATATCGATCCACAGATCCTGGAAAATTTGGTGATTTTGTGGCACGGTCGGGACTCCAAATCCATCATTGCCAGTCTACTAAGTCCGGAATCAAACCCTGAAAAGACCTTCTACTCGCTTTTGATGCGTTATCGTCACGATCATAGTGATCAAGCCCAAACTCTCGTTCGGTCTTCTTCGGTTATTTCCAGAGTTACTCCAGCTTCTAGTGGCACTAGTTCGCCGCAAAGAAAACGTTCGTTGCGCAATTTTAGTGCTGGAACTTCAGCAAATCGTCCTGTGTCATTCCAACGTCCAAAGGTTGAGAAACCTGCTTCCCCAATTAAAAAACGGATAAGTGTTGGTAGCAAGCGTAATTCGATGTTGTTCTCCAATGAAACTAAACGCAATTCACTTGTTTTCGCTGACACTGGAATCTCCAAACGCGTTTCAAATACCATGTTGAAGCGTAACTCTGTGACGTCAAAGTTGTTGTCGACATATGCCAAATTGGCCGCTATTGATGAGAGCAAGTCCAAGAATGTTGAAGCTTATGCGAAACGTGCATCTGCCGACTTTGCTACTCTTTGTGACAAGTTGTTCACTAATCCAAGCGGTCGGTTGAGCACTTCTGGTTCGTTAGCCACGTTGAAGGCCCTTCTGGATGATGACAAGCCTACCAAACAACAACGCAGAAAGTCTAGAGTTCGTCAATCTGTGATTTCTGCCAAGAAAAGACAATCTACTTTTGCATCGTTGTTTGATGGTACCAGCTCACACGGCTCAAGTCATTCGATCTCCAGCAAAAGATACTCCTCGAATCCGATCGAGAGAATCTCGCGGATCTTGAATTCCAGTGATATCGAAACCATCAACACCAGATCTGTTTCTCATGGAAGAATTCCATCTGTGAATCCGCCTCCTAAACCTATCACAAAATTGGATCCAAGAAGTCAGGCGTATGAAAAGTATCAGAAACGTGTTTCCCAGACTTTGGAGAAGATGATGAAGCTAAAGGAAGAGGAGGAGAGAAAGGAGAAGGAAAGACAGGAAAAGGAGAAACTTGAACAGGAACAACGTGAGAGGGAAGAGAAAGAGAATGTTACAACTGAAGCTGAAGTTGCAACAGAGAATCTACCAGCTTCTCTTCCATCAAAACGGGTGAAAAATCCTCAAAAGTTAGCCGACGTGATGGTTCCTCAAGTGACACGCAAATCGAAACATTTCTCGGACAACAAAAGACTCAGTGTGTTATCGATCTATTCGTCTGCTCATGAAAAGGATTGTGACCTTAAAACAGACCGCAATTCCAAGGCTACCCGGTTAAGTATGGTGTTCCAGGACGAATCTGAAGCTGATGATACTGTTGATATGGAATTGGAATTGAAGAACAAGGATGATGGATTGTATTTCGTGGATACTAAACGCAAATCGAATGTGAAATCGATGTTGTTATCGTCTGAAGATATTCCAAATTTACATTACAAAGAATCCAGAGACACTATGATTTCAAGCAATTCTGCTGATAAGAGCCTTTACAAGGCATTAAGATTGCCAGAAATTCCTGGGTCCCCAATCAAGGACGATAAGAAAGTTAAGATCTATGAGGAGAAAAAAGAGGTTTCACCAGTGATAGCTACAAAGGTAGAGGGTGGAACATTGAAATTCAACAAACAACGTAAACCTCTTGGTGAATTGGATGAACAGAAACAAAATAACGAGTCAAACAAACGTGCAGGATCTGGAGGTTCATTTTTCAGAAAGCTGTCGTTTGGAAATAAGAAACAACAAGAAATGGGACATAAGGAGAACAGACGTAAAGTCAGCATAACCCAAGCTTTCCTGGCTCTCTTTACCGGAGAAATTGTGGAAGAGCAAGAGACAAAGGAAATGTATACTGTTTTAAGTCAAGACGATCTCTTTGAAGCTCTCAAGTCACTGCTGGTCAGCTGGAAACAACATGGTATCAACGATATTCAAATCAACAAGATCGATCGTCGGATCGTGGCCGGAGTGTCCAAAAATAACTCATTTGGACTTAAGGCATGCAAATTCGCTTGTCAAACCTACTCTGATAAATCAGGCTCAATTCTGGTATTCACCAACTTGAAAGGACCTTCTCGAAGCTTTTCAAAGTTGACAAGAGAAACAGAACGGATTTTTGAGAAAGAAAGTATATTAGTATAATAATAGATTATAATCATTTTCTAGGGGGTTTCCCGATTTGGAAATTTTTGAACCAGCCAAACTATATATCATTATATGAGAAAATCGACTCCTTTCATTTACCCATGATCTCTTCTTCTTCTGGGTTTGCAAGACACGAGCCTGGAGTGGCTGTTTTGGCTCATCGGTCAGGTGCGCAACAAAAGGTCTATCCAGCGAGTTTCGTGCGTAAAAACTCTGCGAGAAGAGCTCAATTGGGAGCACATTATTCATCCAGATCGCAATTGCATTCCATTATTGGATCCAAAGAAAGTCTACGCAATATTCCGCCATATCTGATGAATTATCAACTTAAACCGAAACGAACCCAATACGAAACCAATCCGACTCTCAAATACTCAATAGCCAAAACTAATATGATCAACCATAAATTATATTTGGATACCACCAATATGAGCATTAATGAATATATGACTCCAAATTCTGTGGAATTACCAAGTTATTTGAATTCTTCATTACATGGTCTTACCAAATACGGAATCGATAGAAACATCAAGTCATTACCCAGATCGAAATATCAGATCAACGACGCCTCGCACAATCGAATGAGTACCATGGCAGAGATCAGTCTGGAGTCCAACTCGGAACATTACAATCGTGTGAAAAATAAGGTGTTCGCTCGTGGGATGTTATGGCCTGAACTAGAATCATATCTGGCTTCCAGAAATGAAATATGGCAAAATGAATACCTTTTGATCAGATTGCTTTTTGAAATATATTTAAGAAAGGTGATAGCTGCCAGAATCGCAGTCAAAATTGGAACTTCTAACGCACGCAGGGGCCACGATTCCTGGGATAGTGTTTTGATCACGTCAGTTTATGGGCAACAACAAGCTGAGTTCTTTAAAGAACAAGCATTATAATTATTTAATATATTTTGGTAGCTTGGAATTGGCCTCATTGAGTTTTAGTCTGTCCTTGAAAGCAGCTTCAATTCTTTGATATTCACCGTTCAGAACTTCGAACTTTTTGGTTTTCAGGAACTCCTGTAACTTGCTCTTTAATTGTTTGTCACACATACAACTGTCAAACACTAATTGAACCACTCCTCTGAAATATCTCACAAAGCTCTGTTTTTGGTTATCCTTGAGGAATTTAGCATAGAATCCGTTATAGTTCATTGTGAACCAGGACCAAACTGTAGAATATGACTCAGGTTGATATTTAAGACCAACTAAGGATAGTTCCACAGATTCCATGTCCATGTTATTCAATGCAAAATTGAGAGTTTTCTGTTGTAAATCTGATTTTCTAACATATCCCAAAGAAGTGAGAGCAGCAGTTCTAATTTCCTCGATACTTCCAGCTTCATAAACGTTATCTGCAACTGAATCTGGATTTTTCGCTATGGCCATGATTTCTTTATATTCTTTGGCAGAACCAATAGCTTGGATATTATCAAAAATTGCACTCAACATTTTGCGTGGAACAGTTCCTTTTGGACCTTGTAATAACATTTTGTATAGTCTTTTAGAAACAGCTTGTGATTGAGAGTTAGTATGATCAATTGATAATAAACTGGAACGAATAGATAATTCTGTGGCTGGTAATTGTCTGTAATCCAATCCATTCCATTCAAATTGATCAATAATCTCACCAATACACCGATCAGTCCATTTTTGTAGAAGTTGATACAATTTTGGGTCTGAGAAATAAGTAACAGACTTGACGGATTTGCTGAAGGTATTGAGAAGAGTCAATGCAATGTTGAGAGCCGTAGCATTCATGATTTTGGCATCCTTGGATAATCTGTTGATCAACAACACTAATCCAAGAATATCGTCCTCTGTTTGATAAGATTCACTGAAAACTGTGGATAGATCTAAAACAACTTGACATTGTTCAGTAGAATTCAACTTTTCGAAATGATCCACTAACTTTTCATATTGATCCAACGAATATTTTACAGTGGCAACCACCGTGTTATTAGCATTGATCAAAAAGCCATCCTCAATTTCCAATTTCCGATCAGTCATCATATATCTGTCAATTTTTCCGTCAAGAGACTTGACAAACAGAGGAATTTGATATGGAATGTCCTCCACCTTTGCTTCTGGATTATAGAGGAAACGATGTTGTTCCAAAACCAATTTGTCGGTTTTTTTGACTGAGATAATTGGATATCCAGCTGTTCTAGTCCATGAATACATGATAGTTGGAATATCATATTTATATTTGTTAAGTTCATGGTCTTTAAGAAACACCCAAAGATCAACTGGTTTGAATAATCCAAATTTGTTCTTCTCCATGAAGTCTCCCACCACTTTGAAGAAATTGTCAAACGACTCTTGCGGTTGATCATTGAAAAGATTGGCCAACATTCGAAGAACAAATATTCCTTTATCATAAGAATGTTTGGTAAAAGTGTTCTGGATAGTATCAGCTCTGACGTTCTGAACATGAATCGGCTTCATATTTTCAAGTCCCTGATATCTCTTCATATTGAATCCGTCATTGTTAAGTTGATCAAACCAAACCTCGTTGGATTCTTCATTCAAAATGGTATTTGCCATGAACGTGGCAAATGCTTCGTTCAACCAGGTATAATCGTAGCTTTCAAACGTAACCAAATTTCCCATATACATGTGAACCATCTCGTGCACAAGAACGTTCTTAATCATAGTACTGATTTCCAAGATTTTGGCAGGAGTTTCTGCATCTGGTGTAAGAAGATGATCTCTAAGAATTTGGATCATGGACCAATTTTCCACCCCTCCATCACTCAAACAAGTAAGAGCCACAACATCAAGCTTCGAAATTGGATAGTCGACTCCAAATTTGATAGCTATCTTAGGTAAAGTTTCTTCGATTGTGGCCATAGCCAATTTGGTCCTATTCAAATCGCCCAGTTGTGTATATATCCTCACCGGGAAGTCTTTCTGGGAGGGCAGATCTATTTTTTGCTCAACATATTCCAAATCACCAGCAGCAAATGAGAAAATCGATGTGGTCATCTTAGGAGTTCGTTCAAAAACCACTAATTGTCGACCATCCTCAAGAATATGTTTACTTTCAACAGCAGTATTGGATAAGTATTGATATTTGTCGTCCAGAGTCAATGAAAGCTTAAATGTAGCCTTGACAAGCAGATCATCAACACAAGGAAAAATCAATCGAGCAAAAGACGGCTGACAATGGGTCGAAATGATATATTTATCAGATCCGTCTTCTCCATGATACTTAGTCTTGAATACTCCTTTGGTGAAGTCTCTGAATCCAGTAATGGCTCGAGTAACTCCAATAAAATGAAGTCGCAACCGAACAACATCCTCTTTCCTCAAAAATCCATAAGTGATAGACTCACACGTCAACTTGGTAGTCTCTGTCTTACGATCCTGTTCTAATTTGAGTTTCTGATCCAATCCACCACCAGTCATCAAATATGCATCTGTGATAATCAACTCAACAGAATTGATCACCATCTCAAAGCTATCAGAATCATTCACAGAAACGTTCTGGTTAAATGCCAGATCCATCACCGACAAACCGATATAATTGGACTTGAGAGGATTCAACTCAAAAGAAAGGTCATAGTTCCAAGGCAAAAGAGCATCGCTGAAAGCTAGCGACACCATAGGAGGAGGTAACTCAGATTTAGTGCTCATGTCGAATTTCTGCAGAAGTATTTCTGTGCCAGGTTTTCTTCATCGTTTATATACCACCCCCGGTATAGTCTACGATTTTTTAAAGGAGGGGCAGATCTTGACAAAAGTTCCGTCCAAAACCCCGGATCGGGCCAAACAGTGGGGTAATCACAGGCTCGAGAAAGGCGGGCAGGGCATATGACATTGCTGACATAAGCATGGAACCGCATGGAAATTCTGAATCGTGACCGACACAAATTTCTTGTCTAATCTTTAACACGATTGGTGACTACGGTTACTCATTTGAGGCTGAAGTTCAGGCCCATCAGTTCGAATCTAATAGTATAATACTTTGAAGTTGGAGGAGATTGGGGGATAATTTGTCTACAATTTTTATTGGTTACATGGTAAAGGAAACAAGACTATACGATTTGTTACAAGTTTCTCCAGATGTTAGTTTCGCAGGGTTGAAAAAGGCGTATCGTGCTGCTGCATTGAAGTATCATCCTGATAAGATTGCTGGAAGTGGTGAGACCGAGCAAAAGAAAGCCGAGGCCACACGAATGTTCCAAGAGATCACTACTGCATACGAGGTTCTTTGTGATGAGAAAAAACGACAATTATATGACGTATACGGTGAAACTGGATTAAGATCTACGGTTTCGATGAATGATGGTCTCTCGGAACGATTTCAACAAGCCGAATCATTATTTGATCGTCTATTTGGTTCATCGTTCAACAAAGACATGGATTCATTTTTCCGTCCATTTGAAGAGAGGACTCATCGAATGCGCAAAGGAAGAGATATTTTGCATACCACGTATTGTACTCTTGATGATTTCTATCACGGAAAGACAATGAAGTTGAGTTTAACCAAACGTGTCAAATGTCTTACTTGTGGAGCACAGGGTGGTGGTCAATATGTGATTTGTATGGCTTGTGGAGGTCAAGGAGCAATAATAACGGAAACAAGATTGGGAATGATATACCAGCGCGTTCAGAGCACATGTCATCATTGTTCTGGACAGGGACAGATCATTCCTGAGGCGAACATTTGTCAAATATGTGATGGGAAAAAACTGGTAGATAAAAGGGTGATTTTGGATGTGGTGATTCCACGGGGAGCGAAGCCTGGTCAACAGGTTATATTTCCTGGAGAGGCAGACGAAGGAATTGACATTATTCCTGGAGATGTGGTGATTACATTACAAGAAGATCCCAAACGAGTGAACAAGTCTTTTCAACGCAGAGGAAACAATTTGTTCACCACGGTCAAACTATCGCTTTCAAAAGCTTTATGTGGTGGATTGTTGAAAATTGAGCATCTCAGCGGGAAAGTAGTGAATGTTTATGTGAATCGCGGTGATCTTGCCAATCCAAACACTATTAAAATCGCTAAAGGATACGGTATGCCTATTGATAACACTGGAGAAACGCAATATGGAGATCTTTTGATTAAGTTTCACATCGAGTTTCCAAAAATGAACGAACTATCCGATGTCCAATATAACATGTTGAGTAAGGCATTGGATCCTAGTTATAAGCCGAAGAACGTTTCGAGTTCTTCGTCTTCCGAAGATATTTCGGTTGAAGATTTTTCGCCTCTTTCAAGCGTCAATCTTTCCAATGGTAGTCGCTCTGCTACAGCAAGTATTGGTGGCTTGAAAGAACCTGTCTCCAGTAATGAAGAAGATGAGATAGATGATGGTGAAATAGTGTATCTTGCAGAATATTCAGACTCGGCTGAGTCAGCCTCACGCGCTTCCAATGACGATGTGGAATTGGATCAACGATCTCCTAAGAAATTCAAAGGGAGAAGCTCAGAACATTAGCAAAGTTTTAAATTACCTATGAGTAGTTAGTTAGCTTTCGAGGTATATTTTTAGTGTTACCCGGTAAATGTTTAATTGATTTTTTTGAACGGGCGGTGTTTCGTGTTGGCCCGCGAAACGTCCTTATAAATAGAGAATTCCCATTTGATTTGTTTTGTTTTCGTTTTTAATTATAAATCACCATGGACAAATTAAAGGAAGTAAGTAATGGAGTGAAATTGACTAACACAACAGAAATTGAATAAGCTCAAGTTGGATGCCGAAACCTGGCAGGAAAAGGCCGATGAATACGCGGCCAAAGTGAAGGAAATGGAACAAGAGGCTTTGGAAAAGGACAACCAAATCCAAGCGTTGACAAGAAAAAACCAAGTTTTGGAAGAAGATCTGGAGAAAGCCGAGACTGAGTTAAGTGAATTGAAGAAGATTGCTGGTGATTCCCACCAATTGAAGGCTGCTAACGAAAACTATACCAAGAAGCACTCGATGTTGGAGGAAGAATTGGAGGCCTCTGACGCCAACTTGAAAGAGACTACTCAAAAGCTCAGAGAAACAGACGTCCGTGCCGAAACTCTTGAGAAGAAGGTTGCCTCTTTGGAAAGTGAAAAGTCCGATTTGGAAACCAAGTTTGAAGAATTGGAGGCTAAGTATAAGAGTGCACAAGAAGAGTTGGAGTCTATCAGTGCGCAATTGGAGGCCATCTAACTCGAATTCGAACCCGATATGTGTCTGCTTCAGACTCCAAAGGCAACCAGTTTGCAATTGAAGGTGTTTTGGGTGTATGTGCACTTGCAAATGTTATATATTTTTTACGAGATTATCAAGAAGCATGGTTGAAAATAATTTTTTAATGATAAATGCTCACTTTTGACTCTGACTCCGACTATGCTAATCATCCCCCGCCTACAGACTCTGAGGCGGAGATTGAAGTTGCTCCCACATATCCGTCATCATCCACGTCTCTTTCGTCTATGGTGACTATATCTCGGCCCCAATTGGTTCAGAGGCTTGGCCGTCATTCTCGCAACGAATCGCGCGAAACGTTGATTGAGAACGAAGATTTGATCAACCAGGCCATTCTATTTGGAATTTCTTCAACTGCCACTACAGATCTCAACTTGCAACGTAACTCTCTTAAAGAACTGGGACTTAAACGACTGTCGCCTCGAGAACATATTGCGGTTGCTATTGGACGCGATCTTTCACTGTTAGTCATCATTAAGAACCTGGCCTCTCTTTGGATGTCCTGGTATAACATGGTCAACGAACAGCCATATAGACCCAATATTACATCAGTTCGAGCGTCCGAGTTCTTTCTCTCTGGAATCTGGTGTATGGTGTCCGGATTTCTCTCATATTCAATCTTGGACGGTTTGATGGTTCGATGGATCGTCATGTACGCAATACAAGCGGCTATCATCCGAATGTTGAGCATGTCGTTATTTATTGTTGCACTTGTGGAGGTGTTAACATTCACGTTTAATAACAAGCAGAATGAGTATTGTCTACCAGTTTGGATCTTGATCAGCTGTGTAATGACTCTCATCTATATCATCCAGAACTTTGTCACCTCCAATTTGCGCCTGGATAGTCATTTGTTGGACAAAGATGAGGAAACGGAAGCCACAGACTCCAAACGTAAGGTTCCTCGCACTGTGGACCTGTACAATATCACAGTGTTTGCAGTGGTGCCAATTGGATTGGCCAGCTTTGTCACTGTGATTGGTCTAATCCGTCTGGTGTTGATTCTGCGCTTGGAATCAGTACTTGAGATGTAGATATAGACCCGCTATTGAAATGTATATTACACCTCCGTACACCAGAAATATTTTTCGTCGTTTTCTCTTTAACCATGGTTGTTCATATTCTGGGAAAAGCCATCAAGGGCAAGGCCAAGGTCGATGTAAGTACATTTACTGGATCCCACTAACTTTAGACTGGATTGGCATACACATTTTTCGGTGTTGGTCAGAAAACAGCCGAGCGGATCTGTGCAAAAGTCGGATTGTATCCACATATGAGAATGCATCAACTTTCAGAAACACAGGTCATGGCAGTCACCAAGGAACTCACAGATATGACTATAGGCTCGCGACTGTTACAACAAGTTCGTGATAATATTAAACTTAAAAGAGCAATGGGATCCTACCAGGGTCTTCGTCACGCCATGGGACTTCCTGTGCACGGTCAACGTACCAAATACAATGCTCGTACTGCTAGACGTTTGAACAAACTGAATAGAAATCAATGAGTATATCCATCTGTCAATAGTTAATATAATCTATAACCCCCCTGCTCTGCCCCAAAAATCTTTTCCCTAGAATTTTCTCTCATTCAAAGTGTTGTTCAACATAATCCTTCCCCTTGTTCTATTTTGTGTCTTTGTTTCGCGGGTTTTAGTTCCGAACAGTTCCCAGAGCTATCCCGATATGTCTTTGCTTCAAATCGGAAAATCTCTAAAGTTTTACACAAAGGGGCTAATTGCCCTCATCATTCTTCTTACAAGTGCCTCCTACGGTGTTTTTTGTTCGCTGGTGTTTTCACTAGTGGGGAAGCGCAATCTAGCTCAATGGAGTACTGCTAGATTCTATTATAACTTCTTCAGCAGGATCATGGGTATCAGAATCGAGATCGAGGGTGAAGAAAAATTAAATGGTCTTCCAGCAATCCTGATGTCCAATCATCAATCCGAGATGGACATTCTTGTTCTCGGAAAGATATTCCCCAAGCGATGTGTGGTGACAGCCAAGAAACAACTGAAAATGGTGCCGTTTTTGGGATGGTTTATGGCACTCTCGGGAACGTTTTTCTTAGACAGATCCAACCATGAAAAGGCCATCCGCACTCTTAATAAGGCCTTAGAAGATCTCAAGGTCACCGAAGGTGGATTGTTCATGTTCCCTGAAGGAACAAGATCATATTCAACAAGTCCGACTCTTTTACCCTTGAAAAAGGGAGCTTTCCATTTGGCCGTTCAAGCCCAAATCCCATTGATCCCATTAGTTGTCTCCAACACTTCCAATCTATACAGTATCAAGAAAAGAAACTTTAAAAAGGGAACCATCAAGATCAAAGTATTGGATCCAATTATTACCGAGGGACTCACTAAGGATGACGTTCATAAACTGGTCGAAATGACACAGGCCAAGATGGATGATGAGATCCGCAAGTTAGGAATGAGTTTGGTTGATGGCGAGCCCATTGGAGAGACCGAGGCCTTGTTGAGTGCTGAGGCTCAATGAGGCGCATGAATATAATTTATATGTGGCAGTGCTAAAATTTAAATAGAAATCGATGTTTTGGAGAAAGTCCCAATCTGAGCCGGAAACGAAGCCACAGTCCACCTCTGATGGACTTTCAGAGCTTCAACGTGCTCTAGCAGAGGCGTATAATTCGAAGTCTGCCGAATCCAGCTCAAAATCCGCTCAAAATCCCGTTTCATTAAGAGAACTAGCCAGTAAGCGGGCAGAGACCACTTCTTTGGACAAATTTCCAGTAAGTATTCAATTTATGGGTCTAATATCGTTAGAGAGAAATGTCATGTCTTACAGCCATGGACGAGTTGATGGAATGTATGTCGCTGGGAGGACAAGTGAGAAATTATTATAGATATGGAGATTTAAGTATGTGTGAGAAACAGAACGACAAGCTCAATTTCTGTTTCTCGAATTCGCTAAATACGGGAGAGGTCAAGGAGAAGAACATTCAGGAGTTCTATAAACAGCGTTTGGTGGACCAGTTGAAACGAGGAAGCAGTGAAGATATTTGGGAACAACGCTAGTGGAGGATGTAATTAATTACGTGGGGGGTGGAATCTGTAAATAATTTAAATTATTGGGGTGATTTTTTGATCGCATTCTATTCGTTTATGGAAATGAAGTCTCCCGCTTCTAGTCAGCCGGAGCGTGTCTATGGACCTCGGGCGACAGCTCCTACACCTGCAGCACGGTCGTTGATGCCTACAATGGGATCTAAGACCAGACCCAGAGAGTCTAAGAAGCACGGGACCAAACGGCAAAACAAGGTAAATGACAAGCCCAAGTTGGCAGATGATCTTTTCATTGACAAATCGATGGTAAGAGGTCGTAAGGGGATAGATATTAGTCATCTGGTGGAATTTCAGTTACCAGAACACGAATTTGTGCCCGACACCGGTCGTCGTCCGGGATCAAAGAAACATCGCCAACAAAGTGCCAATTTGAACTTGACGGGTCGAAAATACGTCAATGTCAATTGCAAATTCATAGTTGATTATCGTGGAGATTACAGAACTCAAATTCTGGACCCCAATATTCCTTTGGACGATGCTTGTATATTGCGGGTTGTCATTAACAAGAATGACCATCAATGTCCTATTTGTTTAGGGGACGAGTTTTTAGCTCCACGGATGACTCGATGTGGTCATGTCTTTTGTTATCCATGTCTTTTGCGACTTTTTGCCGCATTTTCCAATGAACCTGACTACAAAGGCCGAGTGAAATGTCCATTATGTTCTGATGATATCAAGGAGAAACACGATTTGTTGGCGGTTTTGATCAATAAGTTGGATGAAAGATATGAGAAACCCAACGTGGACAATCCTGTGGAGTTGGAACTGATGTATCGGCCATCATCCCGGGTTTTGGCTCAACCATTCAGATATTATTTGGAACATTGTGAATATGATGGTGATATTCCGTGGATACCTCGCACAGCCAGTGTAGAGAACTATTTGAACGAATCGAGATATGCGAAATATTCAAGAATAATGCAATGTGGACTGGACTTTGTGACCAAATGTTTTGAACAGGAGCTACAAACGTTGGATACTCATCAACAATTGGACTCAGAAATATATGGAGATAGCACTGATCATTATTTACTTGCGTCGTTAAAAATTCGGTCCCAGATGGAAGCCATGGCAGAGTCATTTGCCAACTCTAATGTTGAGACTGTCCCGGAATCGCCAGACAGTTTGAATTTACCGACCGAGGAGTTGATTGTGCGACAGCATGAGTTCCATGAAACAGAAAGAGGTTTCTTTTTCTATCAATCCGGATTCAACTCGAGCATCAAGTATTTCCTCACGAGTCTGGATATCCAAATACTCAAATCGCTTTATGGCGATTATTGCAGGTTTCCATTGGTATTATATCCGCTTTTAGAAAACATCAATTATGAACATTCACCATTAACACAGGAATCTATCAACAAGCTCAAATATCTGGGTCATCTTCCCATTGGCACTGAGATTGGGTTCATGGAACTCGATTGGTCACAGCAACTATCCACCATACCCAGAGACATATATGCCCGATTCAGCAAAAAATTGAACGATCGTAGTCGGGCATCTAGAAATAAGAAGCTGCGGGAAGATCGCAGCAAAGCTGCATTTGAAAGAGATTTGGAGCTCAAAACATTACAATTCTATTCTGAAGAGAATAATATGCGATTAGAAGATTATGGATATGGCGGGAATGGAGTCTCCAAGATGGTGCACACCGAAGCTCCGCAGCTGGGCGAAGAACATGAACCAATAGGGGTTCAGGATGAGTCCAAATATAATACCACTGTTTGGGGTACCAAGATTTTGAAATCCGAGGAACCAGAGCCCGAGGAATCGGATATAGATGCGGAATTGATCATCAAACAAGCCAAAGAGATGGCTTTGGGAAAGAAGAAGAAGAAGATTGTTTTGAGTTTCACATAATTATTCCAAAACGTTTTTCTTCACTATGCGACTCTTCAATTTGGCTTTTCGAGTCGTCGGAACAGAAACATGACCTATTCCAGGGATTATTTTCACTCCACATTTATTGATTGGTTTAGAGGTCACGGAGATCTTGATTTTATCGTGGTTTCCCAGTGCCTGACCGGGTTCAACAATGTCCTCTTGTTCTTTTTCCAATAATCTACCTCGCTCGATTTGTTCGTTAAGGTTTTGGAGTGCAGATTCCTCGTCAGTTCGAATTTTATGCTCTTTGGACTCTTTTTTCACAGACTTATCAATATAAGCTATTGAATATCGTTCAGCGTCATATTCTTCGTATTCCTCGTTTTCTGCGACATTGCAAAGTCCCTGATGTTTTAAAAACATCACCAAAGACGTCAAACTTTTCCATCTGGTTGAGTTCAAATGAATATGATTTTTATCCATAATATATTCCTGATAGAACCGATTGCTTCCAATAAATTTCTCGCCATGATTGACTCGTAATTGTCGTAGAAACTCGCCCAAAAACTTGCTGGAATATTCCCCAATCACAGATTGTGATCCGTTGCTCGAATTGTCCAGCTTCTGATCCAACTTACGAATATGTGAAGGCGATTGGATATGTAACTGGAATCCATGATCATCTAGACATTGCTTTTCGCAGATCTGACAATAAAATTTGGTCTTTTGCAATCCTCGACGTCTAAGCTGAGACGAAACATATTTAGCAGTTCCATATTCAGCACGGGCCATTGAATCGTTTAATTTATAAATATTTTTATCCTAGCTTATTTTTTCTTTGCCATGTCCTCTAATAGTGGACCAGTGAGAAACTATTACTCGCCACGGAAAATTGCCATACAAATACCCAAAACACACAAAATTCATCTCGTGATAGTGGTATGTGTGGCAATGGGACTCCGTCTGGCTGGAATTGGGATTCCCCCGATAGTTCTTCCGTCCGAATCGACGATATTAGAAGCTGTCTCGAATTATCTCCACGGTACATTTTTCGTATCTCCAACTCCACCATTGATTCCTCTGATGTATTGGACAATTGCAGCATTATCTGTGGACGAGCCACCGCTTTTGATACTTCGATCTCTTGGGGTTTTGGCGGGAACAGCAACAGTTCTTCTGACATATCGGACATTGAAAGCTTCTGGAGTTGGTCATCGAGTGTCTTTGGTGGGAACGTTGATGCTAGCTTTGGATAATTCGTTTATTCTTGAATCTAGAGTGCTTTCAGAGATCTCCATTTGTCTATTTTTCATCAGCTTGATTACATGCATGACCAAAGTTCTCGATTCGGGAGCAAATAATAAACGTTGGTTCATCTCGTTGATTGTCAGTTCCATTGCATTGGGATGTCTATTGAGTTCCAATAAAATTGGTTATGCTACTGCCATGTGGATGGCAATTGTCACCATAAGGTCCATCTGGATTCAAGTTGGAGATCTCAGCAGAAACTCTAGACAAATTTGGATACAATCATTGATCAGATTTGGAACATGGATCTCTGTCGCTTTGTTAACTTATCTTGGTGTATTTGCACTCCACATAGATTTACTTTCTCATCCTGGACCTGGTTATTCAATGATGTCCCCACATTTCCAAAACTCACTCGAACCAATACAACCATACATTGCCGACGTGTCGTACGGCTCAACAGTGACATTCAGAAGTTATTATACTGGAAAATATCTGCATTCTGAAGCATCCACATATCCAAAATCCGGATACCAACGAGTCACAGCTTCAAATGATCAAACAGACGGAAATCTTTGGTACTTGGAACAACGAGTCAAAGCAAATAGAGGAGAATTGGTCAGAAAGTACAAATATATCGAATTGGGTCGTCAAATCAGAATCTTCCATAATGACACCGAATCTTATTTGTACATAAATGCGGATGGAAAACCCCCACTCTCGGAAACTGATTACAATAAGGAGGTGAGTACAATGGGAAATATCAGTTGGACCGGGGAAAATTATCTCAACTTCGAGTTGAGACCGGCTCCACAATATTCGACTGAATTGGGCGTGAAACGTATCCGTGCTGTTGAGTCTGTTTTCCAACTTTATAACGTGAGAAACAAATGTTATTTGTTGGCAACTGAGAATGAGTTACCTCGATGGGCACGAGGTCATGACGAGGTGGTTTGCATTGAAAAACCGGTTTATGAACGGTCATTGTGGTTTGTGGAGAAAAATACCCATCCAAAACTGGAAGGATCCAACGTCAGTTATCAAGAGTTGAGTTTCTGGGATAAATTGAAAGAAATCCACTTCAAGATGAATAAATTGGTTAGCAAATTAGCAAAATGGAAAGTTGACGACCAGACTCCCTGGCAATGGCCATTTTTGGAATCGAAAACATTGATATGGAAACAAGGAACACAAGAATTGTGGTACACTGGAAATCCAATCGTTTATTGGCCAGCAATTATGATTGTTGTTGGGTTCAGTGCATTCAAAATGCTTCAATTGATCACATACAATCCCAACAAAACAACAAAATGGACTCCACGAGAAATTGAATTCGATCATCATTCTATCGATTATTTGCTTGGATTCCTCATCCATCTGGTTCCATTCTTGATGGATTCCACTAGGCATTCTCCCCAAAACTATCTATATTCATTGTATTTTGGGATCTTGTTGTTATGTCAATGGCTGGAATGTATACAGGCGGACAAAATCCTAATGATCATAACGGTCTCAATGATCCTCGTGTATACAATTGTTTAATCTCTAGTTTTGGCTATTCCCTTACTTACTGTGATAATCATCTCGTCCACCAATTCTCGTAATTTTTCTTTGCGTTCAATGGTTTCTGTCTTTTGTTTCTCTAATACTGCCAATTCTCGGGATAAAGAATCGATTTTTTTCAATTGCTCTTCCTTGCTGACTCCGACTCCAGGTAAAGTGTCTATTATTGTAAGAATCTGTTTAGTTTTCAAGATTATATCTCCTGTTAATTCCGTTAAATTGGCCTTAAAATCGGCCTCTGAAGGAGGATTGTGTTCGGGATCGGGTAACATTTCATCGCCTTCAGTTAATCGCACAGCAACATGATTTTGATCAACATATGATAATGAAGCAAAAAACATGTCTGAAAGTTGATCCAAACAAATTTGGAGTTGAGTCAATCTGTCGGTCATAAACAAGAGATACAATTATTTTATTTTATTTATTTTATTTTCTTCGCCTATTTATCGGCTATGGACTTCTATTCGAATTTGGACTCCAGATCGTTGGATAAGGAGACTCCCACTCTGTTTGAAGTGATCAGTTCCAAGGAATTGGAACATTTGTTGTCTCCTAGTATCCGATTTGTCTTGATCCATTATGCTAACAAATACCCTCGATATTTGATCCGAGTGTTGAACCATTTTGACGAGCTAAATTTGGTTTTGAGAGGATATTTGGAATACTTGTTCTTAAAACACTGGAATTCATCGTTCATTGAGAAGTTCTACGGTTTGAAACGATCAAATAAATTGGACTTGTCGTTAAAACATGGCAATCATTCTCAATCTGAAAAATACAACAATTTAAGACGATTGAAATCAATTCAGATACTCGCTTCATTATCTGAAATCATCTTGATTCCTTATCTCAAAGAGAAATTGGATCTTTTGTATGATCGATTGTTACCAGAATATCTTATGGATAAATTGAAACCTTCTCAAAATAAGAAGGATCTGCTCAAATATTGGTTTTTGAAGGTTTATCCTACATTATCAACCACTCTCAAACTTATCAACGTGGTTCTCAAAGTGTTATATCTTTCTGGAACGTTCAAATCAACAAGCATCCTCCAATATTTATTCAACATTCAATATTCAAGAATTAATCAATTTGATTACCAACTCGCCGACTTAAGAACCTCAAAATTTCTCAACGGTCAATCCACATCACCCAAAGTTTCTCGAATCCGTCCAATCTCGTTATCTGAATCCTTAATGGACTTTTATTCCAGAATGTCGTATCCATTGAAGAAAACACTGTTGCTTACGTCAGAATCGGTACTCCCGGTGTCTATCTTTTTACTGAAGTTTTTGGAATGGTGGAATACCTCCGAAATCAACAAGAACCTTAAATCAAACACCGTGACTGATAAAATTCCAGAAGTACCCCAAATCTTTAATCTAAGTCCAAAAAAATTGCGTACCAAATTTGCAACCAATTCACCAAACTGTCCTCTTTGTCACCAGGAAATGCACAATCCAGCAATCATTGAGACCGGTTATGTTTTCTGCTATACGTGCATTTACAAATATCTCAAAGAAGGCGACGAGGATGCCGGAAAGTGTCCGATTACCGGTAAAAAATTGATCGGTTGCAAATATAGCCGATCTTCCAAAGAATGGAAGGTCACCAATTTACGAAGATTAATGATATAATCGTTATTTATTCACTTTCACTATCGTCAGTGCTCTCCCATTCAACGTATTGATCCTCAACCAATTCCTTGGATTTCTTAAGTATCAAAGGGTCGAAAGGAAAGTATGCTTCGAGATCTAAAAATTCTTGTTTGCTTTCGAATTTGGTCCCGGATTGTAGTCCCTTGATTCCATTCAAACGTTCTCTCTTGTTGCGTTCAATTATTGAGAAACAGTAGCAAAGATCCACCTGTTGGGCCAATCTGGCAAAGATCAAAACCACTGTTTCGTTGCAATATTTAAGTGGATTGAATCCCGAGATGATGAGTTTGTTGAAGAACTTGTCCAAGTTCAACTCCCATTTGTCTTTCTCGTTCTTCAATTCTCTGTAGCGGAAACAGAATATGTATAATAAGCCTTGGAACACACAATAAAGAATCTTGAACCGTTCCATTCCTCCATTGCCATTGGCAATTTCATTTTCACGCTCGGCAACAAAGACAGAACACCATGAGGTGAGATATTTCATCACAAAGACCAATTGGTGTTTGGTCAAACTTTTGGCACGAGCAATGAATGAAGAAACATATTGCATGGCCTTAACACGATTGGATGCCATTTCATTCACATTGAACACGATATCAATTAACATGACCAAAAACGAATCTGCAAGATCGGGATGTTGTTGGGCAACGAAAAACATCAAATATTGGATGCATCGGGTATAATGTGTAGGTAGAACGTGAGATTTGAAGAGATTGGCCAGTGTGTTGAATAACGAAATCCCCTGAGAAACATCGTTTTTGAAGATTGGACCTATGAAATCCATCAAGGTGCGCATAATGGCATCCAATTTCGACGACAAATTACTCACCTTCTGGATCTCAATGTGGTATTCTTCCTTATCCAAGAACTCCTCGTCACTGCTTTCGTCGTCCTCCTCTTCATCTTCCTCTTCTTCGTCACTATTCAAAGCCTCCTCCAAATCCTCATCATCCAACTCTTCCAGTTCGTTCTGTAACTCCACATCAAGCTTGATACAATTTTCCACAATTAACTGCCAAACAGCATGACGGATCTGATCACAATATGAAAGAACATACAACAGATTCTTCACATAGAAAACCAACTCCTGTTTGGCAGCATTCTTATTCGGAAATCGCCGCTTCAAAATACTAGGTATGGTATTGGTCGAGGTAGGAATCACCTGGATGATATATTTCAAGATCTCATGATGAGTTTCCACCATATCGCGCTTACTAAAGTCGGCAATCAACATGCCGGCCACCTCGTTCCACCATTTGGGTATTCCAGACACCAAAACGGAAAGAAACGTAGAATACACTTTAGAAAACTCTTCACTTTCGTATTCGAGCCAATCAATCTTAAGAATTGATTGAATCAATATAACAGTGGCCTTATTGTCTAGTCTTGAGATCTCGCCTGTTAACACCCGAAGCATTTGGATCAAATTATCTTGAGAAATACGCTCCACATTGCTCTGTGGTAGCGTCAGTTGCGCAGATAACGTATCTATGGCAGAATAGTCATTCTGAAGGTTAGTAAACATTGAAAACCTGTAAACATACCTTTTCCATGCTGTCAAGAGCTGATCTCACTATCGAACTATACACTTTTCCTGAGAACTGGTCTGGCTCGGTAACCCGTAATGAGGGAGAATCGGGATCTGTGTCCAGTTTTCGACGCTTCGAATCTTCATGATCTGAGTGCCCTCGTTTGAGCGACTCGTTTAGAAGAGGGGCGTTCTGTACAGACATCATATTTTGCATTAAAGCGCACAATGCAGATATGTCTGTTAGTAAGTATTTTGCCTACAAAAAATTTTCAAATATTTTTGTGATTACGTAAGCCTTGAAATTTTTGTGGTGGCAGGTTTGTAGTTGCGAAATGAGGGGGGAAGTGGAAACGATACCTTTCATAGGGGTATTAGTGCGTGGTGGGTAGCTTAGAGTAAATAGTAGGCGACAAGATGACCATTTCATTGATCCAAAATACCTGGTCCTGATCACTTCTCCGAGCCGGCTCACGATTTTCCTTGTGATCTTTGCTAATTTACCCATATATATATTTCGAGCCTTGCACGATAATGATTTTGGAAATTAATCCGCTGCGGAAGCGTCCCGCGTAGACTCGTGTGAGCGTTTTATATAAATTTAAAGTTCGTCCGTTCTCTTCCAAATGTTGTACAATGGCTCCTAAACTTCAGAACCAACTAGTCCGCTTACCGTTCAAGATATTAATCATTGCATTCTCAACGCTGGCCTTAGGACTATTGGTTTCTTTTCTCGACCAAACTTCCATCTCTGTAATTCAACCTGAAATTGCGGAGGCATTGAACGCGCAAGCTACGGTTTCATGGGCAGGAACTTCGATGCTTATAGGAATGACCAGTTTCCAGATATTGTCAGGACGATTATCAGATATCTTTAACCGGAAGAATGTCCTTCTGTTTAGCTTGGCACTTCTTTGTCTTGCCCAACTCGCAACCTGTTTTTGCCGCACAGCCACACAACTATATATTTTCCGAGGATTTGCTGGTGTTGCTAATGGAGGCATTACCTCCATGACCATGATCTCAGTTAGTGATCTGGTAACATTAGAAGAACGAGGAAAATATCAAGGAATCCTAGGTTCGTGTGTGGGAATGGGAAATGCCATCGGACCGTTCATTGCAAGTGGTTTTGCAAAGAAATACACTTGGCGTGGAAACTTCTATTTAATGTGTCCTCTCACAGCCCTTGCATTCTTCGCATGTCTATTTTTCCTCCCCACACCTCCCAGCTTCGTTGTCAATTGGTCCAATTTCAAAAATATCGATTATTATGGGTTTATCACCAGTTCTATAGGAACAATCCTTTTTCTTGTTGCGATTTCTGGAGGTGGTAATACGTACAGTTGGAACTCTCCATTGGTGATTGCTCTTCTCACCATTGGATGTTTCTTTCTGGTGGTCTTCATGTTGACCCAATGGAAGCTCTCGAAATTGCCAATGATGCCTCTTTGGGTGTATAAATCACCATCTGTTGCCATCATGTTGGTGCAAAACCTGTTTTTCGGCATGTGTTATTATGCCAACGTCTATTTTCTGCCTCTTTATTTCCAACTGGTCCGCGGATGGAGTCCCACGCACTGTTCATTGATTATGCTGGCTTCGGTGGTCACACAGGCAATCACCAGCACCTCCTCTGGTTTTCTGATCAGTAAGTATGGCCGGTATAACTTTATCATTATTCCCGGCTTTGGAATCTGGTGTCTTGGACTATGTCTTGAAAGAGGCTTGTTTAATCAAGATATTTCCGTTGCGGGAATTTGCATGATCCTATTCACTCAAGGAGTCGGGATTGGTATGGTTTTCCAACCAACCATGGTTGCTCTTCAGGCCCATAGTAGATTGGCAGATCGTGCAGTCATTATTGCCACTAGAAATTATAACAGATCGGTGGGTGCGTCCTTAGGACTCGCATCTTGTACCGCAATCATGTCAAACAGTTTCAGGGCCAAATTACGTTCAGGAGATTTTGGGCTTAGCGAGAGCGAGATCGACCAGTTAAGCAAATACATTTTTTCAATCGATTTGACCCAATACAGTACATCCATGCAAGAACAACTCAAATCTGTTACCTACCACTCACTGCAGCAGGTATTCACCTTCTTTGTTCCGTTATTGGGGTTGTCTTTCCTACTGTCATTTGCTATCAGGGATCGGGGTTTAGCATACGCGGAGAAGACACAGGATGAGGAACAAAAAAGAGAGGATTCGGAGGCAGATGCGGTTGAAGAGACTAAGTAATTATGTAATAATATTCCAGACCTTTGAGACCACAATACGTGGTGTGAAATTTTATGTGCTATACAGGAGTCTCGCAGCTGTGACAACACCTAATTTAATACCAGATGGTGATCGCCATATCGTATGATTTCCACATTCCCTACTGATGAGGATCCAACAGATGCTTTCCCAATAAATGTTGCGGATCCTCGTTCCTTTCAAGGAGGTGTGCAGCATACGCTCTACTTTAATGAAAATCCTATAGATTTTTCTATAAAGATCAGCCAGTTTTTTTTTTAGTATGATTATTCTTCATGCATATTTCCAATTGTGGAAAAAGTCCGTTATTTTTGGATAATTAGGAAATGATAGTTATCAGAGTCTAGCCGAAAAAAGATTTGAAGGAGGGATTTGCACTCAAGGAGTAGTTCTATCAGGACCTTGGCTGGACTAGGACCGAGCTCAAGACCGGATACCAGGCTATTGGACCTGTTTGATTAGAGGTTATCTTAAGAGGTCGTAATTCCACTTTCTGTTTGATTCAAGTATCATTTCTTAAAGTTTTAGGTTCCATGTAAGGAGTTGTCCTCAGACGTGTAATAACTTAATTTTGAAAAGTCCTATTTTCTGAAAGAAGACTAATATTTTGTGCAGGAAATTAAATTGCTATATAAACGTATGCAAATCCATACCATTTTCTCGTAAATGAGTTCTCCAAAATCTCCAGTCCCCGCCCGAACTAAGATCCCAGTGGTGGAATCCTTCTTGGCTTCTGAAAGACAACGTCAATATCAGAACTACCACAGAGGTCCAGATTCCCCTGATCCAGAAAAGGCGGAACTGATGGAGGAATTCCCTGTAACTTATAGAAAACATTTTGAACGTGTCAAAAGAACCAGACCTGTTCTATCGATCTTGTTAGTTTTGACGCTGCTGGTCAGCTTCGTGATCGTTCGCACAGCATGCAGCTTCCATGGAGCTCATCGTCCGATCACCGTGGAACAACAAATTTTTGGACTTGAGGAGTCTGCTCCGTTAATTAATTCGGAGTTAAGTGGAGACATTTATAGATCCAAAGAAGAGATGAAGATATCCAGTGGCGAAAGAATGAGGGCCATCGAGGACCACTACGCAAGAGTGTCCAACCTACTTGAGAGATAATACTCTTTACGCGAGATCGCAGCACGACGTCATAATACACCTATATACCAATATTATCAAAAATAAGGGTTTTACAGAACATCATGGAACTGGGCTGTAGCACCCATCAGGTTACATGACAGGTATCTTAGATCCGATACTGTGAAAAAAGATAATAATATGCAATATGCACAACTTTTGTAATGTGGTAGTTATTAAATGCTCATCATTTTATTGTTCTGTATGCAAGGTGTGCATTTATTTAATTAATATCTATGCTTTGTACAGTTTTACAAAATCCACGCCGAAGAAGCAAATTGATTGTATCAGGGTGAACATCACATCCATTTGCCACCAGCTTATCCAATCTGAGCCAACTTTTGGGTCTTTGAAATAGCTCAATGATTCCAACTCCTGTTACTTGATTTCGGGATATATCCAACATCTTTAAACCAACAGGACGTGAACATGCAATCATTTCTCCGGATAAATTTCGCAGCACCGTATCAGTAAAATTGGTGCATTCGATAAATGAGAGAGATTCAAGCTGAGGTGCAAATCGTATGATTTCGCCGAGATTTACCGGACGTGATGCAGGGAGTGGAATCCGGAAATTGGAAGCCGCTCCATTAAACACCAATTTGTAGTTGGACTTGAGCTTGAGATGGCGTAGGTGCTGATTGGTGCATTCCATTATTTTGGTTAGTCCATACGAATCCAAAGACGTGTTCTCCAGAGACAAAACTTCAAGTCGTGATAAACAGTTCAAATCAAGACGCATGATTAAACTTTCATCTCTCGATATGGAACGTTCTCTGACGCTCAATGTTTTCAGACTGGGCAATTTGTGCTGCAACCGTTCCAAAATTTGACCCAAGATTAATCTTCCGCATCCATCCACTACCAAATGATAAATCGGACCCATGCTGCCCAAAAACGTTTCTAGTTCAGTCACATCCGCTTCACAATTAGTTAATTGCAAAGCATTGACGTTCTTGGTGGTGACATTTCGTAAGAACGCTCGCGTCATTCGTCTATTCGGTTTATCCAATAATTTAGCACGCACTAATAATGCTAAATTGGTCATCTCCGTAAAATCCAACTGAGTAGCCTCCAGTTTAATTAGTTTTGAATATGTCAAATCTGTCACGACAATGCTAAGCTTTTCCAGTTTGGGATTGAGATATCGAAGCATATCAGTCAGACCTGCCCCGTTCTCTAAAACTGGTAATGATATGGACAGTTCTTTTAAATTAGCCATCATTTTACGACCAGCAGAAATGTTGGATAAGATTTGTGCAAACTTGTGATTGTCATATTTTGCCAAAGTAAGCGAGAGTTTATCGATTCGGAAATCGCTTGCAAGAAATTGCTTTAACATGCTTGATTCCTCGCTTGCACGTAAACTAAGAGTCAAGGACTCGAACGTACGACGGTGACGTAATTTGTAGAAGTCGAGAAACTTGACAAACTCCTTCAGTGATGGATGTCGTTTGAGAATGGGATTTGAGAGAATCTGTGGTACATTTCCAATTGTTTCATGCCATCTATGATTCACCAATAGACAATTTAAAGTTGTAGGCTGGTCTAATTGTCCAACCACAGTTGAAATTAATTCAAATGGAAGAAATCGGAGGGGATCGGTAGATCTGATTTTTCTTTTCTTCGAGATTTGTTCTTGTGATAACTTTTGTTTCCAATCAGCTATCTCCTTCTTCATTTTCTCCTGTAATCGTTCATTGATCTTCAAGCGATCACCATATTTGGATTTTCCACGTTCCAGACGTTTAAGACCAGATTCAAGGACTTCCACAGCTATCTCAAGACGACCTTCCAACGAATGGATCTTTGAAATCCTCAAATAGCTCTTGCATTTGTACGGTTCCAACTCTAATTGACGAGTTGCATCTCTCAATGCAGAACCCAGATCACCCAGCTTCTCGTGACAGGCCGCACGCGAATCTAGTAATAGTCCCAATTTGGCTCGCCATTCAACCTTTCCTTCGACAAGCTCCTTTTCTCCAATGATTATCAACCTGGTGAACGCTTCCTTTGCCTGTGAATACTTGCCATGTTCAAATAAAGCAAGGCCCTTTTCCATCGATGCGCGTGAATAAATTAAAATTAAAAAAATTGAGACAAACACTGGAGTCTCTCTGATTATCTGCGTTTTGATTTTTTGGTAGCCACCTCTCTTCCTTTAGCTTTCTTCATCTCTACTGGTTTTGAACCAATGTATTTCCCATTCATTTCCTTGAAACATCGCAAATAATCGTCTGAATCACTGAAAGAAACAAATCCATACCCTTTATTTTCACCCTTCTTAGGATCTTTAGGAACTTTCACTTGCGAAATTGAAGGATAACCAATCAGGGATCTCAAAAGAAGTTCCTCATCGACATCCTGTCCTAAGTTTCCAATAAAGAGACGGAAATGAGACGGATCCCAGCTTGGTCTGGACGGCTTTTTGATCTCTTGTAATACATGAACAGAATTATCAATAGATTTAGAATCCACAACATTCATTCTTTGGTTGCTATGCATATATCTTGTTGCCTTAGCTCCTGCAGCGGCTCGTCTATCCGACGCTTTTGAGTCATTGATAATATTTCGCCGAGACATTGTTCAGATACCTATATTTGATTTTTTTAATCATTTTTTTCTCCTCATGATCTTCATAGGAATACATCGAGCTGGTCTTCTAAGACAGTCTGTACGTCGTCTACCTTCTCCAGTCCTGAGGTTTAGATTCTATTCTACTCCTCCAGAACAACTCAAACCTTTACTGGAGAGAATTCCCGGACATACAAAGCAAACAAATACACTTTCAGATAGATTACCTCGGTCTCTCAAACTCGAAAAAGAAGCTGTTCCTTCATTACTTCCGCATCCTAATGCTCCAGAACCTTCCAAATACCCATTAGCGAAGATGTATGCTCAATTATCTCGCTCAAAGGATCCCGAACTTATTTATGAAAGTGAAAATCATAGGCTTTACTTTGTCTTCTGCTATTGTTTTGCGCTTGTGTTCATCATCTACGGTATAAATCTGTTTCATATCGGCTCGGATTTGGCTTTTCAAATTCATGACGAAAATGACATGACATTGACTCCATTACAGAATAATCTTCGATTGGCCATGCATTTAAGTATGGTTGCAGTCGGAGGATCAATCATTACTGCCTGTGGTATTGGTCTTGCTCTCACACCATCCAGATTGATCCGCAGAATCTGGTATCTTCCAGGTAATGGTGTCAAAGAACCGTTTGTGCGATTCACCGTTCATCCTATTCTGCCTTATAATCCAACACCTGTTCATACCATGCCAGTCACCAATTTGAAAAAGAATAAATTTGCCAAGGTTTATACTGGGGATGGATTCTATGGCACTGGAGACTCGATGTTTGTGTTCTGGTTGAGTCAAAAAGGAAAACGTACGCCATGGCTGGTTGATAGAAAAGGGTTTTTCTGGGGAGATGGAAGAATCTTTGATCTGCTATTTAGCGACGATCCTATTGAATATGTTGAAAAGAGCAAGAAGATCGATGAAATTTACGGTGATTTGTTGAGAAAAAAGAGAGAAAAGGTTCAGGAATTGAAAAGAGAACACGGATTTGGTTGGAAGACCAAAGCTAAAGGTCAATTGATGGCTGAAGATATTAAGAGAATCCTCAACACCAATAACGTTCCTTCGAATATCAAGAAGACAGAAAAGTCCAATCCAAAGAAGAAGTAGCTCATTTTAATCTGTATATAATTTATAAGTCTGGCAATCTTTCGACCTGTGGAATTTTCGATAGAACTCGGTCACGTGCAAGCTCTTTAACACTTTCTTTAGTATCATCTGGACTATTCACCAAGCCTCTAACGAGGGATCCAACTTCCTCAATTGGATTTTGAAGTAGATATTTTCTTTGATCAGGAACATACCGGTTGCAAAAAGAGCCATCTTTGCGGAACAGACTGAAGTTACTACGACAAACGTAGAGATCCATTGTTTCCAGCAGATACAGATCCAAATCATAGGTCAATTCCTGACTTCCAAATATTCGGCCTGTGTTGTTGAGTGTAGCGGGGTTTAGACGAGTACCATCAATTTCGTATAAAGCGGGACGAACTTCAAAAGATTCATCTTTCAATAGATTTTCAAATTCTCCAACCGGATCATATTGAACTCGCACTCCACCTAAATCACGAAGGTTTTGAGCTTGGAAATTCCGTTTGTTGTAGAATAACGTTGCATATTCAACGGCGTCATGAGATCCCGCTCCACATTTAGTTTGGCCCAGAAGGTTATGATAGCTATCTTTTCCCTCGAAATCATAATATGCTGCGAGCATCAGGTTATCGAAATTGTGTTGCTTGTTAATAATCAATGCGTTATGGTCGGTCGTGTATGCTGGAATATGATGTCTCAATCTTGCTACCTCATAATATCCAGGATTGAGGCTGGAGGAATACTTACTTCTCCAGGTGATCAATCCGTATTCCCAGAACATCCAATTATCAAATAAGCTATCCAAGGATATTGCAGGGAACACTCCCACATCTATCCAAAAAGCTTTTTGAAAAGAGGAGGCCAGAAGAAGAAATGGGAGCAATTGTTGATTATCTAGATCTCCAAGCTTTTTAGTGACGGCATCTCCAAATCTTTCAGATAAAAAGACACATTGTGCATTCAATGACGGAAATATTACTTCACATAACTTCTTGTCATAATCAGCTTCGGATCTCAAGAATAAGTCGACAGGCAAAGTGCTTCCTGTGCGTCTAAGAGCTTTGACACCAAGCAACGATAGCCAGGTCCGATCGCCACCACCAAGCATAACATATCCATTTCCATTGTACATATCAGGGAAAGGACAACTTCCAGGAATCGAATCTGAAACTCTTTTATGAGCCTTAGTTAATTTCTCGATGGATTCTTGGGGATATTCAATTTCCAGATCCATGGCAGAGAATTCTATAGTTTGACAATCCAGATTTGGACTTAAAGAATCCAAATCAACTTCATTTTGACCAATCACTTTCAAATACTCGTCCATCAATCTCTTAAATACAATATTGGAACCTGGTTGTAAGTCTGTCTCGTTGAAATCAATTCTAATAATCGAGGGTTTCTGAGACACTAGATTATCATAATTTCGAACTGCTTCATTATATCTAGCTTCAAGATCCTTGTCAGCAGTAGCTTGTTCTCTCAAGTTCTCCAGTTGTTTGTCATCTGCCAATCTTTGTTGATCCTTGCCCAATTTTGCCATCTCAGCCTCCCGGATCACTTCCCAATCAGCCGAAGTAAGTTTTCTTTTGGGGGTGATTTCCTCGAGAGGAGATTCAACAATGACAGGAGTCATACTGCCCCAACCTTGATATACAATAATCATTTGGATCAATAGGACGGCCGCAAGAACCACTCCTGCGACCATTAATCGAGGAGACACTCGCAAACCAGTCATGGATCAGATATTGATACCTGGCCAAAGGGAGATTAAAATAATTTCGTCCCCCTGCAGGGACGAGGCGACGACCTCAAGATGCACGAAAAAAGAAAACGACTTCTAAATTAGATTAACACTACAATTTCGTCTATGCTCCGTAAACACACAATATTGGCTGTTGTAGCCCTGGCTCTGCTGATTTTGGTGCCGCTCCAATTGTTCAACGTCAACATTTCTCCGACGACGTTCTTTACTGGTACAGAACAAAAATTGCTGAATCTGTTCCCTTATGGTGACGAACTCCATGGTTCGATTCCGCCTTCCATTTGGCAATTTGGGGCTCCCAGTGATCGCGTTCCAGACTCAACTAAAGAGTTGCTGGAACGTTGGCGGACTGCAAATGAACCAGAATACACTTACACTTATCTTTCTGAATTCGGAATCAAGGAGAAACTAGGATATTGTATGAGAGATGCACCTGAGGTTTTGAAGGCTTTGGACCTACTTCCTGTGGATACTTTCAAACAAGAGTTTATGAGCTATTTGATCGTTTTTTGCGAAGGTGGTTTGTATGCACATTCTCAAACAGACCTGTTCAAACCGTTAAAACATTGGTACAAACCAAGAATGTTCGATACTCAACTCGTGGTGGGTGTTTCCACGGACTACAATTCCGACGACTGGAATGATCTTTATAATAGAAGACTTACGTTTGGAAATCACATCTTTATGGCCCGAAATCATCATCCTTTCCTTGCAAAACTGATTGGCAAAATTACCGATCACGTGTTAAAAAACAAGAAAATAGTGCAGAACTTCGACTGGAGCGACAGAGTCTTGGCACGTGATGCATCCGATGAACCATTGGCTTCGTTCACTGGCCCATCATGGTTTACGGATACTCTAATGGATTATCTAAACTCTGAAGATTGGACTTTGGTCACTTCAGTCTCCGAAGAAGAACAGGCATATTTGTTTCCAACTTCCGACGCAGATATTAAAAAGGATAGTACCGGCAGAACCATCAAGCATGGACAACCGATCCATGGACCAGCAGTGGCGGATGATAAGTTTTCTTATAAGACTTTCTCTATGGCTGTGGCTCCCATTCAAGTTGACTCGACTTTAATTCTACCTCAAGTTTCATTCAACGGAATGACAGATATGGAGATGGTCACAGAGGGAAGAAGGTATGACGACGATAACGAGATTTCTAGAGGATACCAATCTTTCTATTACGCTAGGAAACTAAATATGTAAAGTCTCAAACATATACCTAGTTACCTAACCTTCCGTTTTCCATGCGCCGAAGAATTTGTGCTTCATGAAGCAGTATTTACCCAATGCTTCATCCTGACATTGGAACCCACGTGGGGGTAAGACACAGACGCCATTTAAAACCAATGGAGAATCTATCCCTGTAAATGTTTTGTAACTAATCAGGTCGCTGGTTTCAGGACCATACACCTCCTCAGAGTTTCGCCAAATGTCATAATCTACAATCCGAACCTTCTTCAAAGAGTTGAAATATTCAACCAGAGATTGAGTATAGATTCCCGGTCCGGTCCACTGCATCACACTATAAGGGTGGCATTTGTCAAGTCCCATTTTTTTGAACCTGTCCTCAAACTTGGCACATTTTTGCGCATCAAAAGTTACTTTCACAACATTCGCAATAACCCACGCCAAAGCGGGATGGTGTTTTCTGAATTTGAAACCCCAGTTCTCAAATTGCAGCCGTCCTTGATTCATCTCGTCCCAATTTGGAACATTGAAATCGCTTTCCATTCCAATGATCGCATGAATTGATTGATCATGAGCATCCGGCCAATTATCAATGGCATCCCGACATTCTGTATCAAGATCGGCATATACGCCTCCATTCAAGAAAATCCACAGATATCGTGAAAAATCTGATTCTAAAATTCTCTTTGGTAACATTTTGAATGCCTCAGCCACCTCGGGAATTGTTTGTTTGAACTGTTCGATCACATAGGCACGCAAATCTGAATTTGTATAAAAACAGTGACTGTAACGAGGATTGAATCGTTCCCAAGTCCGAAATTCTTCTAGATATGGGAAATCAGGATCCTCAGGACCAACCTTCCACATCTGGAGAATATTCTTCTCAATAGGCGCACTGGTAGTGGGATCAAAGGGATATGTATTCACCAGTCTCTGAAAAGTGACACTTGTATTAAATGGGTTTGATCCTATCGAAATCGGGATATGATCCAAATACTCTTTGCTTTTCAAGTAGTCCTGTTGGTAAATATCATGATGATCGTTGAGCGCTTGGAGATTCAGAAGGGTCAAAAGAATACCCAGAACAAATCCTACGCTAATAAGAAAAAAGGTCTGGAGTTTAGACATGTTGACTTGTTATCAACCTGTGCCCCTTTAAAGGTCTTTGTCATATCAGCCGCAGAGCCAGTAAAGAGATTTCCGACACCGCATGTGCATAAATTATGCAGGACATTAGATTATTTTCTATGATGAGTTCGTATATCGTTAAAAGTACATAAGATTCTGATAGCCAAGTTTGGTTCCAAGATAAAGTTGAACTAAGTTTTGAGATCGTAAAACACGGAAATTGTACCCATTCAACTTGAAATGAGACGTAGTACTTTCTTTGATAAGTATGTCTGCTTTGCTGTATGGCAGAAAGTTTCTCCAAAACAGAATCAGAAGACTCGAGTTAGTACAGTTGAATGTTTCAAAAGATGTGCTGATATATTTGTCAAATTGAAGATTTTGTAATTGACATAGCACTTCTGATTCGTAATGGTCATGCGCTTTAAATTTGACCATGTTTTCGTAGATGAACCACTTTTTCATGTGGTTCACCAATTTGATATTCATAAACTCGTCAAAAATTGCAACGTGTCGCAGTTGTTCACAGTTGCTTAATGCACTAAAGAGATGCTCGCGGTTTTCCGCATTCAATGTGTTTGTAGACAGACATAATTTTTGTAGGCGAGGGTATTTGTTGAAAAAGTCGGTCATCAGCTTCACTTGGCACAAAAGACAGTTTCCGGATGGCATGACAGTGAGATCCACTAAGTTCTCGAAATCTGAAGACAAATATCCAAGAAATCCAGTGTGTTTGCCTGGTGTGTGGCGTCTCCCTTTGTGAGTAGATTCGTAAACTTTTAAGTGAAGACGTTCTAACTGTCCAAATGGAATCGCGTGCTTTAATCTTTTAGAGAAAAACTCTTGCTTATCAGTCATTTGGCAACCTTCTAATTCCAATTCTGTCAGTTGTGGTAATATTGTTGTTGCATGGGGATGGAAAAAGGCGTACCAAGTTGGCTGAACTATCTCATTAAATTCACTTTGAATGTACTTTAATCTGAGAGTTTTAAGGTTCTTCAAAACTCCAGCTTTATGTAAATTCAGAGAGACTTTTGATAATTGTGACTCTGTTCCTTTTTTGAAATGTATGCACAGATGTCTCAAGTTAGGCATGGGAAACGTGGAAATTTTGTCACTTGTGTCCAACGAAAGAGTCAAATCATTGACCTTTTCTAATCCTGGAAGTTGAGTAAGTTGATCAATTGTCAAACTTGGAATATGCAATGACGAGAGATTAGGAGTTAATTGAAGCAAACAAACTAATGCATCAAACATGGAACGATCCTTCAAACCCTCCATGACTCCCAGCTCACCATCAGTGAGAACCTCAGATAACTTAGTACCCCAAATGGCACCTCTCTCTCTGCCGGGATCCTCAAATTTCAAATCCGTGACGTAACTGCCCCATTGTGGATTGATTATAAGGGTGTAGATCAGACGTAAAAACCTGCTATAATTTGCAATTTTCGTACTCGATGAATCGTCACAATGTTCCGAAAATATCAATGAGCGGTATACGGAAGGTCTGATCGCCTCCAAAAATGGGCTGCCTAAACAGGACAAAGAGAGCAAATCGCGAACGTTCAGGTTTTGAATCACATGACGCAAAACAGTGTCGGGTAAGCGATCAAGTGGAATCTTAAAGTTGGTTGTTGAATGCTCAGTAGGGCAACCAATTGAAATTGTGGATCCTCTTCGACTACCAATAAACATAATATGATTGAGAAAGTCACTCGTAAAAAAATTTACATAATGCAAAAATCTTATGACGTCAACAGAAAAGAAACGTTCAATCTGGAGTGTCATACTTTTTTGGAGGTGAAAAGATTTGAGCGGGCAGCCTAAATACTATACTCTATATATTCAAAGAAAACCTAACTCCTTCAACAATTGGTTGCGTGGTCTAGTTGGTTATGGCATCTGCTTAACACGCAGAGGGTCCCCAGTTCGATCCTGGGCGCGATCATTTTTTTTCGGGTTCCGACTTTTTTTTTTTACTCGAAAATTCTGTGGGTTCTGTGCAAAAATTTAAAAGGGAAAATTGTATGGAGAACTAATTAACTAAGTTTTTTACCAATGCTAAGATTTGCTCGTCCACAGATCAAAAAGAACATTGCCTCTTTGACCCGTTCTTATGCTCACAAAGAGCTCAAGTTTGGTGTTGAAGGAAGAGCCGCAATTTTGAAGGGTGTCGAAACCCTTGCTGATGCCGTTTCTGTCACTTTGGGCCCTAAAGGTCGTAACGTTTTGATTGAGCAACCTTTTGGTGCTCCGAAGATTACCAAAGACGGTGTGACTGTTGCCAAGAGTGTGTCTCTAGAGGACAAGTTCGAGAACCTCGGTGCCAAGCTTCTTCAAGACGTTGCCTCCAAGACCAACGAGAGTGCTGGTGATGGTACAACTTCTGCCACTATTCTAGGAAGGGCCATTTTCTCCGAGTCCGTGAAAAATGTGGCTGCTGGATGCAACCCAATGGATCTTAGAAGAGGTTCCCAGGCTGCTGTCGAAGCTGTGATTGACTTCTTGCAAAAGAACAAAAAGGAGATCACCACCTCCTCCGAGATCGCACAAGTCGCCACTATCTCTGCAAACGGTGATACTCACATCGGACAGTTGTTGGCTTCTGCTATGGAGAAGGTTGGTAAGGAAGGTGTCATTACCATCAAAGAGGGAAAGACTTTGGAGGACGAGCTTGAGGTCACCGAGGGTATGAGATTTGACAGAGGTTACATTTCTCCTTACTTCATTACTGATGCTAAGAGTGGTAAGGTTGAATTCGAAAACCCATTGCTCTTGCTGTCGGAGAAGAAGCTTTCTTCAATCCAAGACATTTTACCAAGCTTGGAGATCTCGAACAAAATGAGAAGACCATTGTTGATCATCGCTGAAGACATCGACGGTGAAGCTTTGGCTGCTTGTATTTTGAACAAGTTGAGAGGTCAAGTTCAAGTTGCTTGTGTCAAGGCTCCAGGATTTGGAGACAACAGAAAGAACATCCTTGGAGACATTGCCATCTTGTCTGGAGGTACTGTCTTCACTGAGGAATTGGACATTAAGCCAGAAAATGCTACCCCTGAGTTGTTGGGACAATGTGGTTCGGTCACAGTCACCAAGGAGGACACTGTCATTTTGAATGGTGCTGGTGAAAAGGATAACATCGTTCAAAGATGTGAGCAAATCAAGGGAACCATTGAGGATGCATCTACTTCCGATTACGAGAAGGAAAAGTTGCACGAGAGATTGGCCAAGCTTTCTGGTGGTGTTGCTGTGATTAGAGTTGGTGGTTCTTCCGAAGTTGAGGTTGGAGAAAAGAAGGACAGATATGACGATGCTCTGTGTGCCACTCGTGCTGCTGTTCAGGAAGGTATCTTGCCAGGTGGAGGAACTGCTTTGTTGAAGGCCTCCAAGATTCTGGACAACGTTGAAACTGCTAACTTTGACCAAAAGCTCGGTGTCCAAATCATCAAGGCGGCAATTACCAAGCCAGCCAAGAGAATTGTCGACAATGCTGGTGAGGAAGGTTCCGTTATTGTTGGAAAGGTTGTGGATACATATGCTGATCAGTTCAACTTCGGATATGACAGTGCCAAGGGTGAATTTGTCGACATGATCCAAGCTGGTATCATTGACCCATTCAAGGTTGTCAAGAGCGGACTGATGGATGCCTCTGGTGTTGCTTCCTTGCTTGCTACTACCGAGTGTGCCATTGTTGATGCTCCAGAACCAAAGGGTCCTCCAGCTCCTCCAGCAGGTGGAATGGGTGGAATGCCAGGAATGGGCTTCTGATGTAAATAGTGTAAATAGGAGCAGAAGATGGCATTATATTATGAAGACAGGTTACGTACGTAGTTCAGCGGGCTCGATCTATAAGATTTAAAACTCCAGCACTCTTGGAACTCGTCTAATGTTCCGTCCTCCGCATATACTTTCATCATCTCCCTGTATAAGTAGTCTATGATGGAAGGTCTAGTCAGAGCCTGTACTGACTCATCAAATCCATAGTAATGTATAATTGCAAAAAACTTTGCAACAATATCCGGATGAACATCCCCAACTGCATCCGCAACGTAATGTAGGATGTCTTCGTTAGATCTGGTCGGATGAAGAGATAACAAATAATCTGGGGGAGAATATGTCTCAAGACATGGATCGGCAACTATAGATCTATTCAGGTATAATATCAGACTATCTGTATCTAACACTACCGTATTGAAAGGTATAGCGCACGCGAGTCCAAGGAGAAGTAAAATTAACATTAGGTGGAAAACTCAAAGCATCATGAATAATTAATTACTGTGGAGCAGGTTGATAGATGCATACTGATTAATATTACGTAATTAAGGGGATATTCGACATCAACTTATCTTCCCTATACAATTGATTCATAAAAGTTTCCGGCAAGCATCTTTCGGGTGAGCAAATTCTGACTTGTCTTATCGGCTCTTGTCTCAAATTAATTCCCTCCAATTTTTAAATATCTATTTATTTTATTTATCACACGGATGATCAATCGTACCTTTGTGTCTTTTTGGGTTTTCGGTCTTGTCAATAATGTTCTCTATGTCGTCATTCTTTCTGCAGCCGTTGATCTGGTCGGTCCATTGATTCCCAAAGCGGTGGTTCTGATGGCTGATGTGTTACCCTCGTTCCTCCTCAAATTGGCCGCACCGTTCTTTATACATCGTATACCATATCAAGTTAGGATATGCATCTTGGTAGCATTGAGTTTTGTTGGCATGCTCACAGTGTCTCTCTCAGAAAAAGTGCCTCTAGTACTCATGGGAATTGTCCTGGCATCAATGTCGTCTGGACTGGGTGAGACAACATTTCTTCAATTGACGCATTATTACACAGAAACTTCTTTGAATGCTTGGTCTTCAGGTACTGGAGGGGCAGGGTTGGTTGGTTCATTTTTCTACATGGTAATGACCACCTGGATTGGAATTAGTGTTAGAAATTCGCTTTTAACATTTTCCATAGTGCCATTCACCTTTATCTTCTGTTACTTTAAGTTTCTGCCTTCTCCAAGTGTTAAAGCAGTTGAAACTCAACGTCCAGTTCTTTTCGTGGAATCCAATTTTAGATCCACTATCAACCGAATCAAACCACTGATTGCTCCTTATATGATCCCGTTGTTTACTGTGTACGTCGCCGAGTACGTGATAAACCAAGGCATCAGCCCAACTTTGCTTTTCCCAATTGACGAAATGCCATTTCAAAACTATAGAGACGCTTATGTTACATACGGAACTTTATATCAGCTTGGAGTCTTTATTTCAAGATCATCCGGTAACTTTGTTCGGATTCGCAATCTGGCACTGCCCGCAGTGCTTCAATCCATCAACCTGGCAATTTGCGTGACCCAGTCTGTGTTTGTGGTTTTCCCCAACATCTATTGGTTGTTTGTTTTAATCTTCTATGAAGGATTATTAGGAGGTGCAGCATATGTTAATACCTTTATGCTGGTGACAGAAACCATCCCACTCGGAGAACGAGAATTCGCTATGGGATGTGTGGGAATCAGCGACAGCGCAGGTATTGTTGTAGCTGCCTCGATGGCGATGGCATTGGAGCCTATGTTATGCAGTTTTCAGGTGAGTTCCGGAAGAGAGTATTGCCAATTGACCTAGTTATCCTAATCTTTCTCTGGCCAATTGCATCAAATTTTCAACAATCTTCTGGTTGGTGTCGTTTGTATCCGCCCCATTTAATATGGACAAGCACTGGAGCAATATGACATTGTTTTCGTGATCCTTATCCTCGCCGAATGCTTTCAGATTCAGAGAAAGAGACGATCCTGTTACTGATGAGAAGGTTCGATCTCTCCTTCTCTCTTTCTCTGATTCGGCTTGACGCATTCTCTCATATAATGGGATCACAACATTGTCTCTGAAACTAACTAAGGCAATATTTGCTATGTTAGATTGACCTCGAAGACCTGCATCAAACATACCTTCGAAAGATTCATCTTCAATAGGTAAAAATATTCCTTGAAGATAAAAATAGATGTCATGGTAAAAGTAATCCCACAAGATAGCGCACGCATCTCTGAAGCTGGTCTCACTTGTCACCATGGAAAGCGAGGATTTTTTGGTTGGTGAGGTTTTGCGTTCGCGGGGCTTCAGAACAAACTGTTTCGTAATCTCGTCGTGAGATAATTGCGATAAATAAGTGTTCATTCCATGCTTGAGGAAATTCTGGATCTCTTGCAAAATTCCTGGACCTCGAATCGGAGACATAGCGCTATAAGAGCTTGCCGGAGACTTTCCAGCAGATGAAAAGGTAGGAGTTGGCGCTCCCAACGGCGTAAATGGAGTAGTTACAGCTCCGTCAAAAATGCTCGTGAAATTGTTGTTGGGAGAAACCACTGGCGAATACGCGATCTGTTCGGAAGGCCATTGATTCGCACGGAGCTTCAAATGCAAAAAGACCAGCTTATTAATTTCTTCAATTGGGGTTTTGAGGCGTTCGCAATAAAACAAAGGTGAAACTAGTGACGAGACTAAAGACCATGCCTCGTCAGCAATAGCATCTGTATCTCCCGTGAGACTCGAATTGTTCACACTTAGTTGATCTAGCTCCGTGATGGTGTTCTGAAGCTCCTTAACTGTCATTGCATTGTTTGCCAAAGATGGATGAAACGAGTACAACATTTCTCCTCCGTGAAGTACTGAGACTTTTGAGTTGGAACTTGATGAAGACTTGGTAGTATCCTTGCGTGATCTCAATATTCCGTGGTAATGCTTGTGCTTTGTTGGTTGTTCAGTTAAACCTCCGATACTAGCTATTCTTTCAACCTCTTTGGAAGTTCTCGCCAGAGGGGATTTGAGTTCTTTTGACGGAATAATTGTTGTTTGAATAGACAAGTTGTCGGGCCTTTTCAGTTTAGCGGAAAATGTACTAGAACCAGAAGACTTATCGGCTGAAGGTGACAAGTTAACAGTTGAAGCCGTCGAGGAAGTCAATAAGTTGGTAAAATGAGTTTCAGAGGGCGACTTGCGCATTTTCTCCGCTGTCTTATTCAAAAACCTCGAGATCTTGGTTTCCATTGTTCCCAGTCTAGAAATAGTTGTAGAGGATGATAATGTCCTATGAAGAGATGTTTGTCCTGTATCGTCTTGTTGGGAATCTTGACCATTTCTGACATTGTTAAACTCAACATTTGATACGGTATTTTGCTGTAGAAACGATGTTGCAGAATCATTGTCTAAT
The DNA here is from genome assembly GCA_030572655.1 of Ogataea allantospora. Classification (NCBI taxonomy): domain Eukaryota; kingdom Fungi; phylum Ascomycota; class Pichiomycetes; order Pichiales; family Pichiaceae; genus Ogataea; species Ogataea allantospora. The sequence continues at coordinate 165,384 of JAJMAM010000018.1, forward strand.
GAGTAGCTGAATGTGCTATTGCTACGTTGTTTGGGCTCAACTTCGATTCTACCTGACCCCGAGCTGCTAGTTCTCCTATGGGTCATGATAAATATTTGAGTCAATAAATATTTTTCTTTGTTATTCCTTCCTTAATGGATCCGATCGCAATTCAAGAGAATTATATTCATCGAAACTCACTTTCGAGTACAGATTCGATAGAATCAGGGATGTCAGAATGTCCCACTCTGGGTCATCGTCATTCGCAAGTATCATTGATTTCGAATTCTTTGGTCTTGTCTCGCCCGCCTGAATCCACCACGGCAATCACTTTTGCTTCTTTAAGACCGGATAACGCGAGTATGGCTATAAGCATGGAAGCTAGTATGAATGCTAGTATATTCAGTGACAATGAAACCGCATTCCAGAGTCTCCCCGAGACACAGACTGCGATTGATCTGGGGTATGAATTGCAACGAGCCGATTCCAACAGCGACGAAAGTGTGTTTTTTGCACAGAAGAAACATTTCTTTATCCTATCGGCCGCTGGGAAGCCAATCTACTCAATGCATGGATCTGACGAAATTTTGACTGTTCATGCCGCGATTATCCAAACGATTGTTTCATTTTTTGAGTTTAATCCTGATGGAGAGACAGAACAATTGCGAACTTTAGTTAGTGGAGACACACGATTCTTCTTCTTGAATAAGTCCCCTATAATATTGATGGCAACTTCATCCATGGGTGACTCAGATATTCAACTGAATCAGCAATTGGACTTCCTTTACAACTTTTTGCTTACCATCTTGAGCAAACCCCATATAGATAAGGTTTTTCAGAAACGCGACAATTTTGATCTACGAAAGCTCCTAGGAAAAGCTGACGTTTCATGTTTGGACTCCATCTGCGATGATCTAGCTAATTTCAACAACCCCGGACTTGTAATTGGTGGTCTCGAATGCTTGAAGATGAGAAGGTCTGTGCGACAACGAATAGAAAACATCTTGCTTGCGAATAAATCGGAAAATCTACTTTATGGATTACTGGTTGCCCCAAATGGGCAATTAATAACAGTTTTAAGGCCTCGTCGTCATACTCTACACACATCCGATTTACAATTATTATTTTCAATGATCTATAATACCAATACTTTCAAGACCACACCTTTGAATAATGTTCAACAATTGGCCGCTGATGAAGAATTTTGGGTACCTATTTGTTTCCCCAAGTTCAATCCCAATGGGTTTTTATATTCTTTTATTCAGTTCATTGACCTTCAAGATGAAATGCTTATGAAATTACATGATTTGAACACTGATATACTGGAGAAAGAGAATGATCCCGATTCAAGCAAACTCACACTGATTTTGGTGAGTGCTTACAAGGATAGCTTTTTTGAGATGAGAAAGATTGCAAACTCTATAATCAAGTCGATAAAGCTTAACAGAACTGTTTACAGGGAGCTTTTCAAGGCAGTTGTTGGAACACAAGGTGCTGATGGTAGGACAGGGTATAATTCAGGAAAGGTTGATCCCGTAGAAATTCCAGCCCCGTTGGTTCAGCATTTTGTGTTCAAAAGCAAGAAACATACGCAGTTTATCTTTTCTAGACTTGCACATCGAACAGAAGCTGATGAGCGCATGAGAAGTCAGCTTTTAATGCTATATTCGTATCTGCATGTCCGATATTCGATGAATCCAAAGAATGCTATTCAAGAACAAAATAATAACTTTCTAGATGAAAGCCATTTCATCAATTTGGTCAAATGGACCCATCAGAACGATCAATTGGTGGGCCTCCTCATTTCCACCGCATCGTATGAACTTTATTTGATTAATAACGGGGGAATTCTGGACAAGAAGGTACTACTGAGATCGTGCAAAAACATCATCAAATGGTGCAAGAAAAATGAGGATAGATTATTCATCTCAGGTGGTGCAGTATTCTAGATCAAATGATTCGATGTATGGGCATATTTATAAGAAAGAGTGAGTCCTTTGAAATGTGAATACGCACTCAAGACCACCAAGACATGGAAAATTTGATGTGAATTACCCCAAATATCAAATTTCCCAGGCCAGTGTCGTTCAGGTATGCGCATTGCATAGATGTTTGCCCCTGAAATGTATCCTAATCCTTCTAGAAGTACAAATCCGAGGCCTGCGCGATTCCAAACCTCATTGGTGCCGTACTTCCACAGTCCATAGCCTATGGGAATAACACTTGAGACTCCAAAAGCGACAAACATAGAAGCTCGGAAAGTTCTCCAATGTGGTTGGCGGAACTCAGGGTCTAATGTCAAAATTAAACAGATTGTTCCTAGTAACGTCACAAATAAAATGCAGCACCAATAGGCCGTTGGATCATCATAGAGTGAATAATGGATTATTCCGGTCATAGACGTACCAATAAGAGCGATAATTCCAACGTAGTCAAGAGACGACCCGATTTTCATAAATTCGTGGGAGTGGCATTTAGTAGCATGGAAAATAGCAGAGAGCGACAAGCAGGATATGAACCCCGAAAAAAACAGGTAGAAGATAAAATTGTCCATCCCAGTGGTGTTTGGATACACTGGAATATCCATCAACCAATGGGGAACAGCTTGGATCAATCTATTTTGAGCCATTAACCACGGCGACACCAGTGCCAAGCCCACAGGAAGTAATAACCCCGGAAAAAGGTGAGTCAATATGTTGACTGTTTCATTATGAATGTAGAAGAGAGATTGGAAACAAGCTTTGAAACTTCGAGTTTCTCTAACGTATCCCGATAAAATGTAATGGTTGTCTTGCTGCCAGGCGGGGATTTCTGAGAACAGGTAAGTGCCTTGCTTACGCAACTTCGGGATCAATGGCATATGTTCTGTGTTCTCAATTGATTCTGTCATTATAGTACTAGTTTGTCCCTCCGTCTGTCTTTTACGAATCATTCTAATTCGTGTTCCGAAACATGCGATAAAAAAGTGGACTGTTATGTAAGCTTTCCGGTTTGCCAAAAAATTGTAGTATCTGTTTTTAATAGCGAATATGGTAAAAATATCTGAGCAGGAGCAACGATTGCTGGAGATGCTGAACTCCAGGAGTAATCACAATAAGTGTGGGGAGTGTGGATCATCATACCCGACGTGGGCTTCGTGGAATTTGGGAGTCTTTTTATGTGGCCGTTGTGCTTCTATCCATCGAAGCCTCGGCCCAGAGGTGTCTCGAGTGAAATCTCTCAGTCTGGATACTTGGTCTGCTTATGAACTTGATATGTTGGAATCACTTGGAAACAAGGAGAATCAACGACAATGGAACACCCGTAGGGAACCATTTCCATATGACGACGATGACAAGGATGCCATTGTGCTATATTTACGGGATAAGTATCTCAGAAGACGGTTCACCACTTCTCCAATGAGCTCAGACCCTTACAATTTGAATTCAAGTAGTCGGAAATCACGTTCTAGAGATGATTACAGGCCTCACTCTTCCAGGTCGAACGGCTCAACTCGGCATCAGTATATGGACCTGGCTCGCAAGCTGAAATATGACTACGGATATGATAATATTGATCACAATTTGGATGTATTAGAGCGGTCACATGGTGATCTGAAACGCGCCATTCGAGTTCTCGACAAGACACCAAAAGATGAGACTCCCCCACCACTTCCTAGACGGAAACCAACTTCTGGAGCTCTAATGGACGCCACAAAAACTGGAACGAACGACTTCGATTGGCTTAGTGGTGATCAACCATCACAGTCTGCCGTTTCCGCACCAGCTAGTTCTGGTGATGTTCAAATTTATCAATATGTTGATCCGAACACCGGTCAGGTCTATTACATCGACTCAAACGGTCAACAATATATGGACCCTAACCAAATGAACCAAATGAACCAAATGGACCAAATGAACCAATTGAACCAGATGAACCAAATGAACCAAATGAACCAAATGCAAATACAAATGCAACAGAGACAAATGGCCAATGCACAAGTCATGTCTATGTATAATCTGCCCACAGGCCAACCACAACCTGGTCATGGGTATTATCAATGATCACTCCTCTAAAACCAGATATCCGTGTGGTTGAAAGTAAAGCCATCTTTGATAGAAATAGATGATATCGAATAGAACTGTGCCACTACTTCCCAAAATGTACGGCAATTCTTTTCGCAAGAAAGGCCCTGCGTCGGACAATGGAAGAGCCGCTGCACTCAAGAAGATACTTAGTGAATATGTCAGGTTTCCAAAGAGGGCACAAGCAAACAAAAGGGGAGATATTCCTTGCACCGATCTACGTTTATGGTTTTTCACCAATTGTGGCAGACGCGAAGATAAATAGATAATGGCAGAAAACCAAGCTGTAAAAGTTCCAATGACATTAAGTTTAGTTTCATTTGATAGTTCGTTTGTAAACTCTGCTCTTGTAGGCACCACCTTAGTCACCAATACTAACCACCATGGTAGCCTTATATTTGACTTCACGTGACCACCATAGTGCAAGTATTGGTAGAGCAAAACCAAATCATTGAAGACAAAGTAACACGATAAATACAATTGGAAGGGTAGTTGATCGGTCAAAAAACAACCTAGGAGGCTTGTAAGGTCACCCAAAAACCAAAGTAGAAGAAATTGTGGACTAATGCCATCAGTGCTCTTATTTTTGTAGTTCTCAAATTGTTGAGGAACCTGAGCACAAATCCAGCTCACCGTGGATGCCACAGAAAACCCTGTAGAGAGTATTTCCAGGCTCAATGACATGATAACTCGTGTTATCTTTTGACAGAATTTTATTGATAATGACTCCTTCCCTTACCTAATCAAGATTTCCCTTCCCCAACCCTCTCTCTCTTATCAAGGGCAAAGAATTTATTTAGTCAGACCTTGTTTAGGATTTATTCTGTCATACACTTTTTATTGTGTGGTGAGCTGGATTTGACGCAGAAGTCTTGCCATCGTAGTCACAGAACGAAATCGATTTGTTGTATCGCGCTTGCCATTAGAAAAACACGATAAATTTTACGATTTCAAGACAAGGATATAAGACGTCATTGATACCACTATCGACCTGATGTCGAACAAGCCAGCACAGGTCGTTGGGAACTTTACCATAGGTCCTGAAATTGGCCGTGGTTCATTTGCTAATGTTTATAAGGGATACAACAACAAGACCAAGAGTCCTGTTGCGGTCAAATCGGTGTTTCGCAGCAGACTCAAGAACCAGAAGTTGGTTGAGAATCTCGAAATTGAGATTTCTATATTGAAGAATCTCAAGAACCCACACATTGTTGGCCTCCTCGACTGTGTTAAGACCGACCAGTACTTTCATTTATTTATGGAGTATTGCTCTCTTGGAGATTTATCGTACTTCATTCGCAAAAGGGATCAGCTAGTTGAAACACATCCTTTGATTAGCTCAATCTTGGAGAGATATCCCTCACCCCCACACAGTCATGGTTTAAACAAGGTGCTCGTTGTTAACTTTTTGAAGCAGTTAGCCTCGGCACTTGAATTTCTGAGAGACCAAAACTTGGTCCATCGAGATATCAAGCCTCAAAATTTGCTGTTGTCACCACCAGTACATTCCAAGAATGAGTTCAAAGAGAAAGGTTATTCTGGATTATGGGAACTTCCAGTCTTGAAAATCGCAGATTTTGGGTTTGCAAGGTTTTTGCCGTCTACTTCTATGGCAGAGACTCTGTGTGGTTCGCCTTTGTACATGGCTCCTGAGATTTTAAGATACGAGAAGTACAATGCCAAAGCTGATTTGTGGTCTGTTGGTGCGGTGATCTATGAAATGTGTGTTGGAAAACCTCCATTCAGAGCATCGAATCATGTCGAGTTGCTACGGAAAATTGAAAAGGCCAAGGATGAAATCACTTTTCCTGTGGCGGCGGAGGTATCTGATGACCTAGTCAGACTTATTTGTGGATTGTTAAAAGCAAATCCAACGGAGAGAATGGGTTTCCAGGAGTTCTTTGGAGACCCGCTGATTATCTATGATGTTCAATGTGCTGATGAGCCTTTGGAGTGTTCTCACGTTGATGAGCAGTTATTTATCAGCGAGTATTTACCTAACCCGAAAAATGTTCCCCCGCTCAAAAATGCACCGGAAACCATCAAAGAAGAGGCAGAAGAAGAGGCCCCTGATCAAGTACCTACCGACTCTTTATTGATAGGAAAAACTGCGAAGCTCAATATTCCACGAGCTATGGAAGGGTCTGGAAATGATGAAGTGATCAAGAAACTGATCGATAAAAGCAGTCCGCCAATAAATTTGGCTGAAGAGAGGCAACTGAAGAGAGGATCTAAACGAGACAACGATGAATTTGTGTATGAAAAAGATTACGTTGTGGTTGAAAAACGCACTGTCGAAGTGAACGCAATTGCAGATGAGCTTGCCAAAGCAGGTACGGGGGCTGTGGCCATCCCATCCCCAAAGTCTGGTGATCATATAGCTTCAAACACCTCAGCAGGTCCAATGGGAGCATTTACACAGCGACGGTATTCGCCCTCGAGTCGAACTTCATCTATGGGATCAAACCGTCGACCTAGCTTTGGTGATCGTAAGGTGCCAATTTCCATCAGTCCAACTAATGCCTTGACTAAAGCTCTTGGTTACACTTCAAACAGATTATTTGGTCAACAACAGCTGCACCAACAGCATCAAAATCAAGAATCTAACAATACCACGATTGATGATGCGATCACAAATATGAATACCGGCTTACTGGCTACTAGAGCGTTAAGGCCACTTCAGCAAAGCGATCAAGCGTCGCTTGAAGATTCTGAAGTGATAAGTCGCCTCGAGCTCCTTGCTACTATGGCACATGCTATTTCACTTTTTGCTGAGGTAAAATTCAGTCAATTGATTCCTCTGCCGCCATCATCGTCGTCCACTCAGAATCCAGGTTCTGTGGATTTTGATGAAATGTATCAGAATGATAATCTTCCACCTGCAATGGTTAAGACCATCAGCAGTGAGGGTGTGGCGTTATACGTTGAAACATTGTCACTTTTAGCAAAGGCGATGTCAATTGCAAGTGAATGGTGGCATCAAAATTCATCGAAACCTGCCTCTTCACCGAAATTGAATGATTTGGTGCAGTGGATTCGGTCTAGATTCAACGAATCATTGGAAAAGGCTGAGTTTTTACGGTTAAGGTTGGCTGAGGCAAATGAGAGGGCTGTTACCGACTCAGGGGCTTCGATTACGAAGCCTGTTGTTGCTGAAAAGTTGATTTTTGACAGAGCTTTGGAGATGAGTCGGACGGCGGCTATGAACGAGCTGAAAAATGAAGATTTGCTGGGATGCGAATTAAGCTATTCTACTGCAATTTGGATGCTCGAGGCCCTCTTGAATAACGAAAACGAATCGGTCATCGGGAACGATAAGTTGGATCTAGAAGACAGGAAAACCATTGAATTGTTCATCAACAGCATTGGAAATAGATTGAAAGTTCTCAGACAAAAAATTGAAAAACAGGCAACAAGAAACTAGGAAAGGGAATTGCATCTTTTGGCTTTAGGATTTGCATTTGGAGGCTGGTTATGGGTTATTTTGATTATATTATGCTACATTATTGGAACATTTTGAGAAACAGGAGAAAACTAATATATTTGTCAATTGAATTTGGAAAGTATGTACTGCATCGTAGGCAGATTTCCCTAAAAGTTAGCAAATGACGTTGGGATATCGAGTTGTTTTGTGGCTTTTTACAATTGATGAAAATTAATTCTATATTAGGAAATTTGTAAACACCTTATTTACATTTGAAATCTTTTTGAAACTCTTTTCTTATGAACATACTGGCTTTTATAGTGCTCCTAGCACGTTCACAGGCTGATACAGCGTACAATTACTATAATCGGACGGTATATATTCAATTGGACGATCATATAGTCCCTCTACCGTTCAATTCTGAATATAGCACTGGGCAGAAGATCACGGAGTTTTGGAACCTTCCAACATCTGATTGCAAAATCCTATCCGTTTCTAATAACCTGTATGCCTTCTATGGCATGAATACATCTGACTCAATACTTTTGACGGCATCTACGTTCAATGAAACTGATCAAACATGGAAAGAGTTAGACTTTGACTCTCCCGTGGAATTTTTTGAAGGAAGTGCCTACATGGCAACTCCTGACGATCCCAACTCGGTATACGTGTTTGGAGGATATAACGACACAGGTGACTCAATAAGTGACCGTCTACTTCATGTGGATCTGGATTCTCTGGAAATATCAACGACTTCTACGTCCGTGCAACCAACAGGTTTTTACGATTCCTCCTCCATTCTCATCAATCATAATACTTTAGTTGTGGTAGGAGGTCAAACAGAAAGCGGTTGGGTGAGCTTGAAGCAGTTGGCTGTTTGGCAGTATGAATCTTGGGGTTTCAAGTCAGTTTCTGTGGATGCATCAGACACTATCAATTCTCGTGCCAACACGTTGCTACTCCCCGTGTTCTCCAGTGACTTGATCACCCAGGAATACCTGACAAGCAACTATACTGATTTCAGTGTCGAGTCAGTCTTGATGATTGGGGGTGGATTGACTTCAAAATCATACAGTTCTCCGAACTTTGCCCAATTAGATGTCTCTGATTCATCTTGGGCTTGGGAATCACTTGATACATCAGTCAGTCTTGCTAACGCTAAAACAAACAATGCAAATAATAGCGCATTGAGCTTAGAAGGTATTACAGGGGCTGCAGTAATCTATGATACGCTTTTTGTGATAAATGGAACGGAATCAGATTATACACTTACGCTATACAACACTACAAGTTTTGAGATCTTGGATTCGGTTGATTATTCGGCTCTTGCAACAAAAAAGGAGGTCAAATCAAATAAGAGTCTGATAATTGCGTTATCTGTGGTCATTCCAGCATTGGCAGTCATTATTCTTGCACTGGTTGCAGTTTGGATGTACAAAAAATACAAGTCACGTGAGGACGAGAAACAAAAAGAGAAGGATCTCAAAGACATTATGGAATTTTATCAGGCAGGAAACTCGTCGTCTACCACATTCGCCTCCAAAGGAGAAATGATCGGTGAGAAGATACAAAATTCCTATTTTGGAAATGAAGTTAAGGTCAATAATTACGACGATGGAGATAACCTGTCAATCAGCTCTTGGAAACGAAAAAGATGGCAACTGGAATCTGAAATGGTGAAGCAGATCGATACATCTGCAATCCCGCCAATAACATCGCTCAAGCGTTCATTCTCAACACTGTCGTCAAATTTAGGTCGCTCCCTTAAACGCAACTTCTCATATCAATCCAGCATCCGCACTTTTTTCACTGCTGAAACATCATTAGAAGACCCAGATGCTAGACCACAGATGATCAACATTCCTGACCTAAAGCCGGTAGCCGCATCAGACTCTACATTGAATTTGATTCCGGAAAATTCATCGCTGAACTCCTTTAGGTTACAGAGACCGTACGATACGCAGTCTATGCTATCTAACTCTACTTTCTGTATCTCGAGTGAACCATCTATTTCTCCGCCAGAATCGCCAGAATCGCCAAAGTCGGTCGCACGCACAACTTCTTTGGTGTTTCACAACAGACACCCAATTGCTTCAATGCCTATGAGGTCTAAAGAGTTCCTCCCTCAACCAGATTCTGATCTTGAGAATCTAGATGTACAAATTTTGGTCAGTTCTAAACGACGGTCTAAACTCAAAGTCACAAACCCCGACCCAACAGCAGAAGATGGACCAAGAAAACGAAACGTAAGCAATGAAGTAGATCAAGAACAGTAAATAAAATGATTAATGCACTTAGTAAACGCTACCGAAAGTGGACTCCCGCGATTTTTGTATCAGGAAAGAGTCAGCAAGCACCAAAGCAGACATGGCTTCAACGATAGGAATGGCTCGAGGCACAACATTTGGGTCATGTCTACCACGAGATTTTAGAACACCATCATCTCCCTCATAACTTGAAGTTTGCTGTTCCTGAGAAATGGTTGCAGGTGGCTTGAACGCAATATTGAAATAGATGTTTTCACCATTTGTGATACCTCCTTGGATACCCCCAGAGTTGTTGGTGGTAGTGCCCAAACGATCTCCCTTCTTCACGAATGGGTCGTTATGCTCGGAACCTCTCATTTTTGTACCCTCAAATCCAGATCCAATCTCGAATCCCTTTGTAGCTGGTATGGAAAGCATGGCATGTGCAAGCATAGCCTCCAGCTTATCAAAAGCAGGCTCCCCAAGTCCAATAGGAACATTCCGTATCACACAAGTAACAATGCCACCGACCGAGTCATTACGCTCTTTACAATCCACGACAAGTCGGGTCATTTCGTCGGCTTTCTCCAAAATTGGACAACGAATAGGTCCCGATTGGTCCACTTTTTCTCTTGTTATTGTTGATAAAAGTTCCATGAACTCAGGGTTTTGAACTGAACGATCAATTTGGCATTCGCCAACTCCAGAAACAAATGCAACAATCTCAACATCGTTGACCTGTTTCAAGAATTTCTCAGCAATAGCTCCAGCAGCAACACGACCGATGGTTTCTCTGGCAGAAGATCTACCTCCTCCAGACGAAGCTTTAACCCCATATTTGCTAAGGTATGTGTAGTCTGCGTGTGAGGGTCTAGGGAAAACGTCCATTTCAATGTAGTCTTTGGGCCTGTGGTCCTCATTCTTGACGATCATTGCAATGGGAGTTCCAAGTGTCTTACCAAATTCAGTTCCAGATTGGATTTCTACTCTATCCTTCTCGTTTCTTGGGGTGGTCAGCTTTGATTGACCTGGCCGTCTTCTGGATAGCTGGGGCTGAATATCTTCCTCAGCCAGGCTCATATTAGGTGGGACACCATCCACAATACATCCTACAGAGCGACAGTGAGACTCTCCATATGTAGTCACCTTGAAAATAGTTCCAAAAGTTGACATGACCTTAGTTTGTTGATTCGAAACACTATTATATTTTAGATCTTCGATTCAACAGAAAAAATTTTGGCCAGAAGCGAAAAAATGCACCGACTCAAAATCGCATCCTTACACCATCTCAAAGAACGGCAATCCACTCCCAAACTTTAAGCATCTCACCATGAACTTCTGTCATATAAGATTTGACGTTCGCGTTCATTTCCACATGATTGCTCACACGATCCCAAATTTTAGATTTCTGTTTTGGTGTCAAAGAAGTGTCAATTAGATAATAGTCTCGAAGTTGGATCCGTCCTATGTAGGCATGAGACGATTTTCCACTGCGATAAAGATCCGTCTGCTTTTTCAGACTTCCAATCGCTTTTGCAGTGAGATTGTTGACCAGTGTATGCTCATTTCGGAATTGAGTGATTCTAACGCTCAGGTATTTGATCAGAGCGACAGAGAGTGTCAATCCCAAGAAGTGCCATTTTAAACGCACGAAGATATCCACGAATAATCTTATCAATCTGCATTTGATAGACAGTTTTGAAAGCGAATTAGACCGGATATAATTTTCATTTATACTTAGTTCCGGACGCTCTTGCAAAACCTTAAATGCTTTCCCCCAAAGATATCCAAAATCGTCACCTTTCAAATCGATAGTCTCAAAGAGATAAGTTTGTAAATGAACCAATGTCATTCCAACCTCGCTATCCTCACCCCGACCACATTTATACTCTGCATTTCGCCGATTAAGGAGGTCTATAGACAATTGGACCATCTTATCGACCTTCTTCATTTTGGCAGAGTCCAACACGCACGTCTGGTACGTGGGAATCAATCCGAATAGCGACTTCAACGGCTTGGAAACTGTATAGTCGGCATCACAAAACAGCTTTGAGTAAGGGAAACATTGTGCATGTGGAGGACAAGGGACGCATTCAGGAGTAAGAAACCGTTCCACCGTATCCAAGTAAGGAGTGATAGCAGCGTAAGCCCTCCGATCATAATTGAAAAGCGGTCTGAACACCTCAGAACCACAAAATCCTGACTTAATTCTTTGCTCACGATAGCATGTAAATACATATATGAAAGACAAACTTATCAACCAGATCGACACCAATTTGAACATTATATTTGGAGGTTGTGGAATTTCAACGGCTTTTAGTGCCTGTCTAGATTGTTCCTCAATCTGTTCTTGGGTGATTTCAATCTCTTGCTGTAACTGAGTTAACATAGAATCTTCATCACTAGTATTGGGAGATTTAGAAGGCGACGGTGCTCCATGAAGTGAGAGTTGCTTTGTCGGTCCACTGATTTTTTCCAGTTGGGCTGCGAAATTCGATACATTCACCGAGCTAATCTGTTTCTGAGGGCTATGGGTTGTCATTGGGGTCGAAGAAGGAAGGGTAGGGACCATAAAGGAAGTATCTTTGGATGTTTGAGGCTCATCTTTAAGTTTAACCTTTTCAAAATCTGCACCAATTTCGGCCGGAAAATCTTTTTGTGCGCTTTCTCGTTGTAGACTACTTATCTCTTCCTTTTCTAGCTGGTTGGTTTCGGGACTAGATTCCAATTTAGCCTTTTTCTTGATTGGTGATTCAATAACTGAACTATTAGGGGTAGTCGAAGCAGAAGATGAGAAAACGCGTTTGTAATTCGTCCGCTTTTTGAGGATTTGTGAGTACTCCTTGTGAACAATCGTTGAATTTGCATCGTCAACTTCCTCTTCAAGCTTTCTTTCTTCGGGGGCAGTATGCTTAATAAGGTCTTTTAATTTGTGTTTGGGAGATGATTCTACCTTCAACGGAGAAGGTTTTGAAGTTCTTTGAGGTTTGGGAATACCAGACCTAGATTTAACAACCCTTGGTGGGGGAATCTTCGAGAGATTAGAGTTCCTAGAAGCATTCCCTTTATTAGAATTCGACAAGGAGGTAAGAACGATTTTTTTGTCAATTGGTACAGATTGAGAGTCACCATTTTGTCTCAATTGAGTCAGCTTAGTGTGATCTCTTGTTATTATTTCTTTGGTTTCTGTCTTAGGTTTCGTTTGTTTATCCCGTGTGTGGTCTATAACAGTCTTATATATCTTCACAAGATCAGCTTTTCGGGCTCCTCTAGGGATTGTAATGTCGTGTTTCCGCAGAGCTTCTTTCAAGTCTACAACACGAAGTGTGTTGGGATCGATGTCTTGCATTAGTTAATCGAGATTACCTACTTACCAGCTCCAAAGTCCGAACTCATGAAACAAAACAATAATAATAAACAAATAGTTAAGATCTACTGATTATGTCAGTTCCTATAAAATAATTGTCGCACTAGCCACTAGAAGGTTCTGATAGAGCACAGCCACATGTGCGCTGACTTAGGGGATTGTTTACATGGGAGCGCCACGGAACATAGTTTTCCAGGAGTTACCGAATGCGGAAGAGCCTGTGGCTAGGTGTTGCCCCGGACTATACGGACTCTCCCTGTTGAAAACGCATGAGGTAGGCAAAATAGGGGGTGCAGACACACTCGACTGCAAATCTCCGCAGAAAGCCGAATCACTGGCCTGGTCGAAGCATGATGATTAGGTAATTATTATTTTTTCCACACCCTCTACGTCTCCCTATATAAGCATAGGTGTTCGTCCAGAGATTCCTACTTGTAATATTCTTCAAAGCTCTTCTTTGAAAAAAATAACAATATAATTGCAATGAATTCTTTGGAACAACTTAAAGCTGCTGGTACTGTCGTTGTCACTGATACCGGTGAGTTCGAATGTAAGTATTGAAATTACTCTGTGATTTAAACTAATTGACAAGCAATTGCTAAATACACCCCCCAAGATGCTACTACCAACCCATCTCTCATCCTTGCTGCCTCGGAGAAACCTCAGTACGCCAAGTTAATTGATGTGGCAGTTGAGTATGCGAAAGACAAAGGGTCATCCGCTGACGAGAAGGCCAACCTTGCTCTCGACAGATTACTTGTTGAATTCGGAAAGGAGATTTTGAAGATTGTCCCAGGAAGAGTGTCTACAGAAGTGGATGCTAGACTCTCATTCGATAAAGAGGCTACAATCAAGAAAGCTCTTGAAATCATCGAGTTATACAAGTCTGTTGGAATTGAAAAAGACAGAATTTTGATCAAGATCGCCTCCACCTACGAGGGTATTCTTGCCGCTAGGGAATTGGAGGAGAAGTACGGTATCCACTGTAACTTGACTCTTTTGTTCTCTTTCATCCAGGCTGTTGCTTGTGCCGAAGCTAAAGTCACTTTGATTTCTCCATTTGTTGGTAGAATCATGGACTGGTATAAGGCCAAGACCGGTAAAACTTATGTTGGTAAAGAAGATCCGGGTGTTGAATCTGTTACCAGAATCTTCAACTACTATAAAAAGTACGGTTACAAGACTATTGTCATGGGTGCTTCTTTCAGAAATGTCGGGGAAATTACCGCGTTGGCTGGTTGTGACTTTTTAACCATTGCTCCAAAGCTTTTGGAAGAGATGATGAACTCTCAAGATGCAATCCCTAAGGCTTTGGATGCTGTTGCTGCACAATCTTGTGCCGAAGAGAAGGTCTCTTATATTGATGACGAAGCTCTCTTCAGATTCCTTTTGAACGAGGATGCGATGGCCACTGAGAAGCTTTCTGAAGGTATCAGAAAGTTTTCTGCTGACTGTGTTACCTTGTTCAATCTCCTGAAGTCCAAGTTCGAGTGAATGGATCTTAGTGATCTAGTGAGTGAAATGCACTCTTTTTGATTTGTATTACATCCTTACAATCGATCAATCATTTAGCTTGTGTTTTCACTGTATATTCATTCTTTGATATGAACAAATTAATTCCGTTAAGAATAAAGACATACAGTTTTACTAAATCACTGAAAAATCGAGACGTAGAAATTTTTGAATGCTGTATTAAATTTATATCTTGAGTGTTCATGCTTTGTTCATGAGTCAGTATCCACTGGAACACTTACTCGAGTGGAGCCAATCTAATGGCGCTTTGAATCAATCTCACGTAGACTTTCGTCGATCGGAAAATGGCGTTTCAGCATTCTCTGCAAGTATAACGACAAACTCTGAGGTTTCAGTCTCGATTCCCAAAAAAATGATCCTCTCCCCTGATCTTGCTCGGGAGTATTTTCAAAGTAAGACGGATATGAGTCCTGTTACGCTGTTGAAACTCTTCTTATGTCATTTAAAATCTACACCTGATTCCCACTTTGCTCCATATATCGATTGTCTCCCAATGTTACGAGAAATCGGTTCCCCTTTAACCTTTAGTCCACAGGAGTTGGATACGATTTTCGGTACTAACCTTTTCAATGCAACTAGATCTAAACATCTCGAACTAATAAGCGAGTACGAAAGAGCTTTAGAAGCGGTAGGAATGAAGGTTGTCAAGGACTATACTATCCTCGATGGGACGAG
The DNA here is from genome assembly GCA_030572655.1 of Ogataea allantospora. Lineage (NCBI taxonomy): Eukaryota > Fungi > Ascomycota > Pichiomycetes > Pichiales > Pichiaceae > Ogataea > Ogataea allantospora. The sequence continues at coordinate 180,672 of JAJMAM010000018.1, forward strand.
TCTCTTTACAACGATAATGCAAGAGACATCGAGAACATGCACTGTGCCATTTACATATGGTTGGTTTTTGTGGTCGCATCTTATCCTTACTTCAAGGAGCTTTCCATATCGGCTTATGAATTCAGAGACAAGCGAAGATGCTGTTATGCTTCTCCCGTTGATTGATCTCTTTAATCACAAACCAGAGGCTAAAGTGACTTGGAGAGTATTGGAAGATAACTTTCAACTAATTATTCACGAGGAAGAGGAAGGGTCTCGAGAACTTTTCAACAATTACGGACCGAAAGGAAACGAAGAGCTATTTATGGGGTATGGCTTTGCATTAAAAAACAATAAGCATGACCATCTGCGACTCGCAATCAGTGTTCCACAAAGAGACAGGTTGGCTTTAAAAGCACTCAATATCCAACTACCGCAGCTGGATTCATTCACCTTTTCTGTATCCAACAGAGATCAAAATGAGGAAAAAGAGGAAAATGGCGATAACGTGATATTCATTTGCAATCTGAATGATTTGATTCCCAAAGCCTTATTGGAGCTCTTTGCATATAAATGCAGTAACCCTGGAGATACACAGCTAACTTTAAAGGCGTTTTTAAACGGCATAAGCAGCCTTCGAAACGCTTTAGATTATCGATTTAAAGGTAAGCTGGATTATAGCTATCCCTTTCCCACAATGTTTGCCCAATGCTTTTCTTCCTCCTACGGAAAATTTGCGGGAACCTGCGAAAAGAATTACAGGAACTGTTTGACATACAAAGAAGGTCAACTGAACATACTGAAGTTGATGAAAGCTGATCTGAGGCAACAGGAAAAGCGATTGCTGAAACTGCATCGAACTAATCTTATCACATTAAAAGACATTATAAAAATGGACAGATTCATGTGCGATGCAATTCTTCACATTGGATTCGGTCTATCAATCGATGAGTACTCTGAATTTGAAGCGATGATTTCCTTGTGTATATGGTTGGTAATGGTGGCGACAGGAACAGAGTCAAAACTTAAAGCAAATTGGGTTTGCATTGAATACCAAAAGCTGGAGATTATTGATGAGTTCAGTCACAAAGAAGCCACTGAGACATATGAATTCTTAAGAGAACGGCTCGCCAAACATGAAATATCGCCCACATGGTCATTCGACGACTGGCTAAGGGCAACTGAGGTACTAAACCGTAATAGTTATGAAAAGGGCTCCAAGAAGGAATTGATCTTGATCGCTCCGCTGGTGATTTAGGAATGCGACGTATGTTTGACTTTTTAATACCTTGCAGGCACCAATCGGATCAGGAATAAGAAAAACAGGAATGTTATACAACTAAAAAGAATCACTCGGATGTAAAACCAAAGGCTCAGCTTTCCTTCCCGATGATACCTTGACAAGATCAAATTGACCTTGTCAAACGTGGTTCTTGAAGTTTCAAAATTTTCCGATGCCTCTTTCAATATTCCCGCATCTTGTTTAAGCAATTGCTGAAATTGAGACGCCTGATTCTTCAAAGATGTTACCATCGACGGCAATGACTCAATGATATCTTTTTGAATGGATTCATGTTGCTCATTTTGAAGCTGGCTCGCTTGCACAGCATCTAGTTCAGACTTCATATCTGTAGTAGAAAGAAGCCGTATCCTTAATGCTTCAATTGATTCCTCGTCCTCGTTCGTTTTAATTTGAATGCCACTCGTGGATCCTCGATCATCGTAAGGCAAGTAAGCTTGGTGGGTATTATCGGCAAGTCTTTGGTTAGTGATTTGCTGCCGGCGAAGTTTATAAGCGAGTTCAAATTTGATGTCATTAATGTGCTTGTCTAGCTTATGGAACGACATCGAAAACTCATCTGATTTGAGCACCCCATGCTCGAACGATTCTTTTCGTACATATTCCATATCTGTCGCCAACTTCAATACATCAATATATGCAGAAAGAAGTTCTGCATCCAAGCAGTCGAAAGCCTTAATTTGATCGATGTCAGATTGAACACGATCAAGAAATATAGATTTGGTAGTTCGAACGTTCATTAAAATTGAGAATACAAATTAAAACAATTTTGGTTTCCAATTTTGTTCACTCAAATATGAACAGGTTTGTAAAAGAGTCAAAACGTTTACTTAGTACATTGGGGCCTAGATTTTACTACCAGGGAACGCCTAATTCATTGGCATTTTCTGACCTGGGACATGAAGCATTGGACCAGAGCATCTCCACTGTTAAATTAGCATTTGAAAAGTATACCCCGAGGACACCAACGTCTAATAATCCAATCATTTTTCTACACGGGCTTTTCGGATCGAAGTTGAATAACAGGTCTGTCTCAAAGCAGCTTGTCAAGCTTCTAGATAGAGATGTGTATTGTCTTGATTTAAGAAATCACGGAGAGTCTCCACACGCTGAAAGACACGACTATCCAGCTCTTGCTGCAGATGTGGAACGCTTCATTGAGGATAACCAATTAATAGATCCAATCTTGGTTGGGCACTCAATGGGTGCCAAAACTGCCATGGCGGTGTGTTTGAGAAATCCTAGCCTCGCCTCGTTGCTTGTTTCCGTTGACAACGCACCCGTTGATTTCACGGCGGGGGGGACCGGATTTGGGAAATTTGGCAGTTATATCAGGCAGCTTATGCAAATTGATAGCAATCCGAAGTTAAGAAGCCTCAAGGATTGCGACAAAATACTAGCAGAAGTTGAGCCAAATCCCATCATCAGACAATTTTTGCTAACAAATATGAAACAGGTTGATGGAGTTTATCATAGTAGAGTTCCTCTGGACATACTGCGAAGGAACCTTGACAACATTTCAGCTTGGCCATTTAATTATGAAGTATCAATGTGGAAAGGGCCTTCTCTTTTCATCCGCGGGAGCCGAAGTCCCTATATTGCTGATGAGTATTTGGGCTCAATTGGGTTGTTCTTTCCACAATTCACCGTTAATGATGTTGATGCCGGACACTGGGTGATCAGTGAGTGTCCCAATGAGTTTGTTTCCTTGCTCTCTGACTGGATTCAAAGAGAGGAAGACTCTTGAAGGTATCATTGTTACATTAAGTTTCTCAATTTTATGTCGTTTCTTCAAAGATCGTAAGGTAGATCGTTGTAGCTTACATCGACTGTATTACCCTCGTGAATAAAGCGATGACCACGCATATTATAAAAGTAGATTTATCTTGTCCATGAATTGACTATTGAATACGCTGCAGATGTATGCTCATGCTGAGAAGTGATTTGTCGCTGCAGCCGGTATTCCCGGGTCAGTGCACAGCGATTCATCAGTAAACCAGACTTTACAGCTCATATCAACTACTGTGGACCTGCTAACCTTATTTGATTGACAAAGCTTGCAGATTTATTTACACCTCAATTAAGTAGTTGTCAGGACTTAACAATTGCTTACCTAATAACTATACAACCTTACACCACTATTTTTCTCGCGTCCGAGTCGATCATTGCTGGAGGTGTTAAAATTAGGCCATGGGTGAGCACGCTCATCCAATTCCAATACATCATCTATCCTTCAAGTACAATTGACGTTTTGAATTCGAGTTGTTCGAATAATTTTCAAGAAATTTGACATATAGTTCCCTCTGGCTCCAACGGATTATTGAGCTCCTTTGCTCTTCAATTTAATTTCTGAAAATAATCAGGCAAGGAGTATTTGAATTAAAATCAACCTTTGGTGTAAACTTTACCGATAAAATGTTGAGAGCCTACCAGAAAAGATTGTTTTCTTCAGCTAGAATCCTTGCAGAAGCTGCTCAGAGTAAGTGTCGTAATAGATGTAATTCGTCAAAGCTAACAGAATAGAAAAGCATGATATTGTTGTGATTGGTGGCGGACCTGGTGGTTATGTTGCGGCTATCAAAGCTGCACAGCTTGGATTTGACACTGCATGTGTTGAGAAGCGCGGAAGGTTGGGTGGAACTTGTTTAAATGTCGGCTGTATTCCATCAAAGGCTTTATTGAACAATTCTCATCTGTTCCATCAAATTCAACATGAGTCGAAATCAAGGGGAATTGACATCAATGGTGAGGTTGCTATCAATCTAAAGAACTTTATGGATGCTAAAGATAAGGTTGTCGGTCAACTTACGGGTGGTATTGAAATGCTGTTCAAGAAATATGGTGTCAAATATTACAAAGGTGCTGCTTCGTTCGTCGATGAGCACAGTATCAATGTTGATCCAATTGAAGGCGGAGAGGAGGCCATTCTGAAGGCCGATAATATCATTATTGCTACCGGGTCAGAAGCAAGCCCATTCCCAGGTATTGAAATCGATGAGGAGAGAATTGTTTCGTCTACCGGATGCCTTTCCCTGAAGGAAGTTCCTAAGAAGATGGTAATTATTGGTGGGGGGATTATTGGACTCGAAATGGGGTCTGTCTGGTCTCGATTAGGTTCTGAAGTTACTGTTTTAGAATTCCAGAATGCAATTGGTGCCGGAATGGACGGGGAAGTTGCCAAGGCGACCCAAAAATTCTTGTCCAAGCAGGGTTTGAAGTTCAAACTTGGGGCGAAAGTCACGAAAGGTATCAGAGAGGGAGAAACAGTGAAAATTGAATATGAGGATACCAAGAGTGGTAAGACTGAGGCACTAGATGCGGATGTTTTGTTGGTGGCTGTCGGAAGAAGACCATATCTCGAAGGTTTGAATGCGGAAGCCATCGGGTTAGACATTGATAAGAGAGGAAAGGTTGTTATTGATTCGGATTTCAAAACGAAATTCGACCACATTAGATGTATTGGAGATGTCACTTTTGGCCCAATGCTTGCCCACAAGGCTGAAGAGGAAGGAATTGCCGCGGTTGAATATATCAAAAATGGACATGGTCATGTCAACTACGGAAACATTCCAGCTGTCATGTACTCTCATCCGGAGGTTGCTTGGGTAGGACAAACCGAGGAACAATTGAAAGCAGCTGGTATCAAATACAAAGTCGGTAAATTTCCTTTCATTGCAAACTCCAGAGCTAAAACCAACATGGACACAGAAGGCTTTGTGAAATTTATTGCAGATGCTGAAACAGAAAGAGTCCTTGGCTGTCACATCATTGGACCTAATGCAGGAGAGATGATTGCTGAGGCTGGTTTGGCCCTTGAGTATGGTGCTTCTACTGAGGATATTGCTAGAGTTTGTCATGCACATCCTACCCTTTCTGAAGCATTCAAAGAGGCTGCTGCTTCAACATTTGGTAGCCCTATCAACTTTTAAACCGCTTCGAAGGAGTATAGTAGCCCAATAGAATTCTACTGGGGTTTCAAATTTATTATACATAAGTTCTAATCAGTAGGGTGCTTTTATTTTTTAACTCAATAAGAGATTCTTGTTCCTCCACCTACCCACCACCCTGGGGGATGTAACGCTTACGAAAATTCGAGTCAAACTGTCTAAATTGAAACAAGAACCTTGTCAAACTATTCTCATTGATGAAAAAATTAAAGTCTAGCAAGTACATCAAACTTATTTCCAATTTGAAAAGCTCATCCACGTTTTGCAATCCACTTATCTTGCAATAATAGTTCTGTTTGTAATTTTTATCCTCAATCAATTTTAAGGATATTCTCAAAATTGTAAGAACCAACCTGAATGAATTCATATCATTGATTGGGAAAAGTGTGAATTCGTGATCCTTCAAATCAGACTTTTCAATTGATTTGCAAGGGAGTAAGGATGGAGATAGAACAGGTTTCAAGTTGAAGCTCAGATTGAATAAATAGAACGCCGAGGCGAGTAAAGTCGCTGTTGATAAATTAGCATAATGATGAATGCGCTCGAGATACTTCTCCATGGAAAGAGGAGGCACCTGACGCAAATAAAATCTTTTACTAAGACTGAGCTCTATATCTGGATTAGATCTGCACTTGCAAAAAGTGGGTGGCTTTTGAACCCGAGATGCCAAACTTTTGGCTCGATTTACCACACCATGATTGCCAGTAGAAGGTGAAGCTCGATCATTTGATTCTTGAAAATTGAATTGAATTCGAGTGTCTTTTCTCAAGGGAACTTCAAGTTCACCACTAGTTTGCTTTGTGATGTGAGAGCTCGAGTTTAGTAAGGGGCCGAATCTCTGTCCTCCATCAATTTCGAGGGACTTTCCCATTAGGTAGGGCATATGATCTCCACGGCTAACCAGTTCATCTGTTTGAAATAATAGATTTTCTAGGTCTAAGTGAACGTGCAATTCTTGCTCCTCGCTTAATCTCATTAAGTTCTTGATCAAACGATGGAAAAGAGCCAGCGCTTCCACGGAACTGATCTCTCCGAGAGACCTCAATGTGTTCAATTTGTGGTCTAAAAAGTGATCTAGATCGACGGAAGCAATCGTGGTGTCGCCTTTTTCTTGTAGAGTGGAGGAACCACTATCTTCCTTCAAGCTCGATGAGCTATCGCTCTTACTTGCCTTCTTTGGTTTTTGTTCCATGAATGTAGCTTTTTGGGGTTTTAATTTGATATCCATTATTGGAAATCACAGAGAACTTGGATGAGAGGTAAGAAACTGAATAATTACGATATCTTGCCGCACATGAATTTAATATTGTACGGAAAATAATATATCGAACAATTTAAAATGCACAAATATCTTATTTTCCTGGTTGGGCTATATGAATCAGAAATTGATAGTCGATAAGTTAATTTCGGGTTGTACCAAATGCCTGACTTACAGTATAAGAGTGACATAGTATTAGCTATATTTATTCATGATCGAGATATTACCCCTATTTTCAGCTCAAATTACTGGTATATTACATGAGCTAATCACAATTCATCATGATCCCAATCATCTTCGTCCTCCTCGTCATCATCCCCCGTAGGAGGGGCATCATAAAGTTTTGAAGTTATAGGATATGCGACTTTACTCAACTTCTCCTTCTGCTCATCAAACTCTTCCTTTGTAGCAGTATCAAAATTGTCATCTAAAAATTCAAGAGCTTCATTAACTGCATCGAGCAAAGTTTCTTTGTCATCCTCATCAAGTTTGGCCCCAAATCCAGAGTCGTCATTGACTTGGTTTTTGAGCGAGTGTGCATAATTTTCGAGAGTGTTTCTGCTCTCTATCTTTTCCCTCAACTCTTTGTCTTGTTGGGCAAACTTCTCAGCCTCCTCAACCTTCTTTTCAATTTCTTCCTTTGAAAGTCTGCCTTTGTCATTTGTGATAGTAATAGAATTGGACTTTCCAGTACCCTTGTCAGTGGCCGAAACCTTCAAGATTCCATTGGAGTCCAAAGTGAAAGTGACCTCAATCTGAGGAGTGCCTCTTGGAGCAGGAGGAATACCTGTTAACTCAAATTTTCCCAACAGGTTGTTGTCTTTAGCTAAAGCTCTTTCACCTTCGTAAACTTGAATTAAAACGACAGGCTGGTTGTCGGCTGCAGTCGAGAAAATTTGGGATTTCTTAGTAGGAATTGGGGTATTTCTTTTTATGAGAGTAGTCATGACACCACCTGATGTCTCAATACCAAGGGTCAACGGATTAACATCAATCAATACAATGTCCTCAACGCCCTCCTCTCCTGAAAGAACACCGGCCTGAACTGCGGCTCCGAATGCGACAGCCTCATCTGGGTTGATTCCTTTCGAAATTTGCTTTCCATTGAAGAACTCTTGCAATAACTCCTGGACCTTAGGAATTCTTGTAGAACCTCCAACTAAGACAATATCGTCTATTTCGGACGGTTTCACTTTAGCATCATCAAGAACCTGTTGGACTGGTTTCAAAGTTTTCTTGAAAAGTTCCATATTGATCTCCTCAAACTTGGCTCTTGACAGTGACTCAGAAAAGTCAATACCTTCAACGAAAGAATCGATCTCGATTCTGGTAGACATTTGAGATGAAAGAGTTCTTTTGGCTTTTTCGACTTCCCTCTTCAACTTGGCCAAAGCCTTAGGGTTTTCCGAGATATCTATGCCGTGCTTCTTCTTAAATTGCTTGATGAAATGTCTCACCACTCTGTAGTCGAAATCTTCACCACCCAGATGAGTATCACCAGCAGTAGCCAGCACCTCAAATGCGCCTCCAGCGATGGTCAATAGAGAGACATCAAAAGTTCCTCCACCAAGATCATAAACGATAATCTGTTTCTCTTCATCAGTCTTGTCAAGACCATAAGCAATGGCAGCAGCGGTAGGCTCGTTCACAATCCTGAGAACCTCCAAACCCGCTATAGTACCTGCATCCTTTGTGGCCTGTCTCTGTGCATCATTGAAGTATGCAGGAACTGTCACAACTGCATGCGTGACTTGTTTTCCCAGATAATCTTCAGCAATTTGCTTCATTTTTCCCAAAATCATAGCTGAGATTTCCTCCGCTGTGAATGTTTTCATTTCACCATTGACAGAAGCCTCCACAACGGGTCTTCCACCTTGATCAACAATATTGTATGGCAAATGCTTCATTTCCTTTTGAACCACTTTGTCTTCAAATCTATGACCAATGAGTCTCTTGATGTCAAAGATAGTATTTCTAGGGTTGGATGCAATTTGGTTCTTAGCCGCGTCACCAACCAGTCTTTCCTCATCAGTGAAAGCAACATAGGATGGAGTGATTCTGTTACCTTGATCGTTAGCTAGAATTTCAACTCTTCCTGCTTTCATAACACCGACACAAGAATACGTGGTTCCTAAATCAATTCCAATTACAGTACCATAATTGTCATTTGAATCAGCATTCACAAAGTGTTGTGTCGCCAAAGGTAGTACCACAAGTAACAAAGCATAGAATACAGCCACGAATGACGTGCAAGACTTGTTTAACTTAAACATAATGCCAAAATTTCTTGCCACTGAAAAAGTTGATCAACCTATTTTGAAAGAAATTATTTAGAACCTTGAAGCCCTTTTCAATACGATATTAGTAAATTGCGGATCACTTATTTGAATAGGCGCTGAGAATTAATCTTTAAAAAGATGGCCCTATGACGACAAATAATGCCCTAATAATATGTATGTTTTATATTAAGCTCTACAAAGTGCTTCTACGCTACTTATATATTCATCTATAATACTCGTGCATGCTACGTGTCGAATATTCAAGAAGAAAACGTATCCCCGAAAAAATTTGACACGCTGGCATAATTATTCAAATTTTACGTAAAGATCATATGCAAGCTTTACAGTAAATATTCCTTGAAAATGTCGAAGCATACGTAATACCTCTCTTTCCAGGAACCTCTCCACTCAAGTTTGTAATAAACTCTAAAACTTATTAGTTCGATAGAAATGTAAAATATAGTTGCTTTTGTTAACGGTGATGAAAGTACTAATATGCTTCATTTGAAATCTCACTGCCTCAGAATGTTCTCCAAGTTAGGTTTGAGGAGCTCCAAGCCGGAATTAAAATAGCATGCGTACGATAGGCGACGATGACGCTGCTTTGTCGATCCGCGGGGAATGAAGGTGTAAGGATTTTTGCGATGTGAGCGAATGCGAATGCATCGATTTGCACAATAGGTTCTTGCTTAACAATAGACTCAAAATTTGAAAAAATTATTTTTGCAAATATTTGATACCAGTGCGCTACGATGTCTGCAATGGTAAAGCAATCAAAGCGTCCTTTTCATAATTTGGATCTGGACATGTTAGCCACTATTTCTGACAGCGACAGTGATATCCCTGATCTTGACGAAAGTAGCTCCAGTGAAGATTTCGAGAACAATGAATCAGTTAAATCTGAAGATGTACATAACCGCAAAAAGTCGCATCAGAGACCTCAACAGGAGTTTGACTCGAAATTCATGTTTTCATTGGATTTCGGAAGCAATGAAACTTCAAACATTGGTGGTTGGGACTTTGGAGCTGACGAAGTCGCAGATGTTTTGCAGTCGAAAGAGGTTGATCTAGACCAAATCATCAAACGTAAAGGGGGCCTGAGTGGAAACTATCTGGAAACTGATGACCACACAAATGAGGCTGATGCCGTTGAAAGTTTTGATCATTCTAAGGACAACGATGAAGAGTTGGCTCTTGATGGGTTTGGCATGGGAGCTACGGTGCCACGCAGTGAAGATGAGGAAGACGAGATTGCTGGAGAGCAATCGTTTAGTGATGAAGAAGGCAACGTGCGTAGAAAGGTAACCAAGGACTCGGATGCAGGTCTTGAACGGTCAACTCTCACCAATTTGGAATCTTCTGCCTATCAAGATCAAGATGAGGATGCGGACTCGGCTGAAGCTATTGCAAGCTTCTTTTCTGCTAGTGAAGACACAAAGACAACAGGCAATATCCATGACAGCTTTCACGATTTGAAACTCTCTAGGCCAATTTTGAAGGGACTCTCCGCTTTGGGATACTCCAAGCCTTCTGCGATTCAAAGTGCCTCTATTCCCATGGCACTTTTGGGAAAAGATATAGTCGCTGGTGCAGTTACTGGATCTGGTAAAACTGCAGCCTATATGATTCCTATTGTTGAAAGACTTCTCTATAAACCCTCCAAAGTGGCATCTACAAGAGTTATTGTTCTAGCCCCAACAAGAGAGTTGGCAATTCAGGTAGCTGACGTCGGAAAGAAAATTGGACAATATGCCAATGGATTGACTTTTGGATTGGCCGTTGGAGGTCTCAATTTGAGACTGCAGGAACAAGAATTGAAAAAACGACCAGATGTAGTTATTGCCACTCCTGGAAGATTCATTGATCATGTACGGAATTCACCATCTTTTAATGTAGATTGTGTGGAAGTACTTGTCTTTGATGAAGCCGATCGAATGCTTGAAGAAGGTTTTCAAAAGGAACTGACTGAGATTTTGACACTTCTTCCTAGAAAAAGACAAACAATGCTTTTTTCTGCAACAATGAACTCCAAAATCAAGTCCCTTATTCAGTTATCCTTGAATAAACCAGTGCGAATTATGATAGGGGCACCTAAAGCTGCGGCTTCAGGACTGGTCCAGGAATTTGTCCGGATTAGAAAGCGAGAATCCTCTAAACCCGCTCTATTGTTCAATATCCTTTCCAAATTAGATAATAGGCAAAGCCGAGTGATTGTGTTCGTGGCTCGTAAGGAAATGGCTCACAAACTCAGAATAATCTTAGGTCTTTTGGGTTTGAAAGTTTCAGAACTTCATGGTTCCTTAACTCAAGAGCAGAGATTGAAGTCCATCACTGAATTCAAAAACTTAACGGTTCCAATCTTGATTTGTACTGATTTGGCAGCTAGAGGATTAGATATTCCAAAGATTGAGGTTGTCATAAACTTTGACATGCCAAAAACGCATGAGATTTATCTTCACAGGGTGGGAAGAACTGCCAGAGCCGGTCGCGAAGGTTTGTCTATTTCTTTTGTGGGTGAGGGGTCACAGGAACGATCCATAGTCAAGGAAGCCATCAAACAGGTTGAGAAAGATAATTCTGTAAAAGCAGTTGGAAGGAATGTTGATTGGTCTGAAGTCGAAAAAATCAACAGCATAATTGAAGAAAAGGATTCAGTAGTTGCAGACGTTTTGGTTGAAGAGAAGCAAGAGAAAGAGCTTTTGAGAGCAGAATTGGAATTAAAGAAGGGCGAAAACATTTTACGTTTTGAAAGTGAGATAAAGGCTAGACCCAAAAGGACCTGGTTTATGACAGAAAGAGAAAAGCAACAAGAGAAAGAGAGTAACAAGGCAGGCTCAGATCTGAAAGGAAAGAAGCCTTTGAACAGCAAAAAGAGAAAGGCACAGGATGCCAGAGAAGATCAGGCTAAAATGTACAAGAAAACAAAGGCCGATCGAATGAGTAAAAAGTCACCAAACAAGAAATCTCGAAAATCTAAATAGTTGTCATATAACCGGGAATTTTTAGTCTACGTGAAACAAAATTTGGAGCTCAAAGTCGCCAAAAGCTCTGTCGAAATAAGTGGTTTTTCATCTCCCCCGTCCTTTTCCTTTTTTGTAACCTCCGACGCGGGACTCGCATCCATGGACCCAAATTCGATAAACTGGACCTCCTTCCTAATATCAGCAAGCCAGTCCAGTTGAGTCCGTGTATCCGGTGATAATTTGCTGACGCTACCAGAGAGCATTCGCAGACCATCAAGCCAAACGTACAGTTGATCTTTGGTATCTAAGTAAAATGAAAACGTTCCAACACTTTTAGTTTTGATATCAATACGACTAACCTGCAACCTGGAACTAAGACTGATTAAGTTGACATTCCTATTTTCCTTTAGGATAGGACAATAATCGATATCCAAAATCTGTTTGAAGTCGATTTTGAAGCCGTCTTTGTCAATATTCGGCTTTTTGGACGGTCTTTTGCTGAACTCTTTGTAGATTAGGGATTGATTGTTTGTAGATAAGATCAAGAAGTAATATGGTGAGCGCTTGTTAGATTTGCTTTGGTCTAATGGATTTTCAGAATAAACCCAGGATCCTTTTGCAAGTTTTAAAAAGCGCTGGTTCCGAACAAAATCAAACGCTTGTTGAGTAACCAGATCATCCAAGTCACCGTTGGTCTTAATCCACAGTTGGTTGTTTTGCTCACGAATTCTTTCCAGTTCGTAAATATTCAGCGCGGCATAATCAATGTCCTTCAAAGTACTCATTGCACTTTCAAAAGAAGCATTTTTAAAGCATTTGAAAAAGTAGTCAAACAGAAGTGTCATGTGGCGATCCATTATATCACAGTCTAACCCACTCGCATTTGACGAAATCCAGAACTCTAGAGCGCACGTCATGATCGATCGAATAAGGTTTTCGTTAAACTGGATTGGAAGTTCTTCAAATTCGGGGCGTGAACTCCAATCTGTTGCGGCGAGAGTTAGAGTCAAACGGCTAAAAACCCTTGGTATATCAAATACAGAACCCCCGTCCGAAAACAGCTCGTGCTCGAAATATCTTTTGTTAAACGTCGTAGTGGTGCTTGTACTAAAACCGATTGCACTGATGGCAAAATACACCGTCATATTTTGGTGCTTTAAGGAGTCCAGTTGAAGCTCTGTATATTTTGATGACTTATTACCCGACTGTCCACTCGAATACGTACAAAATTGCTTCCTTAGCTCTTCCAGAAGTCTGTGATGTGCCGAGATATTGACATCCAGCACGCTATTCGACAAGTACTTTGCAATCAGTCTCGAAATATTTGTCACATTCTTGAATATAATCGAGTTCTTGTGGTCGGGTTTCATCCTATCCGCTAATAAACATATTTTGGAGAAGATTTCAACCTCTATTAGACGCAACATATAATTGATCAAAATCTCATCGTCCCCCTGCTCGAAAGTCTGAATTAAAGATTGTGCGATGTAATCTGTGACCGTTAAAGCTATTCTTCGATCCACACCGCCTAAGAAAAGTGCGACATTGCGAATAAACAGTCTCGTTTGGACCTGCAACAGTACGGAGGTTATTGCACGTCCATTTTTATGCTCAGATGGGCTTGAGAAGTAAAAAATTAGAATTCTAATAATTGACTTAAAACACTCTTGAGCAACGATATCTTCAGATGCAAGTTCAAATAGAATTTCAAATAGATCAATAGTCAATTCCTCATCTACCAACTTCAACTGAGGCGATATCTCAAGGGTTTTTGCAAGAACGACTACCGAATTAGTTCGATCCAATTTTGAACCAGAAATAATTGCGTCTTTCAAAATACGTATGTAGGTAACTGCAGTGCCTGATTCAAGTCTATTCTCCCCCGGAAGAAGATTCTTAAGTTTCTGGTTTATTGAATTATAATTCATGGTGATGTTGTGAGTGACCTTGGAGGAAATGATTTTAGCTCACAATGTAAAAACGCATTTTTAATCAGACTAAATGCTTATGTAATCTAGAATACACTTATTCGTTAACACTATTCCTCACCAGAGGGCTATCATTCGTTTCGTCAGTACCATGTACTGAACTCACAAGTTGTTCTTGGTGTCCTATCTTATTCAAGTTATTCTTATCGTCCTCTGTTGTTTTGTTCTGAACCTGGTGCTCAGGCTCAGGGGAACTGGTTTGTTTCTCTTCCAAAGCATTGGTCCGCATTCTTGACGCCATTCTGGAGTCTTCCTCTGTCGGCATAGCATTCACTTGTTCCCATATTCGTTGACCAGAATTTTTATAGCCTGTCACATCACCGAGTTGATCTCTGAAATAATCAATATCTCTCATCAGTACGGTTTTCTCTCCGGAATCTTGAAATTTGATTTGAGTGTAGATGCCAACCAAGAATTGTTCGTAGCTCTGGAATATTTGGGAGAGAACTTTAACGTATTCTTGTTCTGGTAGATACCTCTGCAGTACTCGAGCAATTGTCAAGGTTTCTTTCACAAGAGTTTCCATGTACTTGTGGACCTGCTGCTGTGCAAGCATTTGGCTCCAATCAATACCGTTAATTTCATAAGCATGAACGTTCATTCGGTCTGTCATCAGTGTCACGAGCTTCTCAAAGATTTCAAGCTGGTGATCTTTGAATATTTGCGCAATTTTATCAAAATCCTTCTCGTGTTGGTTTCCAGTGCGGCTATGAATAGTAAAGAATTGCTTTAAATATGGTGTCAATATTGAGAAAAAACTGACAAACTGTGATGCCACGGCTAGGTATTTTGGAGTTATGTGCTTTAAGCCAGCTGTTCGAGTTGCTTGGGCCTCCAAGACAGCCTGATGAGATTTTAAGTTGATCAGATTCAGAATTTCAATAATGTAACTATCATTCGAGAATGCAAATTTCATTTTAATCACCTGGTAATTTTTGATCATCTCAAGAAGACTTGTTGTGACTTCTGGCAAAATCATTGATTGCCCATTAATCATTAACGTCTTTCGTTCCGATACGTCATCCGAATTGGTTATTAGTTTTCGTTCATCTGGAGTAGTACAATATGAGGAGAGCCAGATTGACTCTTCAAAGTCTTCCGAGACTGCGGCTACCATTTGGTTTACCAAGTCTTGGGATATCGAAGTAAACGAGCATTCTTTCCACATTTCTTTCTCAATGAGTTGAGCTATGATTTTCAGGGTGGTTTTGTGGTATTGCGTATTAAATCTCTTAAATTGGTTGGTCATAACGTCTTGAAGAACTGAAGTCTTCGATTTTCCACTTGAAATAAGCTCACACTCGGTGAGAAACATTGCATTCAAATCAAAAAACCTCATGAAATAATCCAGGGTTATGGAAGAGTTCTGTAATTCTCTTACATTAATAATTTTTGCCATTCGCCGCTGAACAACATCAATTGCATCGGTAATTGCTCCAGTGAGATCAAATTCCAATACTAAGTCAGGCTGATTAGAAATTATCGCCGAATCGAGAGCACTCAAAGAATCTAAAGCTAAAGTCAACAAAAGTCTTCTCTGAGTCGTCAGCCGCCTTAGAGCTTCAGATAGTTGGCAATAAGTATGTGAAAGCATGTCCTCAAACTCTTTTGGAGTCATTGCTTTCACAGTATTCGCAAGTCCAGCAGAAGCGCTGGTCGGTACAGTCGTACTTTTCGTGCCCTCAGACCTGCCGGATATACTTCCTTTCGAATTAGTCTCAGAGGTTTCAGAAGGCATGTTAGATCTTATAATGCTTTTGAGCTCAGTTAAAAACTTCTCTTCATAGACCTTGAAAGCAGATTTGACTTCCCCACACCTCGCTAAACCATTCAGATATTCTCTCAGGCGCATGCTCAACGCCTCCTCAACCCTTTGGTAATTTACATTCGAAGAATGTCCCTCATTGTGCTTCGTAAGAATGACATTGTTCCGCAAACGCTCTAGTGTCTCTTGTCTAGATGATTGCTCATAATGGGATCTCAAATCTTCGATAAGCGCATCGTTGAGCATTTTCGAATACGATTTCCCGGTATCAGCAACGAGATTTACCAGCAAACGCTTTAAAGGTGCGAGTGCAGAAACTTTATTCAAATCTTCCAGGCCGTACGGCCAATTTCGAACAATTCTTGCAATTATAGGATGGGAAGGATTGTTTCCCCTGATGAGGGCAAAAACTGAATCGGTAAGTTCCAGCGCTTTTTCATAGTTAGCATTATAGTACGATGACTCAGCTAAATCCGCTTGGTGCATGACCGTGAAAATTTGTAGTAAGATCTGCTCAAGCTTCTCAACATTCCTTCTTTTCTTGACAAGATTTAAAATCTCAATGGCCCTCTTCGCCTTCAAACTTTCCGCGGTCTGAAGTTTCCTATCTAAGCCTCTCAACTTCACCGTCAAATTTTTTGATTGTGACGTTATACTTTTGAGATCATCCAGCGCACTAAAAAACGACCCAGAAGATTTGGATATTTCGGAGATCAACTGGATTTCAACGATATCCAAGTACGAAGATAACTTCTCCTGTAGTTCATCATGATTGATCAACTCCTTTTTGGTTCCATCACGGTTGAATTCAGTAGTGTATCTTAAAATATTCCCGTTGCTAACAACTCTCGTAAATGTTCTGGGATCATCCAGGCGAAATTCATCTTGAAAATAGATGTCCGGTATATTTGATAATGAGTTCTCCTCAAGCTCGAAATCATCCCTTTCACTTCCTCCATATTCGGAGTCTAGCTTTAAATTCTGCCTCAAAGACTTTTTGTCTTCTCGATCCAACTGATTAATGAAAGCTTCTAAAGTTGATTCGGTCAGATTTTTGTTCGATCTGAATTTTGAGTACTGATCTTTGATTGAATCCGAGTAATAACTCAATTGAGAAGGCTTAACCTTGTATATACTTGATAATCGAGTCATTGGAATATCGCTCTTGGTAGGACCTCTCAAGTTCACAGTAGCGGAGCTGCTAGCCACTGATAACTGTCCCGCGTTAGTAGCTTTTCTGCTGTAGTTTAGACTTTGTACCAATTCATAAATTGAATTCTTACCCAGGGGTGACACACTACTCTCGGATAGATTGTTGATCCCAAGGAGCATTGAACTATCTTGACGTGGAAGAAAGGACGAAAACGAAGATACCGAATATTCGCGTCGATGTGCATTTCCCATGAGTGGTGTATTTTGAGCACTCAAACGGAAATCTGTACTGGGAAGGTCATCATTTATTGCCACAGAAGTCACAGAAGATGATGATTTTGGAGCTTCATCGTTGGAATTAATTTGAGCTTGCTTCAGAGGCAATACAATAGACGGACTGTCCAAAGAATTGTTGAAGTCTGTACTCTGTGAGTCACTGGCATGCGGTGGAGAAAGCATGCTGCATGATTGACTGTCCGCATGCTTTTGTCGTTCTCTCTTCGCCGGGATCATTGATGGAGAGATCAATTTTTCTGATGGTACGTCTGTTTGTTGACTTAATAATATCGTCGCATATTGGTAGTGTACTAATCAAACAAAAGTTACAAGCCTGCATTCGTGATTAATAATTGATGATGTAATCAGATTCAAGGTGTAGGTTCTTTCTCGACGAGAGGAGGTTGATTGAGGCGACAGCTGGCTGAATATCTGGAAACAGAGCTAAATAGTAGCAGCTGGGCTGAATTAAAACTGTTTGCTACAACATTAATCGTTTCCAGCCAATCGATAAGACATTCTTGATTTATCCAAGCCCTGGACAGTCTTACTCCATATGCAGGTAAATCATTTCATACCCATTATACAGTATACAATTTTCTGTTATGTAATCTTTTGTAATAGTGTGCGTTTTAGGCTGGCTGCCTACAACTAAAAGTCTTTTTTTAAATGAAATTAGTATAGTAATGAAGTGCAATTACGAACGAGTAGCAAACAAACCTTGTTGGTGGTAAAAAAAGCAAAGTATGAGGCTATGCCAAATATTAATCACAACGCCTATATTACTTTTCCTTTGGTAAATAATAATACGACAAGACAATTCTTATTCCTATACCGAGGCGGAGATCGGTTCGTGAGCAGGTTTGCTCTTGCTTTCATGCAGTCTAAGTACAGTTATGTAGCAATGATACGCTACTTATCATTCTGTGAGGTCGGGATCGCATGTAAGGTGAGAGATATACAGAGATGGTTACGCCATGTTGAATTATGAGGTAGTTGCATACCGATAAGATTAAAATATATGGCGGTTATT